>QANY01013061.1:75104-311119 GCA_003255025.1 Datisca glomerata | reverse complement strand
CACACACACACACACACATGTACGTACCGCAAGTGACATGCAATTCAATATTTGAATGGATTTTACACCCAATAGTGTATTAAGACAATCTTCACCAAGATTTTATGCAACCAAAATATAAGGATTTTAAAGATTGATATTTCACCAACCATAATCCTCAACAGCTCATAGATCTGAAGAACCTGTATTACTTCCAGTTAGAACAGGATCAACGCCTTCAGTCTTTCCCAGAATGGTATTACTAGTTTACCCAAAGAGTCAAAATAAAAGATGACCAACAGTTACAAGTCCTGACCACTATACAAAAAATGTGGATTACCACATCAGGCAAAACCTATCAAGCTATACATCCACCACCCTTATCCTTAGAGCTTGCTCTAGGACAAGGTAACCAAAAACCATTGGTCATTAACCTCTATACTGAGGTTGCAGACAAGACCAACCATCAGGATATTGTTAAAGTAAAAGACATTCTACCCTTAGCCAAACTGAACAATTACACCAACCTCTTTCTTCAAACTGTAGGAACACAGTTAACTAGGATTGAGGATCAGGTTTCTCAAATCTAGGAGATACAAGCTAAAGCTCCTTCACCAGAAAAACCCAAAATCACTAATGAACCAGTAACTCTTAAACCTCTTTTAGATGTTCAGAATTTTAAAGTAAAATCTAGTAAGAAGGAGGACGATTTCATGGAAACCATTATGGATAAATTCAAGAATCTAAAGATCTCTACACCTGACAAGATCTCCACACTTGAATCATCTTCAGGACAGTTGAACATGATGAATCAAGATGATTCACCTAATCCTGAAGAACTTGAAGAGTATTTCCTCTCTCAAATCTTAGATATTCAAAAGAATTTTGATGATTCCATCAATAAACTCTCTTCTGCCTATTCTAAAAGCCCTACTACTCGTATGGCTTTAACTGGCCCAAGTAGGTATTATTATCCCAGACCCACTCCCCAAGATATCTTATATGAAGAAGACTTTCTTCATTCTCATAAATCTTACCATGGTAAAACCATCTATGAATGGAACATAGATGGCAAAATAGAGTGTCAGGTCTTCGAGACCATTCATCAAATGATCATGTACTCTTTTGTGTGCAAACAGAATGAGAATACAGCTCACCAGATCTGCAGGTTCCTAGTCAATGGCTTCACAGGAACGCCGAAAGGCTGGTGGGACAATTGTCTCACTAAAAGTCAACGCCAAGAAATCTTAAATTTTTTCAAAATTAATATTGACCCAATTATTGGTACCAATACTAGAATTGAAGATGCCTGTTATACTCTGGCCCAATCCATTATTCACCATTTCCTTGGCCCAGGAATTGTCAATACTGATAGGCACAGAGAACTTCTCCAAAATCTGAGATGCCATTCTCTGACTCACTTCAGATGGTACAAGGATGTATTTCTAATGAAAGTCATGCAGAGAAGTAATGCAAACCGTGAACACTGGAAGGAAAAATTCATTGATGGCCTCTCAAGTCTTTTTGTTGAAAGAGTATATATGTATATGTATAGATATATATACATATATATGCCATACATATTATGAATGATATATTTAATGCATACACTGCATTTATTATCTGTTACATTGATGTCTTAATCTTTTCATCATACATAGATCAGCATATTAAACATTTGAATATTTTCAAGAATTTTATTAACAAATGGCTTAGTCTTATCTGCCAGTAAAATGAAAATATTTCAAACAACTGTAAGATTTTTAGGTCATAACATTTCTAATGGCACTATTATTCCTATTAACCGTAGTATTGACTTCGCTTGTAAATTTCCAGATGAAATTAGGGATAAAACCCAATTACCACGCTTTTTAGGAAGTCTAAATTATATCTGTAATTGTTTAATTTTGGCTTTAATGTTTTTACGGCTAGTGTATGTTCTGGTGTCCAAGGAGTTAGATTCTTCTGAAGCCTCTTATTCAGAAGAGAAGTATCTATCCTGAGCTAATTGTGGGTAAAAGTCACAGATATAATTTAGACTTCCTAAAAAGCGTTGATACTAACTTATGGCTAACCAACACGCACCCATCAAGTGAGGGGGCTAACCACTGCAAACTCAATCAGCTCAGATAACAAAAGAACTCATAATTAGCACGTTTGTTAACGTTTTACATGGGTCAACGGTCCTAATGCAATCCCTGCTTAACGGACCTTACCAATACGCGACTTGGGTGACATCTCACTAATTATTCATCGATTGTTTTCTGAGCTTACTATAGTCTACAGTGCTTGCTTCCTTAGCCTTAATAGTTACATATTAAGTGCCTTCGAGTTAGCAACATGATCATGAATACTTGAGCTTATAGTAAAGGTTATATTAGGTTTAAATTAGTACATACATGGTCTCATGAACAACTACTGTTAAAATTAAAAAAAAAACTTACGGTTAAGGAGCACTATTGGGCTCCTGAGAGCAACAACGTGATATTACTTGAAGTCTTGTTCAGTAGTGTAAATGTACAATAAACGAGGGGAGAGGGAGTGTACAAGAAAATGAGAATATTTTATTGTTCAGCACATGAGCTCCTAGTACAAACTAAGGTTGCAGAAATAACACTTGTTCCTCAACAAGGGTGAGGTGCCCTTTTATAGATTACAAACTTAAGTAGAGTATAGAAAAGTAACTAGGGTACCAAGCAAAGTAACTAGGGTACCAAGAAAAGTAACTATGGTACATAAACTTAACTAGAGTACAGAAAAGTAACTATAGTACAAAGCAAAGCAAGGAGTCGTGGCTGAATTGAAGTCGTCAACTGTTATCTTTGCGGAGTGGGAGTCTAATGTTGAAAAAGTAGTTTTGTCGCTTCGGGAGACAACTGCATCATTGTTGTATTTGCTGTTGCTACTTTTTAAAAAGTACTTTGACTGTTTCTGAGCTGGAAGATCAGACTTTGGCTTTGCATTTCTTGTCTTCATCAATCTGTTCTGAAATGATTGAGGTTAACGAATCCCAGAAGTCTGTGATTGTTGGTTCTGAAAAATCTTTTGGCAGGTCATCTGCAGGGTCTTGGCTTTCACCAGCCAAGATGCTGAAAGTATTTACTTCAACGAGATCAGTGGTGAGGTCAGTATGAGTTTGCTGACTCAGTTGAGAACTGGTTGTGGCCATGGAGGAGTCATCAGGTCTAAAAACATGAAGGAATTGTTCTTTAACTAAATCCATGGTTTTAATTGCCAATTCTTTTTCACTGATGTTAGGAAAATTTTGTTTAATTACATTTTAGGCATTCAGGAATGGATTGCCTGTGGGTGCTGGTAAGGCCTTTGGTATGACTTCAAAGCAAGCTTGCGCGTGTGTTTTGATTGTTTTGATCAGTTCGGTGAGGTGTGGATTCATACCTTTGTCCCACCATTTGGTAAAGAAAAT
Source organism: Datisca glomerata (assembly GCA_003255025.1). Taxonomy (NCBI): domain Eukaryota; kingdom Viridiplantae; phylum Streptophyta; class Magnoliopsida; order Cucurbitales; family Datiscaceae; genus Datisca; species Datisca glomerata. Next base: position 307,713 of record QANY01013061.1, on the reverse strand, counting down.
TCTTTTGACGATTGAGATTCCATTTTAGTATTCACACTTTAAATCCCATTTCCAAATCCACGGGATATTAAACCGGATAATAAAATGTATTAAAGATTTTGAGATGGTAATGTTTTTGTTAAGGAGGGAATACTGAGAATGCCATTCCCTGAATTCTGTTTAAATTTGTTTGGGTAGAGTCTCAAAAGTGATCCCAAATTTATCCCATCATAAGAGGAACCAATTTGGAAGACTGGTATTGAGAACCTTAGGACATATACGGATAAACTATGAATGGTTATGAATCAGATTTTAATAATAGAATGTATTGGTGAAAGATTCTATATAATCCCCAAAACTGTATTTCACAATTTTTTGGTGAATCTCTATTGTACGGGTGGTATGGGGATGAAGGCCCCATTGATTAATTGAGATAAAATTTCATATTACAGCCTTACTGAATGTAATAGGGCTGATATTTCAGTTAGAGTCATGGAAAATATGTCTGCTTTCCATGCACCCAAATTGAACTACTATGGCCTTATAGATATACCTATAGTGTTCAAACCTGGTTGGATACTGTTGTGTTGAGAGATATCTATTTTTTATCTCCCACAGATTCAATAATGAGAATTATTTCCTCAGATATTCGGTTAAGTATATACTGTTCTAGTGCTAAGAGGAGTTCTTTTGTACTTTTACGAGTAGCCTTTTACACACTAGAAAATTCGGTTGGCCAAAATATACCATCATTCAGTTGTTGCAGATTAATTCAGCCTCTTCCGCTGCCACGAGGGCTACGGCCACGTCCTCGGTTATTCATTTTGGTTTCTCTGCAAATATTTAGGAGTTAAGAAGTCAGGGAGAGAGTTCTGTTCACTTTTAATATACTCAATATCAAAGTCAAATACGAATAATATACTCTGCCAAGATGCAAATATCTATTTTGAGGCAAGATTTTGAACATTCTTTTTGAAAATTTATTTTGCAGCAGAGTAGTCAACACGGATAAGAAAATGCTGATTTAATAAATCATCTTGAAATTTAAGAACACATTTTACTATCGCTAAACATTCTTGTTTAATCGTAGGATAGTTTTTAGCGGGTCCTTTCCAAGTATTAAATGTGAATCTTAATAAATCTTCTTTCTGATTATGGGGATTAAGCTGCTTAAGAATACCTCCATATCCTAAATTAGAAGCATCTGTTTCTACAATTTTATGCCAATTAGGATTAGGCAGAGATAAGCAATGTAACTGTTTAATTTTGACTTTAATGTTTTTAACGGCTAGTGTATGTTCTGGTGTCCAAGGAGTTGGATTCTTCTGAACCCTCTTATTCAGAAGAGAAGTATCCTGAGCTAATTGTCGGTAAAAGTCACAGATATAATTTAGACTTCATAAAGCGTTGTAATTTGGTTTTATCCCTAATTTCATCTGGAAATTTACAAGCGAAGTCAATACTGCAGTGAATAGGAATAATAGTGCCATTAGAAATGGTATGGCCTAAAAATCTTACAGTTGTTTGAAATATTTTCATTTTACTAGCAGTTAAGACTAAGGCATTTCTGTTAATAACATTGAAAATATTCAAATGTTTAATATGCTGATCTATGGACGATGAAAAGATTAAGACATCATCAATGTAACAGATAATAAATGTAGTGTATGCAATATATCATTCATAATATGCTGGAATTCAAAAGGCTAATTTTTAACTCTAAAGGGTAATACATTCCATTCATAATGGTCAAAGGGTATGATAAATGCAGTTTTATACCTATCCTGTTCATCTATTTGAATTTACCAGAATCCAGATTTTAAATCAAATTTTGAAAAGATTATGGAATCATGAAGTCTATCAAGCAGATCTTTTTTTATTAGGTATAAGATATCTAATCCATTGTAAAGCATCATTAAGAGGTTTGTAATTGATCACTAACCTCAATGATCCTCTTTCAATTTCATCATTTTTGTTAACATAGAACCCAGTACAACTCCACGAAGACTTACTGGGTCTAATTAATTTTTTTTTCTGTAAAAGAGATTCAATTTCTTTTTTGCATAATTCTAATTATTCCTTTTTTCATTTGACTAGGTCTAGACTTAGTAGGAATATTTTTCTCATTAAAGTCTGGATGATATGGCAAAGATATGATATGTTTTTTCCTATCCCAAAAAGTATTAGGGATATCACTACAAATTTTTGTTTTGAATTCATGCAGGATTGTTTTTATTTTATTCTGTATTACTAGTTTTTGTAAACGTTGTTCAATAGTCAGAAAGTGTATTTATTTCTGTAGCAAGTTTAACTGGTTTGTTTTATTATCAATTAGATGTCTTATGAGATAAGCTTCTTTAGCATATGAGTTTGTAATGAATTCAAAAATAATATCAAAATTATTAATTACTGTATGGATACCTGAGGTATCAATTCTGGTGATAGGCCTAATAGAATTTAAAAAAGGATTGCCTAAAATTATGCTTTGTGTCATATTTTTATTAACAGAAATGATGCAGATAAGCAAACACCCTGTTTGCATATAAGCGCTTCTTGTATTTTATACTGAATTCTCATAGAATTATCACTTGCACTTGTCAGAGATTGAGTGATTTTATGGAAGTATTTGAGAGGGATTGGACCCTCATGGATACACTTCATATAATTGCACCACTATCAACTAGGACAATGGCGTCTGTAATGATGAAGTCTGGTTTGATTACTAAGGTAATCTTTGTATACCATTTCTAGAAGGTATCTTGGTTAAGTTTAAATAAGGAGTTTTTTCCTTTGTCTGATCTGGTGAAATCTGACTAGGCTGATCTGGTGAAGTCTGATGTGGGGAACTTTGACTAGGCTGATCTGGTGAAGAAGTCGTGGCTACGTCGATAGAGATTTTCTCTTTGAGAGTAGACTGTTTGAGCAGATTGAGATTCTGGGAAAGGATTTGATTAGCAGAATTTAGCTACTGGAATTCAGACTTAATTATATTTATTTCCATATTCAGATCAGAAATGGTAACAGGTTTGTTAGGTATGGAGTCCTGTTGAATACGATTTAACAGTTCTTTCATACTGTAATTTTCTACAGATCTGATCTCAGGAGTGGTATATTCCTTGTAACAAGTTTCTAAAATTTTTAACTTCATCTCGGGATCAGTTATTTGGTCAGCTGTGGCTAGAAGAGATCATTGGGTATTGGTTAAAACATTAAGACCTAGTCCATTCAAATCTAAACCATTCATCTAAACTATCGCCTTCTAGTAGTTGATTTCAGTTATTGCGTTGCATGTCTTAGAGCTGCAACAAGGCTAGTCTGGCTAGTCAGAGGTAGTAGACGAGTCAGACTCATATGCATAAATTTGTGCAATGTCATCATCTGTACTGTCTTCGTTAGAACTGTCTTTAGAGAGACAATTTAAGATCTTCTGTTGGGTTTCTTCATCAAGAGATAATTCATGAAGTTTTCTCATAAATTTAGATCGGCATTTAGCAAAATGTCCTTTTAATCCACACTTATAATAGGTGGCTTTGGTTTTGTTGATGTGAGATTTCTGATGTGGTAGATTCCTGTTTCTAAATTCTTTATGTCTAGATTTTTTTAGAAAAGTATTTTTTATGGGATTTATATGGCTTAGAAGTTGAAGTCCTATGAGGTTTGGAAGAAGAAGGGCACTGAATCTTAGTATCATAAGCGAATTGATTGTAGAATTCACCTAATTCTTTTCTGTTGTCAAGGTTTTAGCTTTTCATCATATGTTGTAATTTTATATTATTTCATAATCCCAATCCTTCTTCAATGACTAGGGCAATGAGATGTCCATAGGTATACTGGTCATAAAGAATATCCATTTGATCATGTTTATCTCAGAGTTTTTTACGAACTCGTTTGGCAAACAGACGCCATCAATGAACTTTTCCTTCTAATGTTCACTGTTGGCATCTCCATTCTGCATGACTTTCATGAGAAAAACATCTTTATACCAACGGAAGTGGGTTAGAGAGGGGCATCTCAATTTTTGTAGAAGTTCTCGATGTCTATCAGTATTTACTATTCCTGGTCCAAGAAAGTGATGGATTATGGATTGGGCCAGAGTGTTAAAGGAATCTTCAGTTCTGGTCTAGGTTCCAGTGAGAGGGTCAAGGTTAATCTTAAAGAAATTTAAGATTTCTTGTCTTTGACCTTCAGTGAGACAATTGTCCCTCCATCCCTTAAGTGATCCTATGAAACCATTGACCAGGAACTGGCAGATCTGACGATCTGTATTATCATTCTATTTACATACAGAAGAGTACATGATCATTTGATGGATGTTCTCGAAGCATTGATATTCAATTTTGCCATCTATGTTCCATTCAAAGATGGTTTTACAATGGTAGGATTTCTGAGAGTGAAGGAAGTCTTCTTCATATAAGAGATCTTGAGGAGTAGGTCTGGGATAATAATACCCATTTGATCCTGTTAAAATCATACAAGTAGTAGGTCTTTTAGAGTATGAAGAAGAGACTATATTGATGGTGTCATTAAAATTCTTCTCGATGTCTAAAATTTGAGATAAAGAATATTTTTCTGAATCTTCTAGATTGGGTGAATCGTCCTGATACATCATGTTCAGCTGTCTTGAAGAAGTTTCAGGTGTGGAGATTTTAAGATTTTTGATTTTTCCCATAAGGGTTTCCATAAAATCTTCGTCCTTCCTACTAGATTTTAATTTAAAATTTTAAACATCAAGAGGAGGCTTGAGAGTTACAGGTTCAATAGTAAGTTTTTGTTTATCTGGTGGAGGAGTTTTAGTCTGTGTCTCCTGAATTTGAGAAAGCTGATCTTCTACGCTAGTTAACTGTGTTCCTACAGTTTGAAGGAAGAGATTGGTGTAATTGTTCTGTTTGGTTAATGGTAGAATGCCTTTTACCTTAATAGGGTCCTGATGATTTACCTTCTCTAGGAGTTCAGTATAAGGGTTGATAGCTAACGGTTTTTTATTTTCATTTCTTGGAGCAAGTTCTAAGGATAAAGGTGGTGGATGTAAAGGTTAATGCGTTCCACCACTAGTAGTAATCCATGTTTTCTGTATATTAGACAGAAGTTGTAACTGTTGGTCATCATGTATTTTGACTCTTAAAGTAAGTTGATAATACCATTGAGGAAAAGACTGAAGGCACTGATCTTGTTCTAACTGGAAGTAGTAAAGATTTTTAAGATCTTAAAAGCTGTTGAGGATTATGGTTGGAAAAATACTAATCTCTAAAATCCTGATATTTCGGTTGCATAAAATCTTGGTGAAGAGTTTATCTTAGGACACTATTTGGTGTAAAATTCATTAAATATTAAATTGCATGTCATTTGCCGTTGGGCTATTTGGCCTTTTGTTAAGATCGATTTCATAAACACCATGAGGTATCTGGTTATCAGATATGTGGATTCCTCTTATATGGTCTTCTGGGAGAAAGGAATGTTCAGAATCATCTAGCCTTATAAGTTCAGCTATAGATGATCTAGAAGATTCTGGTATCTCAACCTTATAAGGGGGAATATTGGCAAATTCAAATAGCTGAATAGGATAGGTATCTCAACGTATACAACAACCAGAAATACATAATAAAATAAAAATAGTTCTGCATGAATTCAAAATAGAATCTTTAACTGTAGCTCTACCTCTGACTAGCCAGAACAGCCTTGTTGCACCTCTAAGACATGCAACGCAATAACTCAAACCAACTATTGGAAGGCAATAGTTGAGATGAATGGTTTAGATCTGAATGGACCAGGTCTTAATGTTTTAATCGATACCCAACGATCTCTTCTAGCCACAGCTGACCAAATAACTGATCCCGAGATGAAGTTAAAATTTTTAGAAACTTGTTACAAGGAATATACCAATCCTGAGATCAGACCCGTAAAAGAACTGTTAAACCATATTCAACAGGACTCCAAACTTAACAAACCTGTTACCATTTCTGATCTGAAAATGGAAATAAATATAATTAAGTTTGAATTCCAGCAACTAAAATCTGCTAATGAAACCCTTTCCCAAGATCCCAATCTGCTAAAAAAGTCTACTCTCAACGGGAAAATCCTTGTCGACGTAGCCACAACTTCTTCACCAGATCAGCCTAGTCAAAGTTCCTAAGATCAGACTTCGCTAGATCAAACTAGTCAGATCTCACCAGATCAGACTTCGCCAGATCAGCCTAGTCAGATTTCACCAGATCAGACAAAGGACAAAAATACTTATTTATTACTTCTTAACCAAGTTACCTTCCAGAAATGGTATACAAAGATTACTTTAGTAATCAAACCAGACTTCATCATTACAGACGTCGTTGTCCTAGTTGATAGTGGTGCAGATATGAAGTGTATCCATGAGGGTCTAATCCCTCTCAAATACTTTCATAAAACCACTTAATCTCTCACAAGTGCAAGTGGTAATTTTATAAGAATTCAGTATAAAATACCAGAAGCACTTATATGCAAACATGGTGTTTGCTTATCTCCATCATTTGTGTTAATAAAAAATATGAGACAATGCATAATTTTAAGCAATCCTTTTTTAAATTCTATTATGCCTATCACCAGAATTGATACCTTAGGTATCCATATAGTAATTATTAATTCTGATATTACTTTTTAATTCATCATAAAATCGTATACTAAAGAAGTTGATCTCACCATACATCTAATTAATAGTAAAACAAACAAGTTAAACTTGCTACAGAACGAAATGCATTTTCTTACTATTAAACAACGTATACAACAACCAGCAATACAGAATAAAATAAAAACAATTCTACATGAATTCAAAATAGAAATTTGTAGTGATATCTCTAATGCTTTTTGGGATAGGAAAAAACATATCATATCTTTATCATATCATCCAGACTTTAATGACAAAAATATTTCTACTAAAGTCTAGACCTAGTCAAATGAAAAAGGAAGATTTAGAATTATGCAAAACAAAAATTGAATCCTTTTTATAGAAAAAATTAATCAGACCTAGTAAGTCTCCTTGGAGTTGTACTGGTTTCTATGTTAACAAAAATGCAAAAATTGAAAGAGGATCACCTAGATTAGTGATCAATTATAAACCGCTTAATGATGCTTTACAATAGATTAGATATCCTATACCCAATTAAAAAGATCTGCTTGATAGACTTCATGATTCCATAATCTTTTCAAAATTTGATTTAGAATCTGGCTTCTGGCAAATTCAAATAACTGAATAGGATATGTATAAAACTGCTTTTACTGTACCCTTTGGTCATTATGAATGGAATGTATTGCCCTCTGGAGTTAAAAATGGCCCTTTTGAATTCCAGCATATTATGAATGATATATTTAATGCATACACTACCTTTATTTTCTGTTACATTGATAATGTCGTAATATTTTCATCCTCCATAGATCAACATATTAAACATTAGAATATTTTCAAGAATGTTATTAACAGAAATGCCTTAGTCTTATCTGCCAGTAAAATGAAAATATTTCAAACTACTGTAAAGATTTTAGGTGATAACATTTCTAATGACACTATTATTCTTATTAACCGTAGTATTGACTTCACTTATAAATTTCCAGATGAAATTAGGGATAAAACCCAATTACAACGCTTTTTAGGAAGTCTAAATTATATCCGTGACTTTTACCCACAATTAGCTGAGGATATTTCTCTTCTGAATAAGAGGCTTCAGAAGAATCCAAGTCCTTGGACACCAGAACATACACTAGCCGTTAAAAACATTAAAGCCAAAATTAAACAGTTCCATTGCTTATCTCTACTTAATCCTAATCGGCATAAAATTGTAGAAATAGATGCTTCTATTTTAGGATATGGGGGTATTCTAAAGCAGTTTAATCCCCATAATTTTTGCCACTTGCAAAGTTAATTATCAGTATATGATTTTGATATTGAACACATCAAAGGTGAACATAATTCTTTACCATAATTTTTAACCCGTGAATATGTACAGGGTTCATGAACAGAAGCAGAGGCCGAGGTCGTAGAGTTTGCAGCAGGCGTAATCCCTATGCAACAGAATTTCCAAGTTTAAATAGAAATTATAACAATAATCAAAAGGCTTCTTCTCGTAAATTTGCTAAAGATGTCCTTTTAATACCAGAACAATACATCTTTAACAGTATTACTAAAGAGACAATTCTCTTCATTGAAACAGCAGATGAGCAATGGATGTCAAATCCATGAGAAATAAAGAAAAGATATCTATCTACTCAAGCATTTTCCACTCATTTTGAATAGTATCACTATATTTATGAAGCCATTGTGCTTGAAATAGCAACCATGGAGATCAAACATACACTCCATGATTCCACCAGAACTGGCAGCCCTATTACATACAGTAAGACTACTATCCGCAACATTATGCCTATTGGGCAATAGGGTCTTCATGCCCATACCGCCATAAGTCATGGACCATCAGAAGATAAGTATAGTTATTGGGATTACATTGATTCCTTTACCTATGTCTTTCATTACCAGAATCCTATGCATAATCACACGTGGCTTATCAAAATCTGTCCCGAAGTCCTTAAAAACGATCTCCCAAATTGGTTTCTCATTTGGTGGGATAAATTTGGGATCTCTCTTGAGACTTTACCAGAATAGGTCCGAAAAACATTTAATTAATGGCATGCTGCCTATTTACTTCTACTAGCAAATAAGAATAATCTGTCACTAAATCTGTGGCCCATTTTGTTATCTGATTCATCATCCCATGGATATGAAAATGGGATCTTCAATGTGACTATCAGAATAAGATCCCCCACTTGAAAAGGGTATTTTATACAAAATGTTGGGATAAGGGGATGAACCCCAATTTACCAGAATTAATGAAATTATTTAAAGCCCATACCGAGGCTTGTCTAGATGCCATTTCAAAGGCTCTTCCAACAATATCAGAAAATCCATTCATCCTAGCTCAAGTTGAATTGAAAAAGAAATTTCCCAATTTATCAGAAAAATAGCTAATTATGAAGACTATGGATTTTATTAAGGATCATTTCCTCCAATCCATTGGTTCAATAGCAGACACTACCATGAAATCTACAAGTAGTAAAAACAGAATCTGATCATGAAGAGGATGGCAATGAATTCAGTATTCTGGCAGGTGAAAGCCAGGCCCAGAAGATGACCCTACCATTAGTGACATCTGGAGTTCCTTTACCTGCATGATTTCAGAAAAGATGGATAAAGACAAGAAAGGAAATGGCAAAGAATAATTCTTGTCTCCCACCACCAGCAACCGTCGGCACAAAGCGACAAATCTACTTTTACAAAAGTAGATCCCACTAACAATAGTAACAATAGTAAAAGCTACTTTAGTAGTTCTCAATTATCAGCATCGAGACAAATCTACTTTCCCTAAAGGAGATTCCACTACCTGCATAGTAAAGGAGATAAGGATGAATGACTCCACCTGTCTAGGACACACAACCTTATTTGTATTTGTTTTTGTATTGTAAAAGGGAGGCCTCACCCTTGTTGAAGGCAAGTAAGAAAGTAAGAAAGTAAAAAAGTAAGAAAGTAAGAAAGTAAAGAAGAAATTCTAGGAAGCTCATGTGCTGAGCATAGCTCTCTCCCCTTCTCTATGTACTCCCTCTCTCTTCTTACAATAAAAACATAAGATTGAAGTTTTGAATTCTCGTCTACATATACCAGTAAGTGTTCTTTAAATTTTTCATTTCATCTGTAATTCATGCGATCATGTATGGAATAATTTAAGTCTAATCTCATCATAATGTAATCTCCAGTATTCATCGATCCCGTGCTAACTGAAGGAATACTTTGATATATATTGATTATCATTACATACTTAGAATGAATACTAAGCATATAGTTAGCGTATGTGACCTCAAGTCGCGTCTGGGCTAGGTCCGTTGAGCAGGAAGTGCGTTAGGACCGTTTACCCCTGTAAAACGTTGACAGTCTTCCTAACTATGTGGTATGTATTTGCCTAAGTCATGAATGCCGATCAATATGTATCTAGTTGTCTAACCTTGTATTCGAGTGCAGTTGTCGCCACATACACACACACATATGTAATTGAACATTTAAGCTGTTGGTACATTTGAGTTTTTTTTTTAAAATTCTTGTCTTTTATCAAGTGCATTGCACATAGTAATGTAAATCGCTAAGAAGTTTTTGACATAAGTAATTATTTAAGTATTTTAAATAATTTAATTAAGTGCATTAAAAATAACTTTTCATATTATTTGAGTATGATTTGTGAATGATGAACCTAAACGGGAGAACATCAAGAATATGCCATCTTTTAGGAAAAAATAAAAATTAATCAAAGATAAAAATTAATAAAAAACAGCAACCCTAATTCTGAAAAAAAGAATCGGTGTCAAAATTGTTCTACGCGTGCCAACAAATTTTAATATAATCTCCATGAAGTTTATATGGTATAAGGAAATGGCCTTAGCCCAAAGGCTGCATAAAGTAAGGAATAGAGGTCTTAGAAAGGTTAGAGGGGTTAGAAAATTGGTGCCAAGTGTATAGGTAGGGATGACCTTGTGAAAATGAAGATCTTAACCTCACTACCGAGGATCAAAGTGGCTTTTGAGGATTTAAAGATATTGCATGATATAGAAAGCACCGTACCTGAAAGGTATATACTGCATGCATAAAATATATTGTATTTATCACATAGATATAATATATATAAACTAAAATTTGGAGCAAGTGGGCGGGGCGTTGAAATTTTTTTGAGTGCGTCAATTTTCTTTTTCTGAAAGCATGCCAGTGGCTGTTTTTCATATTTTTTGTACGTAGTTATTTTTTATAATTTTTTAAACATGATCTGTTTTTTATTATTACTAGAACCTAGACCTTCTTAACATGTGGAACCCATTCTTGTGAATTAAATTAATAGTAGGTGATGAATCTAGACTTTCCCAAATAATAAAATATGGCCCATTGGAATAAGAAAGTACATTACAAGTTTATTGATTTGAAGTAAAAAAATATCGTTTTGAAGTGCAATTCAAAAGTCATAATTTAAAAGTAAAATACAATCTACGGAAAATGTAAAATGCAATGAGTAAAATTTGAAAGTCATAATTCAAAAGTAATGAAAAATTATAATAATGATATAACAAATGATAGGAAAGATAAAAATATTCATTTTTATTATTTGATTGAAAACATGTGAGACCTATCGCATTAATTGACGCATAAATAAGATAATTTAAAATATCGATAAAGTCATTATCGTCCAAACATAATTTTTCAAGTTTGGTGCTTTATATATGTTATATAGATTATAGATTGTAAAAAAAGTTGAAATTTGTGTGGATTAAACCTTGGATAACATGTAGTTGAAATAGGCAAGATCACCAGCTAGGTTAATAGCTTTGGTCATGTTATGTGTTCAAGTTAACTTATGGGATCTTGGTTTATTTAGAAAAAATATAATTCTTCCCTTTCATTATGGGTGACGGAGGGATTTCGCCATTGGGGCCTTTTTTGTTTTGTTTTTATAAAAAATGAGGAACATGGATATTAGGGCAAATTATTGGGCTATGCCACTACAAGATTCTTAAAATGAAACTTTACATATATAGCCAGAAAACATATAAAGAAATTACATCAAATAGACAAGTTTTAAAAATCAATTTGAGAAATAGTAGTTTTTTCTAAATTTTAGGTAAATATACAATTATTCTTGACACGACATCAACTATCTGTTGATGAAGTTGTAGTTTGACGATTTTAACCTTGAATATACAAATTTCATAATTTGATTTGGTGGGTCCTTTAAATGAATTAAAAATCTGGTAGTTAATGATTTCTAATTCAAATGTATATTTCATTGATTTTTCTTTTTAATTAATTAGGGGATAATTAATAATTAATTATATTTTTCGTAATAGCATCTAAAGTTTGTTAAGGAAATCTTCTTTCAAATTAATGACATTATCAATATCCCTGATGTACCTGAAAAACCATCAGTATATAAAATTTCAAAATTTGAACGGTTATAGTAAATCAATATGTTTTTTGTTGAATGAATATGGTAAATCAAATTTCAAATTTTGAGCATTAATTACATCATTCATTCTAGCATATTTCAAATTGATATATCATCTATATACCTTTGATATACCCAAAAAATCATCAAAACACCATATGTACATTAGGAATTTGAAATTTGAAATTTTGAGCATTAATTACATCTTTAATTCTAGCATATTTCAAATCGGTTTAATATCTATATACTTTTGATATATCCAAAACATCACCAAGCATACCATATGTAACACCCCCAAACTAATTTTGCTTTTAATTACTAATTGTTGCATTAAATTTTCTGGATTAATTGATTTATTATTTATTATTAATTTATTGAATGTTCTGTAGATAATCGCTTCGAGATGCCCTAACGACTCAAATGTGCTTAAGATAATTTTTTTACAAATTGATATTTATTTCTCATAGCTGTTTATGCATTCTATATTAATGACTTGATAAGGTCCTTTTAAATAAAGACAAGATTTGTACTATTAAGTAATTGGGTTGTTTTCTTGATGTATGTTCTATGTGCGTAGATGGTAAAAAAATGATCTGGCAAGAAATTGGGTGGATAATATCACAATTTATTTGGGCCAATTACCATTGACCCAGTTTGACTCTAATAGGCTTCTAAAATTTACCCTAAATTCTCTATTTAAATAGCCTAGCTTACATGTTTAGGAGACCACTATTGATCTTATAAGCAAATTACACAAGGCGTTTGGTCAATTTACGTTGACAACGCATTCTCTTTGCCTCTTTTCTTGTTGCCTCAAAGTTCTTCGATTCGTTGTGCCTTACTTAAGGAAGAATTTTTGTTTTCTATAGTTGAAGAAGAAAGTCTCAATATTGGTAGGAGTTGAATTCCTTATTTTATTTGGGAAAATAAATATCAATATTTTGTGTATTTAACTTATGAAAACAAGTTTTCTTTCAAAAAGATTTCTTTGTGGAAACTATTTCATTTTTCTGCGCAAGGACGAAGGTTTGTGATTCAGAACTTCTTTTTATTTCAATGTATTCAACACTTTAAAATGTTTAAGTTTAGATTCACATGTTTTAATTTAGATATGAATAATAATGAGTTTTAAAACTCTTATATGACTCATATAAGTCTCTTGAATCATATAAGTCTCTTGAATCAATTTCAATAAGGGAGAAACGTTTTCAATTAAAAAAATATATGATTTTTAATGAGAAGTGGATTTCGGATTTTTCTGCACACTGTGAATCGACTTCATATTTCATATAACAAACGATAGAATTTGAGTCTAAAATTTTGATGGTAGCTTTTCAACATGTGGAAATATATCCTGTATAAATTTGAGGTTATAAATTAAAGTGTACGATTTTATATGATTTTTAAAAATTTTTATTTTGTTCAGAGGAAACAGTTTTAGGTAATGAATTTGTTTCCATGTTTTGACACATAAATGACCTCAAAATTTCATGAAATTTAATTTGTGAAACCTTATCATATTCAAGATCATACTAGATGAATTTTATAATTTTTAGAAAGCCCTAGTATAAGCTGTGTTCTATGTTTTATAACTAGAATAAGTAAACAAGAAGTATCATGAATTTATAAAACTATTGGAGTTTGGATTTGTACCATGCTTATAAAGTATATAAATATTTAGGTTTTATTCTTGAGCAGTGACTTAATTTTCCACTCTACAATCTATGTCATAAAAAATTGATTTTATTTTATGTTTTCAATGACTATGTGAAATTGATAAAACATCTTAATGTGTAAATTTAATAGTTTTGGCACTTTGAGCGTTGACCCCTGGAAGCATTCTCTAGACATTTGGTTTTACTAAGGACGCCAAGTAAGTAGAATTTTACGCATACTTTAATGTTTGTAAACTTCGATGTTGTATTGATTTATCATTGTGATGTTGTTTGATATTATGTTTAATTATATTTGTATGTATGTTATATGTGATGTAATTGTATGTTAATGTTAATGATTGTAAATACATTCATACATATACATGAGGGTTTGTAGTATGAATATAATCAATTTAATTAAAAGTTTAAACACATGGTGTGTGTTTATGCCATGAAAGACGTGAGTGGAAAATGGGATGCGGGGTACCGGCGGACCCGACAATGGTTAATGGTTAATGTGAATGGATGATTGTTTGGCTTGTCCAGCGATATAATGTGAATGGATGATCGCTTGGCTTGTCCAACGATATAATGTGAATGAATGATACTACCAAGACCCGGTAGTCGAACATGTTTTGTAATAATTGCCCACTGCCTCTGATTGGCTAAACATTACACAAGTGAGCTCGCGAATAAAGGAAATAAATGAATGCAATGAAATAGTAAAGAAAGGAACGTGACAAGTTTTCATGGAAAGAATGTAATGAAACGAAATTAATGAAAGAAAAGGAAATAAAGTGATAAAATGATTATAAAGTGTATGTCAAACATAAATGTTTTTAAAATGGAATTGAATGAGCTTGTGTTTGCTGAGTATGTGTAAGATTTTACTTACTGGGTTTTAGCTCATTCCGTGGTTTCTAAATATTTTCAGGTGAGGAGTAATTGCGAGATGATACCTTGCTGGCGAATTGGACTCAGTAGAATAGTTTGAATAAAGATTTCAGACAATTACTTTATGATTAATTATTATTATTTTGACGATTTAACTTAAAATTATTGGTTGCTATTTGACTAAGTTTTTGTTGCAAAATTTTTATTATTATTTAAGTACTTTGAATTCAATACTTATAAATTTAAATAAAGGATTTGATAAAGTTATGTTTTAAATAAATCTATATCTTTCATATTAAATGTTTAATTAACGTTAAAGAGGATATCACTTCATAAATTATAATCAATAAGGTATTTTTAGTATTGGGGTGTTACAGTTTGGTATTAGAGCCAAGGTTTAGACGATTCTGTAGACTTCATAAAATTTTTCTAATTTAAAAGGAGGAAAAGCTACTGAGTCACGTCACAAGAGGTCTTCTCGCAATCTCCTGGTAAGATTTAATATTTAATTGTTAGAATGATATTTATTGTATAATTTTCTTTGTTATATGAAATTACAATGAAATAATAGACGTATTAAGATCGATCTATTTGTACTAGAATGCCTCCTAGGAACGCTCAAAATCATATTGATGGTCAACCATTTGGGGTAAACGGTAATGAGACGGGGAACGATCAACATGGTACCCCGCTGACTTTGGAAACATTTATGCAAGCAATAGCTGCGTTAGGACAAGCTCAACAACAAAATGTGGCCCCTCCGCAAAATGGTCAACATAAATTTTCTGACTTTAAGAAGTTATCTCCACCACCTTTCGAAGGAACTACCGATGCACTTAGAGCTGAAATTTGGATTACTGAGATGGAGAAATCATTCATTGTTGTGAAGTGCACTGATGCAGATAAGGTTGACTTTGCTTCTTACATGTTACAAGGAGATGCGTATGATTGGTGGCGACTGATTAAACGCCAAAATGAAAATGATGTTGAGGTCTTCACTTGGGATATGTTCAAGAACGCATTTTTCAATCATTACTTCCCAAAAAGCGTCTGACAGGAAAAGGAAAGAGAATTTGTTAAGCTAGGGCAAGGAAGTAAAACCGTCAGTGAATATAAAGTAACTTTTGCACGATTAGTGAAGTTTGCTCCAGATTTTGTGGCAACATAAGTGAGTCGATCTAGACGCTTTAAGGAAGGGTTGAGATCTAGTATCAAGCATGCAGTGATTCCGTTCGAGCTTGCTACCTATAATGGAGTGGTCAACAAAGCATTTTTAGTGGAAATAGCACAACACTTAGACCCAAACCAGAACAAATTCCAAGAAGTGTTATTTCAACCTCCAGGAGTCTCCAGTTTTCATTTTGTGGGGAGCTAAGTCAAAACCTCGTAGTCCTTTTATCTCTGCTATGAAGGCTTGGCGATTGTTGAATAAAGGATGTATGGGGTACTTAGCATCATTGATAGAGTTACCGGAAGAAGGTCATTCTATAGGAAATGTACCTATAGTACGAAGTTTTTTGATGTGTTTCCCGAGGATCTACCAGGTCTACCGCCAGATAGGAAAATTGACTTTGTCATTGACCTTGTGCCTGGTACAGCCCCAATATCTAAAGCTCTCTATCGTAAGGCCCCGGCTGAACTCAAGGAACTCAAAGTCCAGTTGCAGGAACTGTTGGATAATAAATTCATTCGACCTAGTTTTTCCCCTTGGGGTGCTCCTGTTTTGTTTGTAAAGAAGAAAGATAAAACGATGAGGCTGTGTATTGACTATCGCGAGCTAAACAAGGTGACTATCAAGAATAGATACCCACTGCTGAGAATTGAAGA
Organism: Datisca glomerata; assembly: GCA_003255025.1. Classification (NCBI taxonomy): domain Eukaryota; kingdom Viridiplantae; phylum Streptophyta; class Magnoliopsida; order Cucurbitales; family Datiscaceae; genus Datisca; species Datisca glomerata. Next base: position 291,365 of record QANY01013061.1, on the reverse strand, counting down.
TTTGTTCGATCAACTTCAAGGTGCAAGTTATTTTTCCAAGGTTGATCTTCGTTCTGGGTATCATCAATTGAAAGTCAGAGAAGATGACATCCCCAAGACTTTGTTTCGTACTCGATATTGGCATTATGAATTTCAAGTAATGCCGTTTGGGTTGACGAATGCCCCTGCAGCATTTATGGATCTTATGAACCATGTTTATAAAGAATACTTAGATCAATTCATCATTGTATTTATTGATGACATTTTGATTTATTCTCGCTCTAAGGAGGAGCATGAGCAACACCTCTTGACGGTGTTGGAAACCCTCTGTGAGAAGGAGTTATTTGCCAGGTTTTAAGAAATGTGAGTTTTGGTTGGATAGGGTACCATTTTTGGGGAACATCATATCAAAAGAAGGTATAACAGTTGATCTCGGCAAGATAGAAGCAATTAAAAGTTGGCCAGCTCCGGCTAATGTTGGTGAAGTTCGTAGCTTTCTGGAATTAGCGGGCTATTATCGAAGATTTGTTGAAGGATTGTCAAAAGTTTCCTCATCATTAACTCAACTAACAAGGAAGAATGTGAAATTCCAATGGTCCAAGGAGTGCAAACGGAGTTTCCAAGAGTTGAAGGAGCGTTTAACAACTGCCCCAGTCTTAACACTTCCTGTAGGTAATGAAGGGTTTGTCATTTACAATGATGCTTCAAAGAAGGGTCTTGGTTGTGTGCTTGTGCAACATGGTAAGGTGATTGCTTATGCCTCAAGACAACTAAAAGATTACGAAAAGAATTACCCTACCCACGATCTTGAGCTTGTAGCTGTTGTGTTTGCGTTGAAGATTTGGAGGCACTATCTTTATGGGGTTAAATGTGAAATCTTTACTGATCATAAAAGTCTCAAGTATTTCTTCACTCAAAATGAGTTGAATATGAGGCAATGAAGGTGGTTAGAACTTATCAAAGATTATGGTTGTGAAATCAATTATCACCCGGGCAAGGCTAATGTGGTAGCGGATGCTTTGAGTAGAAAGAATTCAGGTTCTATTGCTTGTTTGCAAGTTATTCAGAAACCGTTGTTAAGGGAGATTCAGATATTTGGATTGGAAATTTTACCTTGGGAAGGTTCTGGTTATCTCGCTACTTTGACAGTTTGTCCAACTCTTTTTGAAAGAATTAAGATAGGACAATTGAATGATCCATAACTTTTGAAATTTCGAACAGAAGTGGAAGATGGTAAACGTACTAATTTTGTTAGCACTACCGATAGAGCTCTTCGTTATGATGGAAGATTGATAGTACCAAACAATGGAGAGTTAACGTGAGAAATTTTGAGTGAAGCTCATGGCACTCCATACTCAATACATCCAGGAAGTACGAAGATGTATCGGAGTCTAAGGGAACATTATTGGTGTATTGGCATGAGTCGAGATGTGGCAGAGTATGTACAACATTGTCTTACGTGCCAGCAGGTTAAGGCTGAGCATCAGCGACCTTCTGAGTGGAAGTGGGAGCACATCAGTATGGATTTTGTTTTGGAACTACCGAAGACTTTGAAAGGTTACAATTCTATTTGGGTTATTGTTGATTGGCTTACTAAGTCAGCTCACTTCTTGCCGGTCAAAAATATCTACAAGATGGAGTAGTATGCTCAATTGTATATGCGGGAAATAGTAAGACTTCATGGAGTCCCACTGTCGATTGTGTCGATCGTGATCCAAAGTTTACTTCTACTTTCTGGAAAAGCTTGCATAAAGCTATGGGTACCCAGTTACGGTTTAGCACAACTTTTCATCCACAGTTTGATGGGCAATCAGAAAGGACCATTCAAACCCTTGAGGATATGTTGAGAGCTTGTGTTATTGATTTTCAGAGCACTTGGGAAGAGATATTACCTCTTGTCAAGTTCTCTTATAATAATAGTTATCAAGCTACAATTGGTATGGAACCTTATGAGGCATTGTACGGGAGAAAATGTCGATCGCGTATTCATTGGGACAAAGTCGGACAATGAAAATTGTTGGGCCCCGAGGTTCAGAAAATGATTGATATAGTTGAAAAGATTTGTCAGCTAATGAAGACAGCTCAAAGTAGACAAAAGAGTTATGCAAATTAAAGAAGGAAGCCTTTGAAATTTGTTGTTGGCGAAAAAGTATTTCTAAAGGTCGCTCCTATGAAAGGGGTTTTGAGGTTTGGGAAGAAAGGCAAATTAAGTCCTCGCTTTGTAGGACCTTTTGAAATATTGGAGAGAATCAGAGAGTTAGCTTATCGACTTACATTGCCGCCAGCAATGTCGGGAGTTCATAATGTATTCCATGTTTCAATGCTAAGGAAGTATCTTCCTGACCCATCTCACGTTCTTAGCTATGAGGCTTTGAACCTCCACCAAGACCTTACTTATGAAGAAGCACCCATCAAGATTATGGATAGAGAAGAAAAGGAACTTAGACAAAAGAAGATTCGTTTGGTCAAGGTGTTATGGAAAAATCATGCAGTAGAAGAGGCAACCTGGGAGCGCGAGGATGGGATGCGTGTCAAGTATCCACATTTGTTTGGTACGTTTTATTTCGAGGACAAAATTATTTTTAGGTGGGGCGAAATTGTAACACCCCAAACTAATTTTTCTTTTAATTATTAATTGTTGCATTAAATTTCTTGATTATTGATTTATTATTTAATATTAATTTATTGAATGTTCTGTAGAGAATCGCTTCGAGATGCCCTAACGACTCAAATGTGCTTAAGATCATTTTTTATTAATTGATATTTATTTCTCATAATTGCTTATGCATTCTATATTAATGACTTGATTAGGTCCTTTTAAATAAAGATAAGATTTGTACTATGAAGTAATTGGGTTGTTTTTTTGATGTATGTTCTATGTGCGTAGATGGTAAAAAATGATCTGGCAAGAATTTGGGTGGATAATATCACAATTTATTTGGGCCAATTACCATTGACCCAGTTTGACTCTAATAGGCTTCTAAAATTTACCCTAAATTCTCTATTTAAATAGCCTAGCTTACGCATTAAAGAGACCACTATTGATCTTATAAGCAAATTACACAAGGCGTTTGGTCAATTGACGTTGACAACACATTCTCGTTGCCCCTTTCTTGTTGCCGCAAAGTTCTTCGATTCGTTGTGCCTTACATCAAGAAGAATTTTTGTTTTCTACAGTTGAAGAAGAAAGTCTCAATATTGGTAAGAGTTGAATTCCTTATTTTATTTGGGAAAAACAAATATCAGTATTTTGTGTATTTAACTTATAAAAACCAGTTTTCTTTCAAAAAGATTTCTTTGTGGAAACTATTTCATTTTTCTACGCAAGGACGAAGGTTTGTGATATCAGAACTTCTTTTTATTTCAATGTATTCAACGCTTTGAAATGTTTAAGTTTAGATTCACATGTTTTAATTTAGATATGAATAATAATGAGTTTTAACACTCTTTTATGACTCATATAAGTCTCTTGAATCATATAAGTCTCTTGAATCAATTTCAATAAGGGAGAAACATTTTCAATAAAAAAATATATGATTTTTAATGAAAACTGGATTTCGGATATTTCTGCACATTGTGAATCGGCTTCATGTTTCATATACCGAACGATAGAATTTGAGTCTGAAATTTTGATGGTAGCTTTTCAACATTTTGAAATATATTCTATATAAATTTTAGGTCATAAATCAAAGTATACGATTTTATGTCATTGTTTAAAGTTTCTATTTTGTTCAGAGGAAACAGTTTTAGGAAATGAATTTGTTTCCATGTTTTGACACCTAAATGACCTCAAAATTTCATGAAATTTAATTTGTGAAACCCTAGAGTTTTCAAGATCATACTATATGAATTTTATAATTTTTAAAAAGCCCTAGTATAAGTTGTATTCTATGATTTATAACTAGAACAAGTAAACAAGAAGTATCATGAATTTATAAAGCTATTGGAGTTTGGATTTATACCGTGTTTATAAAGTATATAAATATTTGAGTTTTATTCTTAAACAGTGACTTAGTTTTCCACTCTACCATCTATGTCATAAACAATTGATTTTGTTTTATGTTTTCAATGACAATGTGAAATTGATAAAACATCTTAATGTGTAAATTTCATAGTTTTGGCACTTTGAGCGTTGACCCCTCGAAGCATTCTCTAGACATTTGGTTTTACTAAGGACGCCAAGTAAGTAGAATTTTACGCATACTTTAATGTTTGTAAACTTCGATGTTGTATTGATTTATCATTGTGATGTCATTTGATATTATGTTTAATTATATTTGTATGTATGTTATCTGTGATATACTTATATTGTAATGTTAATGCTTGTAAATACGTTCATACATATACATGAGGGTTTGTAGTATGAATATAATCAATTTAATTAAAATTTTAAACACCTGGTGCGTGTTTATGCCATGAAAGACGTGAGTGGGAAATGGGACGCAGGGGACCGGCGGACCCGACAATGGTTAATGGTTAATGTGAATGGATAATCGTTTGGCTTGTCCAGCGATATATTGTGAATGGATGATCGTTTGGCTTGTCCAATGATATAATGTGAATGAATGATACTACCAGGGGCCGGTAGTCGAACATGTTCGGTAATAATTCCCCACTGCCTCTGATTGGCTAAACATTTCACAAGTGAGCTCACAAATAAAGGAAAGAAATGAATGCAATGGAAATAGTAAAGGAAAAAAAACGTGACAAGTTTGTATGGAAAGAATGTAATGAAACGAAATTAATGAAAGCAAAGGAAATAAAGTGATAAAATGATTATAAAGTGTATGTTCACCCGATCAAAAAATTCTAAGTTGTGGGGTTGGTTGGCTTTGTTCTTCTAAGTTGCTTCTAATGTTGTTCGTCATTATTTGACTTCCAGGATCAGAAAGTGGCTCCCCTAGAGAAATAATAATAATAATAATAATAATATTAAATAAATAATTTGAAAAAGGAGAAAAGAAAGACAATGAAATTCATAATTTTTTTCTTACAATATGAATTAGATGGGCTTCGATGACATTTAACAGAGTTATAGCCTCTTGATGTACAATTTCCACTTCATGTAAACGAAGATCCTTGACATCAAAATTATTTTCATCACGCGCATTCTTAGCTCTTTTAGGCTTAGATGGTGCATGAGGCGTAATCGACGTTAAGCTATCTAGGACCTTCGATAAATATGTGCTATATTTTTTAGACCAACAAGTTTTAGATCTTGTCGTAGTCCAATTATGAGTAGTTAGGACACGGGTTGGAAGAAAGAATTTGGACATTGTAGGTGTTAAGTATAAATACACCAAAACTTCAAGACATCATCTAAAGAGGTTGGTCGTATGTCTCTCAATAAATCATTGGGGATATCTTGATAGAGGTCGAACTGTCAATCAAACCCATAAGGAATGTAAGACTCCAAAAGAAAAATATCATCGCGTTGCATCGATAACTAACATGACCGAATGATGATAAAGTATGCTAGCTACAAACATGAAATGGTACCATCATCAACCAATTGTATATGTCTATTCTTGACATATAAGTTCACATCCAATTTTTGTTCGTACCTCTGTGTATTAGCTCTGGAGCCTCTCACTCACCAAAGTAAATAGCACTTCCTACCCCAAAATATGCAGTCATTGCGAAACCTTTAGCATCGAGAGGGATCTTATAATATGTTTGAAAATAATGTGCCAACCAACCATAAACATAATGTATAGGAAAACAAGCATCAGATCGACCAACTGGACAAGGAACGCGAGCGATTTGGTTCAATCCATGACAAATGTTGGCTAAAAGTGGTACTGCAAGGCTAAATTGTTGTTCTATCGCCATCAAGCTAGAAACCTTGAAAGGGTAGGATGAATGAAATTTGGATCCCCTTGCGGAAGAGCAAATACACAAAGCCAACAAGAAAGAAACACAACTAAATATGTTTGTTCTCTTGATTCTTCTTCAATCCCGATGTCAGAAAATAGTTTTTTTATCAGCTTTAGACCATATTCTTGTATTTCCAAGCACACCTGTAGGATTATGGATAAGTCAAGGGCGAGAAGACTTTTTGGAGTTTCGGGAAGGAGGTTTTGCATAACTTAGTTCCCCCTGAACCAAAAAGCTATCCTTTTGTCGACCGATACTTGTGGTTAATCATCCTTTGTAGTATGCAGAACATGATATGCAGTGAATAGATACTCACGACGCTTAGGAAGAATGTTGTTAGGCCAAAGAAGTCGTGACATTTTGTGAATCATTCGCACAACGGGGAAGCACATCCTCAAGTCATTCTCAATAATATGGAATATAGGTGAATTATCCATTCACCTTGAAGAATAATCTCGATCGTGTAGAAATTAAAAGGTTTCTTGTCAATCGATAGCTAAAGGAACCAACGTCGGGTGGAAAAGCTAGAACTGGAAAACGTACTAAGTTCTTCCAACTTTCCAGTACATGCCGATACATTGGTAACCATTTTTTTACTTGAATTATTTTAATAGGTTATTAATGACCTTGATGTTGGGGGTAATGCCCTCAAAGTATGTGTATTGATATTTTAATATGAAATTTAATGAAATTATATTTTTCTTATAATTGTTCTTTTAAATTATTTTTGAATAATTTATGTAGTATCTAAAAAAAATATATTCATTAATAAGACTATGATATTGTATTAGTAATAGAGAATTAATATCCTAGATAATAAATAAAATTGTCAGTAACATATTAAAGTATGAAATCTTTACTAAATGGTTGCTAGTATGATTCACAAATCATTATGAATACATGTGATCAAGATCTGAAACACTGACGTGGATAAATATCTTAGTGAATGTACTTTATATAATAAGATTATATATGACAGGGCTGATGTGAATTAATATCTTTATTAAGTTACCATTTGTAAAAAAAATTAATACACATAAATCTGATGATCAGACGTAGATCAGTCTAAATCCTGAGTAGTCATGAACTCCTACGTAAGTCTAATGGATCTTTTGATTCACTCACTAAGGTTTGCTGTAAAACTGGCAAATGGCTAATGGATGACTGGGAACATGATCTTACCAGATTTAGAATCTAAGTTTTCCTAACAGATTGTGTATTGATTCCTTTAAGTGTTAATTTTAGAACTGAATGATTATTGAACTCAAATTTATAATACGATTATAAATTAGCCATTCAATAGTGAATTAATAGTACTTAAGGACCAAGAGGTAATTAGAAGGGTAAAACTTGATTTTGATCATCTCTAATTTACGACCCAATAATTAGAGGATAGAACTACATCAGATGATTATATCAATGGACTACATGAAAATACTCTGTAAATACATTCTATAATCTCTAAGAGTGTAATTTCATATTTATAGTAGAGTAACAATGGAATTAATAAATAAGATTATTTAATTAAAGAGTTTAATTAATAATCTGGTTTGTTGGAGCTTAGGATTATAAGTCCATGGTCCCAATTCACCTCAATACTACACTGCATAGGGTGTGAATATTGTAGGACATGAGAAAAAGACTGACTTGCAAAATGAATTTTTCTTCTGGGGCAAGTACATAATTATGAGATAATTATATGTGTTTAATTAATTAAGAATTAGTTAATTAAATTATTCATATATTATATTTGGAAATTATATATAAATACTTATATCGATTAATTTTTTAATTATCGATAAGTGAGACAGAATATCTAATTTGTGAAATTAAATAATTATAAATTATATTGGATAATAATTAAATCAATTAAAACTGTTATTTGTGAAATAAAAGTTAAGCTAGTTGATTGGGATGATCAGATCAATTAATTTTGAATTAATCGATATATGGTTATTTATCTGATTGATATAAATATTTAAGTCACAATAATTGCCTCATGCCAATCACTGGTTGGGAATCAGAGATGGACATGAACTACTGTAGTGCCACGTGGCACTACAATAGTCGGCATGCAGTACTGTAGTGTCACACGACACTACAATATTGCCGTTGCACACAGTACCGTGAGACACTGCAGTTGAGCGCCAAATTGTAATGGGTGCCACTATAATGGCAATTTGGTGATTAAATGTTATTTTGTGTACATCCCTAAAAATCTGATAAACCTAAAAAATATATATATAGATATTATTCTAATGGCATCAGGGTTAGTTGAGTGTTGCGAACACGTTGCTATCAGGGTGAACTTTTTCTATGATTAAAAGTTAATAAAAAACTCTTAAAGAATAACCATCGTATTCTCTCAGAGGATTGACACACTAAATTAATCCTTCTCAGTAAAGCTCTAGATGTCATGTGTTGAGTACATCTAAAGACATAAAAAGTATCTTTGAATTATTCTACGTGCCCACACACATCCTAGTGGGTTTGAGGATTGGCTTGGAAGATCTTGGTGTGGATCTCGAAGTTTGTTTTTGGTGGGAATGCAGTATCATTTGTTTGCGAGGATGCTTGATAGACTACAAGAGGTATATGATTCTTACCATGTATGTCTTAAATCTAATATATAAATATAGAATGGATCCTGATTGAAAATAGTTATTTAATAAAAGTTTGTTTTTTTGAAATTGCATCTCGTTTATTTTCTTTTATTTAAAAAATTCATTTTCATAATTTTTTTAAAATAAGCCTCACGCTTCCGCCGTGCAAGCGCCACATTTTCAACAGTTGGTATCAAAACAGTCATTATATATTTGTATATTAACTATTGTGTGGGTTTTTTTTTGCATTATTCATAATATATTTGATATGTATGAATGAATGAATAGTTTTATTTTTTGAATGTATGGGAAAATAATGGATCGTTAATTGTGTAGTGATTATTGGGCTAGACTTTATTCTTTAATTTTTCCTTAGATATTGTGTAAGCTATTTTAGGGGGTAGGAATTTCTATAATTTTATTTTGAAATATTAAATTGTAATTATTTCGATCGCGAGAAGATGAAGAATGCACGAGATGAACATGGAGGAGAAGGAAAAGAAATAGGAATTCCAAGAGAATTCTGACGCCGACACCAAAAATTGAATTTTTGGCGCTGACGCCGCTAGAAAAATTAGCTCTGGTGACGAGCTGGCTGAAAAATTGACATCGGCAGCGGCGCCGTCGTGATTGACGACGGTGGTAGGCGGTGGCTGACGGTGTCGGCAATGGCTGAGGTTGGCTGGCGGTGATGGTTTATGAAAACCCTAACTCTATCTTTTATCTCTTTAAATTTTGAAATTAATGTAATTTTAAAATTAATTATTAAAAATTAATTATTAAAAATTAATTTTATAAAAATTAAAGATTAATTAATTGATTGAGTTTGACCCAAGTTTTACCAAGTCAATAAATTATTTTTTGACTAAGTCAAATTCAATAATTTTAAATGATAATTATAGAAATAATTTTTAATTAAGAAAACTAGTTTTTCCTATTTTAGAAATGTGTAATCCTGAATGTCTCTTTGTAATTTCATTTTTTTATTTCAATGTTTGTAATTTAGAAATACCCAACAGTCATTCAGTCCATTATTATTTTATTTAATTATTGAATAAACGTTTATTGATATGATTGATAATATGACCATGCATTAGTCGGTCACACGTTATACATGAAACCACACACAGTTTTATTTAATCATGTATCTCATAAGTAAAAACATGATTTACTAGGATTGTACTAATATGTTTATGTGAATTATTTTAAAAAATCAATTACATGCAAACTGCTAGGTTCTAATTAGTTAAAACTTAGAAATCACACAACTCTAACGGCTATAGTAATATTTAGGATAACCAACTTTAGTAAAAGAATTTTATTAAAGTTTGATGAATGTAATTAATTAGTTAATCTAAGTTCACCTAATTATGACTTAAGATCTTTAGAAGGTTAAATGAACTTAGACCAATGAGATTTGATTAACTGTTAATTTAACATTTATAAGGTTATTAATTTAACTAGTAATTAATTTAGAATTAATGAGAAACACATTATCCTAAAATAGTGAGTGGGAGAAGGTTGACATGTCAACGTAACTTATGGTCTCCATTATTAGTACAACACCGTGAGGTAAAGCGAAGGCATCGAGATGGCTTTCTTTTCATCCCTCTAAGGAAGGATTCGAGCTGTATCAATACCAAGGTTAGACTTCTTAAGAAGATATGACTAAGTTGTGTAATTTAGTTTTGACCGATCTTAAGGCGGCATATTCTAAATCAAGTCATAGAATCCAAATAATGGGTTACACTCACAAAGTCACAATTAAGTTTTGAGTGAATAATTGTGAGTTGACCAAATAAGCGATACCTTATTATTAAAAGAGACAATATGAGATATTTTGAGTTTTAATTAATAAGGATGAGAATGTCTCATAGGCGTTCTAAAATTAATCTCACCGACTCTAAGGCGGTACATTAATTGTTAGGTTGCCTTATCGTGGACTAGTAAATAATAAATTTATGGGTTTAATATGTCGCATTCATGCATCACGTTTACTTTTTGAATTCTGAATATTTATTTCAATTATATTGATTTATGTATGTTTTATTTTGCAGTTACTATTATGTCTACCATGGGCAACCCATTACTGCTTTACCTGCACTTGCGAATTGAATGGTGATAATTTCATAAGATGAAAATCAAATTTAAACTTGATGCTAATTTGCGAGAACCACAAATTTGTTCTTACCGAGGAATGTCCTGAGGATCCCGCGGTCAATGCCCCTAAGAATGTTAGGGACACGTTTGATGCTTGGATTCAATCCAAAAAAAAAGTGCTACATGCTTGTGAGCATGAATGATGTTCTGAAAACCAAACATGAGAGCATGGAAACTACCTATGAGATTATGAAATCTCTACAAAGTTTGTCGTGAGGATACTAGGAGCTACATGACGACCAAGATGCAGAAAGGTACTTCTGTGCGTCAACATGTTTTTTGAACATGATCAACATAATGCATGAGACAGAACTACATGGGGCGACCGTTGATGAACATTGCTCGAGACGTTTCAAACATCAACCTCTCAGCAGTGGTTTTGAGGTTAATATGGTTTGATCAAATCCAACAGAATGGTAGATTGACATTGGAGCTACCCGTCATGTATGTTCTAACCATAGGATGTTCTCTACCTTCGAAGCTATCGAGCATGGAGAGAAGCAATTCATGAGGAACTCAACCACCTCTAAGATCAAAGGCCAAGAAAAAGTGGTTTTGAAGATGACTTCTAGGAAGGAATTGATTCTTAACAATGTCTTGTATGCACCCAAAATCTGGAAGAACCTTGTGTCTGGTTCACTACTGAATGACCATGGATTTTGTAAGGTATTTGAGTCAAACAAAATTGTTTTGTCTAAGAAAAAAATATATGTTGGTAAGGGTTATATGAGTGACAGAATGCTCAAACTCAATGTAATGACTTTGGTCAAACCCGATATTAATAAAGCTAGTTCTTCAGCTTATTTGTTTGAGTCGTTCAATTTATGGCATGGTAGACTAGGTCATGTTAATTATGATACTTTGTGTGAATTAATTAACTTGGATCATTTATCAACATTTCATATTGATTTAAATCATAAGTGTGAAACTTGTGTTGATGCAAAATTAATGAGGTCATCATTCCAAAGTATTGAAAGAAACACCGAATCACTTTATTTATTTCACAGTGATATATGTTATTTAAAATTTGTACAAACAAGAGGTGGTAATAAGCATTCTATTACTTTTGTTGATGACAGCATAAATTACTTTTGTGTATATTTGCTAAAGGGCAAGGATGAAGCTATAGGAAAATGAATTCTCTATAAAAATGAAGTTTAGAATCAACTGAATAAGAAGATTAATGTACTAAGAAGTGAGCAGGCTAGTGAGTATGAATCGTCATTTGTTGAGATTTGTGCTCAACATGGGATTATACATGAAATCACAACACCTTATTCATCTCGGTCCAATGGTGTTGTTGAGCGTAAAAATTGTATTGAAAGAAATGCTGACTGCAGTTTTTATTAGTTTTGGATTACCTCAGAACATTTGAGAAGAAGCCGTTTTGACGGCTAACTATATTTTGAATAAGATATCAAAAAAGAAAGAGGATAAGACCCATATGAGTTATGGAGATGTAGAAAATATTCATACAAATACTTACGAATGTTGCGATGCCTCACTAAAGTGATGGTACGTGATGGTACTTACACCCAAAAAGGTGAAGATAGGACAAAAAACTGTCATTGCATTTTCATTTGTTATGCAAATAATAGTAGTCGGTTCCTTGTGTACGAATCTAACAATCTTGAGATTCACAAGAACACGATAATTGAGTCTAGGATTGTATCATTCTTTGAACATGTATTTCCTTACAAGTCCAAGGAAGAGACAATCTCTTCAAAAAGACTTCTTGAGACTATTGATGAAGAAGATAGTGAGGACCAAGATGAAGAAGTCGAGGTAGAACCTAGAATGAGTAAAAGAGATAGGATAGAAAAGTCTTTTGGTCCTGATTTTTTAACATATATGATTGAAAGTGAACCAAGAACTTTCAATGAAGCTGTAAACTCCAATGAAGGTCCTTTTTGAAAGGAGGCCATTAAGAGTGAAATTGATTCTATTTTATAAAATCATACTTGGGAATGAGTGGATCTTTCACCTGGTTGTAAACATTTGGGTTCCAAATGGATTTTCAAATGAAAAATGATATCCGATGGATCAGTTGATAAATATAAGGCTAGACTTGTAATTAAAGGCTATAGAGAGAAGGAAGATCATGATTGTTTTGATACATATTCTTTGGTGTCGAGAATAAACTTCATTAGGATGGTACTTGCAATTGTAGCTTTGTGAAATCTTGAAGTACATCAAATGGATGTGAAAACAGCCTTTCTAAATGGAGATTTAGAGGAAGAAATCTACATGGAACAACCAGAAGGGTTTTCTACTCCTGGACAAGGAAAGAAAGTATGTAAATTAGTTAAATCATTGTATGGTTTAAAACAAGCACAAAAATAATGGCATGAGAAATTTGATAGTCACATGATGTCGATTGGATTCAAAATCAATGAGTGCGATAAATGTATCTATGTTAAAGATACAAAAAATGGATATGTCATTATGTATTTGTATGTTGATGACATGCTTGTCATTGGGAGTAATGTTGATGATCAAATCTACGAAAGACATGTTAAAATCTAGATTTGATATGAAGGACATGGGACTTGCTGATGTTATATTGGGAATAAAAATCAAAAGAACATAATGTGGACTTATTTTAAGTCAGTCTCATTATGTAGATTCTATTCTTGGAAAATTTAACAAAGATGATACTAGTGAATCAAAAATACTGATGGGTACAAGTGTACATTTGTCCAATTATAAAGGTGAGAGTATATCTCAAGTAGAATACTCTAGACTGATAGGTAGTATGATGTACTTTATGAGCTCTACAAGACTTGATATAACCTTTACAGTAAGTAAACTAAGTAGATGCATGAGTAATCTGAGGTTGAACATTGAAAAGTCATTTGTAAGAGTATTGAGGTACTTACGACATAATCGGAGTTATGGATAACACTATTCAAGATATCTAGCGGTCCTAGAAGGATATACTGATGCAAATTAGATATCTGATAAGAAAGATATGAAATCTACTAGTGGGTATGTTTTCACACTAGGATGTGCTACCATAGTATGAAAATTTTCAAAATAAACTGTTATAGCTAGATCCACTATGGAATCTGAGTTTATAGATTTGGATAAATGTGGGGAGGAGGCTGAGTGGCTACACTACTTTCTAGAGGATATTCCTAGATAGACAAAGCCTGTGACACCAATCTGCATGCACTATGATAGTCAAAGTGCTATTGTAAGGGAACAAAGTAATATGTATAATGGTAAGTCTAGACACATTCGTCGTAACATAATACCATTAAACAACTATTTTTGATAGGGGTTATCACTATTGGCTATGTGAAGTCAAAGGATAACATTGCAGATCCATTAACTGAGGGGTTCAATAGAGAATTAGTTGAAAAGTCATCGATGGGAATGAGACTAAAGCTCATGTAAAAATAAGTTGATACAAAGGAAACTTAACCTAATTAACTAGAGATCCCAAGATCTAGGTTCAAAATGACAACCTAATTGTATAAACTTAACCGGGTCACTGTGGGGATTTTCCCTATCCATTCCTATGATGAAACAGTGATGCCTGAGATCAGGTTAAGCTAAATTTTTAATGATTCTTATGCGTCAGAAATTGTGAGATTCGAGCGGAGTAATGCAGATTTACTCTAAAATTAAGAGACCACCTATGTGAGAGTGAAGTGGGGTCGCTTCTATAGGAATTGCAAGGGCACAGTTCTTTAGAAACTCTTGTAGAACCAAAAAGATGTTCATGGCCAAAACAAACATAAACATGAGAACTGAACTGTGTCAGGGATGACTCATGTGTGTAGTATGTCATTGTTTACACAAAAGGTCAAACAGTTCAAAGATAATTTATCTACTGGTCTGCTAGTAAAGTAAACTTACTTACACAAGGAAATGTTCAAAAGGTAAAACCTACCTATCCTATATAGGTTTCGAAACGTAGAATTATATCACCTTGTTTGTCGTGTCGTTGGTTGTCATTTTTCATGCATGTGGGGAGTTTTTAAAAATGGGTATTTTGTATACCATTTTCGTAGACCAATTTTGGAATAAAAAAAATTTGGACCCACTGCGTAAAAGCGTAAGGTCTTCTGATATTTGAGTTCTCATCTACGAGTATATCGAAATCGTATATTAATTTGTCAAAATTGGCTTTGGGATGAATAAGAAATTATCTTTCAAAGTGAGCTATATGAGAATGAAAAAAATAGTTGGAATTGTAGAAATCCCACATTGAAAATGGAGGAAAAATTGTTGTATATATAGAGATGCTTACATCAACGGTGATAACTTGATAAGTCTAGAAGCTCTCTATATGGGTCAATGGGCTGTCTTTTGCTCTAGATTTATTTTTCTTTCTCATAGGAAGTTCAAAGGTCATAGAATATAAAATATTGCTCAAAATTTTTTTTTATTTTGCAATTTAAAGGAAAAAACGTTTTAGGACTTATTTTGGTTAAATAACCTTTTAATGGGTTAAATACCCTTTATGACACATCTCCTCCATGAGTAGTATAAAAGGAGGCCTTCCCTTCCTCATTTTTCACACCAAAAAAATATTCTAACTCTCTTTTTCTCTAAATTCTTGGTCTCCATGTTTTTTTCTAGTTTTTCTTCAAGTTTTCTTGGTTCAGTTTTCAGTTCGATTTTTGGTTCGATCCGGTTCTTTTTATTTTTGGTTGGCCGACACTTTAGTTTTTTGGTCCAAGTCTTATTTTTACGTCGTTACTCTGGTGGTAGAATTCTGATAAGTCAGTTTGATCAAGGTGGTGAAGTTGGGTGCTCTTCATCTGACTCAAACCATTTTATCTTGAAAAACATACGTTTTTATCAACCTTAGTACCATAAGTGAGGTGGCGTAACTGTTTTAAGAAAACTGTTCAAACATGACTCGATTTGATTTCTCATTATATTATTACTCTGTCTGCTTTATTTAACGTTGATACTTACTTTATTTACCTTTCGATTACTGTATTTACATTGTTATTCGTAATTATTTTTTTTACTTGTTGTTATTATTATATTTACAGAATTGTTGTATTATTGTTATTTCCATTTAATCTTGTAATGCAATACATTATTTAATGTACCTCATTCGATTCACCACTTACATGCAACATGTGTCAATTTTAACTTTTGTTCCTCCAATGTTTTGACGTAAATTTGAAGGAACTTTAATCGACATATATAATGAATGATATATAAGTGTACAATCTAATGGTTTATGAGAATCATATACAAAGAAGAGGATGTCGGCTACAACGGATTTGGAATGATTTTCATGTAACCTTTTACGAACCATGTAGATAGATGCCTCCACAAGTTGCATGTGAAATGACATTAGTGTATGAAAACAAGGAAATTAAAGAAATTAAGGAAAACAAGGAATTTATTAACTAATGTACCAAAAGGAATACCTCAATGGCCAACCAATATCCTCCTTTCAGCAAATCATGGATCCTAGGCCTATCGAATATGCCGCCGTCATATTCAATTGTATCACCATCTGAGAAAAGAGTTTGAAACATCATTAAATGTGATTATGAAGACTAACACTCATCAAATGTTTAAGTACAAAGGAGTAGTGCGATACTGATTCGACTGCACTATTTTTGTTGTTCAACCACTCTATATAATTTTTATACCCATACTTGGGAGGTTCTTTTTAGTTGGTCAATTTTGAAAGGAGCTTTGGCTTTTCCGTGTCCGATATCTCGGATATAGTATGAGCGACCCGACGTTTTTCTCTCCATCTCTCCCTCCCACTCCGTCTAATCCCGCCATGCCTCCACCATCTCCAAATCTCTCACTCTCTCCATCACTCCATCCCGCCTTGCCTCCACCATCTCCAACCTCTATCTCTCTCCATCTCTCCCTCTTACTCGGCCTCCTTCATCTCCACCCCCCCTCTCTCTCCATATCTCCCTCACCGTGCTTCCACCATCACCAACTCGCCTCTCCACCCACATCTCCCTCATCTATTTTTTTGTTTAAGTCCTCTTTACTTCTGCCCTCCCTCCCTCTCTCTCCTCGTCCTTCCCTCCCATTGTGTTTCCACCATCACAATCATTCCCTCTCCCCCCACATCTCACTCATCTCTTGTTCATTTACGTCCTCTTTACTTCCATCCTCACTCCCTCTCTCTCTATCTCTATCTCTCTCTATGTCTCTCTCTGTCGTCTCTCTCTCTCTCTTGACATGCTTCCACCATCACCAACTCTCCTTCTTTGTCCACATCTCCCTAATCTCTTTGTTCATTTATGTCATCTTTACTTATATCCTCTCTCCTCTCCTCAACAACCTCATGTGCATCCTCTGCAAAACTTTGCCCCTCTCTAGGTGAGGCTTGCTCGATCCACACATGCTTGATCATTATTGATAACTGCATAAAAACACATTTTAGTAATCATTTAAATCATAACATTTATGAAAAGAAAAGATTAAATTTGATATTTTTTCTATGTAATTATTTTATAAATATTATATTCAGAGATTATTTTGTTTTTCATGTGTTTTCAGGTTTAGTTAACTCTTTACAAGAGCAGTCTAAATCAGACGTAGAGAAACTTATTGCTAATATGACTAATGTTCATGCTACTGGCTTGTTATTTCTTTGGCGATTTCTGTGCCGGTTGTTTGCCTTGCAAAAGTCTACCTTTGATCACGATGGAAGACATCTATAAGTACTTTCTCTTATTCCTTCTGTTGGTAGGGGCGTACAAGTTAAACATGGCAATAGTTTGGTGTTATGGTGTAATATGCTTAACGATACCTAGTTTATCTCCTAGATAGAACTGCATGGTGAAAACCATTTTGGTTTTGCTTTAAGCTTCTTTATATTCTGACATTGACCTCAAAAATAAGATATTTACTAATCATGTAGTACTACTAACTCTAGTGTTTCAGGTTATTTCTTGCCAGTAATTTCAGAACCTTGTAAATCACATGCTTGTGCCTTTGCCCTCCGTAGAGTTAGTGAAGATGCTTCTGCCCAAATTTTTAAGGCCTCAAATTTGGAAATTATAATTTGGAGAGGAGAGGTAATTTACTTTTATGACTATACTAGTAATTTTCAATGCTTTTTGTCACCTCTTAGTGATAATCTTAGAAAATTCGTGGCCATTTCTTGAATTTCCTCTGATGAGAGGGATTTTAATTATGGGAACTTCTTGTGCTATTCTTTTTATTGTGTTTTGGTATTCATGGTTGTTGAAACGTACCTTGACTAATATCAAGGACTCATGCATAAGTTTTACTTCACGATTTTAGTTGGTTCCTTTTTATGTAAACAGTTGGTTTGATTTTTGAGCTCATAATATATTTTCCATTCCTCATTTACTCTACTTAGTTTGGTTGAAATTACTAAAGAAATAGAGTCGATCTTCCGTTGCTAACCTTCTTCTTTTGCAATGAATTTGAGACTTGTTTCTATTTGTGTTAGTAAATGATTTAAGATGTTATTTCCATTTCCATTGTGATGAATTTGAGACTTCAAGGCTTTGTGTTTGTGTTAGTAAATGATTTCAGTTGGTTTCTTTTGTGTAAACACTTGGTTTCATTTTTGGGCTTATAATATCTTTTGCAGGCTCACACCATAAAAGGATGAAAGGCAAGCTCGTTTTGTGAAACATGACTTCTTTTGGTTAAAACTTTTTTTGTAGGAAATGTGTTGTTCTTAGAATTAGTGGTTTTTTTTGTATTATAAATCATATTTTAGATGCCTTTAAGTAGAAACTTAAAAAAAACTTATTAATATTTATGTTTTTTATGAAATGATTTGTAAGAATTCATTTTATTATATAAATATAGTTATTTAGAGTTCTATTTTTGTCTATGAATACATTTAATTTTAGAATACATTTAATTTTATGAATATATTTAATTTTGAAATTTAATAGCGGTCTACCACTCTCATAAAAAATTATCTTTTATAGGTACAAAAACCCTATAAAAGACCTGGTTTTTTATAGGGGAAAAACCACTATAAGATACTAGTTTTTTTATCAGGGCAAAGACCGCTATAAATAATCGGGTCTTTTATAGGAGTTTTGGAATCCTATAAAAAATCGCGGACCTATTATAGCGCTCGGATACAAGGGTTTTCTGGAACACAATAAAAGGACTTTTATAGGAGTTTTGCCCCTATAAAAGGGAATTTATGTTGTAGTGTTTGCTAGCTCCATCTCCTTACCTCTTATACATACGGTAGATCCTCACCCTTGATCTAAAGATAAAGTGGATAACATTGAAGAGACTCA
The DNA here is from genome assembly GCA_003255025.1 of Datisca glomerata. NCBI lineage: Eukaryota > Viridiplantae > Streptophyta > Magnoliopsida > Cucurbitales > Datiscaceae > Datisca > Datisca glomerata. Next base: position 272,506 of record QANY01013061.1, on the reverse strand, counting down.
TTTCATATAGAAGGTGCATTCAACAAACACTCAAGGTTATAAAAATAAGAGAAAAAAAAGAGGAAGGAGAAAGAAAAAGGAAGTGAAAAAGAAGATAAAAAACATGGGGGTGAAAAGTTAATATTCTAAACTTACTTTGAGAAAAATGGAAATATTAAGTCAATGTTTGTATAATTTCAAAGTCATAATCTTTTATTGTTCTCTGAGACAAATTGTTATAAGGATAGTTCTTTTTGTCTATGCTTGGATTGCTAAGGGACTAGCAATAAGCTGGTTTGGGGTTATGATAAGTGCGTAAAAACACATTTTAGTAATCATATAAATAATAACATTTGTGAAAAGAAAAGATTAAATTTGATATTTTATGTAATTATTTCACAAATGTTATATTCAAAGATTTATTTTGCTTTTCATGTGTTTTCAGATTATAAAGAATAACAACGAAACATAGTTCAAAATGGTCTAAAACTCTATATCTCCAACTTCCCACCAAGTCTCCATGTTCCACCTTGGGTGATCATCTTTCCATCCTATCGTTTTAAAATTTGAAGATCAATTCAACATAGGCATCAAATTCATCAGACCTATAGAGTCAAACATAAATGATCGTTCAATTGTGTTCCTGATTTTTCTACAATGTAAATCTTATATGGTTATAAAGATAAGAGATTAAGCTTTCATTTGAATATCTTTCAATATTTTTCTGATCGTTCAAACATGATCAAATGGTAGGATCAAATCTGATTATGTTTATAAATAAGTGAAGGATATAGATAAGGAGAAGATAATTTCAAGCCCCTTAACTTACCTCTTGAGCTGAAAATCTACCATCTCTTACTTGAAATTTGAATTTTAAACTCTTCTTATGACAAATGAAAAAGAGTCCTATTTTTACTAGAGTTCTTGAAGAGATAATTTGGCTGACTTTGAAAAAGAGAGATTCTAGGAAGATAGTTACTGACTTTTTGTGAAGACTGAAGAGCACACACCCTCTATAAAAGGGGGGCACGCCCCAACCAAGAGAAGGGAGGAATTTGAGTTATTTTTTAATTTAGAAGTATGTTCTTAAGTATCTCTATATGTAACTAATTTCTTTCTTTGCTTAAGGGTGATTTCAAAGCCCTTGACATGGTTTTTAGTTAATAAAATTCAGAAACTTTCTTTCATTTCTCTTACACTTATGTTTATATTCTTTTGATTTCTTTATCAATAAATTATTTCTTATTGACTTGGATACGCAAATAGGTGAGCATGTTAGTAATTTTATTGCTAGTTTAAAATTGTGATCCGTAATTGTCAAGGCTATCTAAACAAAAGTAGCAAATTATTTTCAATGATTATGGTATATTTTTGTTTGATTACATAAGGAATATAACTCAAGTTTTATAATTTGAATTTGTGTGTTTGATGCTTGATTCAACCCAAATCTTTTTTGATTAATTGCTTTCATTAAGCTGAATTTAGAGAACTTGTTCTAGGTTCTTTAATGGAAGGATTTTAAGTAAATAACTTGTTTTACTTAATGACAAGGTAAGGAAAGATCAAGATAATCGAACTTGTGATTGTTTTAAGGTTGTTAGTTTTGAAAGATTGAGAAAGTTGATTCTGATTATTTACTATTGACATATTTCTAGAGGTGGAGAATGAATCATTAACCATAGTTCTTATTATAATCTAAACTCCTTAAATATGCCTTTTCTTAATTCTAGTTTCCAATCTTGTTTTCTTTTATTTTATTTACATATCAAGCAATTTTCAAACCCCTCATATTTATATTCATATTTTTTAGAGTGTCATTAGTGTGTCTATGAGTTTTCTTTCAATTTTGTTGGGTCTAAGTAGGATTTTTTAATCATTTTAATTTATGGTCAGTATAGAGTCTTGTATTTTTTTAATCATTTTAATTAATGTTATTTTAATTAATGTTATCTTGTGTCAATAACATTAATTAGAAACAATGCTAAATAATGATCATTTTTAATGCAAGGATTTAAAGTTGGTACGCTTTTGTGTGTACCCAATTTTGGCACTGTATAGCCGGGGATTGTTTTGCCTAACTAATTTGTTATTTTATTTTACTTTTTTTATTTATTCATCATGATTATTTTTTTTTAAATTTTCTAGTTTTTCATGAATGTCCAAGTATAGTGGAGAAGAAGAAGATCAATGACTTAAAAGGATATTAGAATACACCTCATTTATTCTTAGGCCCAACAAGGAGTCCACACTTGTTCCTCATTCATCATCATCTTCACATCCAACTTCCATTCCACTTTTTAAAGTTAAGCAAGCATTATATACTGCCCTTTCATCTAGTTCATCACTAAGGGACTCTTTAAATCATCCAATTCAAACCGAGAAAGCAATAGAAAAGGAGAAATAAGAAGAAGAGATGAAAATGAACAACCGAACACTCAATGAATTGGCAACACCAACTCTAGGTCAACAACCCCTTTGTATTGAATATCCCCAACTTCAAGTCACGTTTGAACTCAAATCGGGAATGATCCATCTTTTTTTAACGTTTCATGATTTTACGAGAGAAGATCCAAACGAGCATTTAAAGGAGTTTCATGTAGTGTGTTTAAGCATAAAACCAACGGGTATCTTTGAAGAGTAAGTTAAGCTTAGAGCCTTTTCATTATCCTTATCAGATGGCGTAAAAGGAATAGCTTTATTATCTACCATCTGGCTCCATCATCACATTAAATGAGATGAAAAAGCTATTTCTCAAAAAGTATTTCCCTACATCCAAGGCTGTAAATATTAGAAAAGAAATATGTGGCATTCGATGACAAATGGAGAGTGTTTGTATGAGTATTGAGAGTGGTTCAAGAAGCTTTGTGCATCGTGCCCTCATCACCAAATCAACTCCTAATTCAATACTTCTATAAAGGACTCATGCCAATGGAAAGGAGCATGATAGACACAACAAGTGAAGGTGTTTTAGTGGATAAGACATCCATGGAAGCAAGAAATTTGATAGCTAACATGGCGCCTAACTTACAATAATTTAACACCCCCTCAGAATCGCCACTACGTAAGGTGAATGAGGTTGGTATTACAACCAACATTGAGTGAGAACTAGCTAATCTCACCTCACTAGTTCAACAAATGGTCATGGGTGCAACTCAACAAGTAAAGATATGTGGAGTATGTTTTGTGGTTGGTCATCCAACTGATATGTGTCCATCTTTACAAGAGGATAATTGGGAGCAAGCCAATGCTATAGGAGGATTTCAAGGGAAATATGTGCCACAAATAAAAAAGTGTGATCATTTCTCTAACACTTACAATGCTGGATGGAGGGACCATCCTAACTTTTTCTATTCAGAAAATAAACAAGCGACCCTTAATGCTAACTTCAATCATCCACTTAGTTTCAATCAATCAAGGCCGCAACAACCATCTCAACCACGACCACAAGCCATGCCTCAAGACCAAGGTATGTCTCTTTGATAGATGGTGTCTATTTGATAGCTCATGAAGTTAAATGAGAAATTAGGAAGAAGTCAAAGTTGAGGGCGTCTACATAAATATCGGTCAAAGTTGAAAGAGTGTCTCTAAAATTAACTCATAATTTAATATAAATCAATGTCAAGTCTAATTAATTATTCTAGATAATAAAATATTTATAATATTTTGATAAATTTATGAGGACAAATGACATAGGTAAGTATAGGCATGTGCTTCAATGTGAGGTGCTCGTATGTAATTTTACACACACACGCAAATATAGGATTGTGTGTATGTTTTAGAATCTTAAAGATATTTTAGTATATTTTATTCACAAAAATTCCAAAGCACGGGCATTCAATGGTTAAGAAATAGATGAACATGAATAGATATGAAAAATATGCTGGAATTATGTCCATAAATTAGTGTATAACAATTATTTATGAGTAAACAATTATTTCTTTGACATTTATGTATTACTGAATTTTAGAATAAATTTAAAGTTTCCTTTAATTAAAGTATGTTTGTAATTTACTTAACTCCTAGAACTATTATCAACGTAAGAGGAGTAATGACAGAGTGATCTTCCAAACAAACTCTTCTGAGATAGTTTAGAATGTTATTCGCAGTCTTAGTTTCGACTAGGCAATCGAATCCAATTAAAAAAATTGTTAGGTTGAACCAAAGGATTCCGGTCTCAGGGCATGTGAGTGGAGACTCTAACGACTAACCTAAATATGTTATAGAACATATTGAATAGACCAGTAACCAATTAGTTTTGAGCAAAACTATTTATCTACCTCTAAATCGAACTGTTACACCTTAAGGGTATTTTTATAATTACCTTAATCCTGAGATGAATACATAATTTGACTTAGTTACTGGCGATCTTTGATATGCCAAAGGAGTGAGTTTGAATTACATGACAATACCTTGGATGTTGACACTGTGATTCAACTATGTTGGAGTTGCGTGATTCACAGATATTGAATTTGTGGTAAGATTGTAAAACTCACAATCACCTTATGCTTTATTGATGAGTATGTGAACAAATATTCTACGACATGAGTCATTGAATAAGACATAGTGATCTGTATGAGTCAACACACTGATTTATCTTTCTTATTCACAGTCAATAAAGGAGTTAAAGAAATAATAACTAGAGGGGTAAAACGATAAATTTAGATCCCTCTCATGTTATTGTTATTCATGAATGGTAATATCGTAAAATATTATGCGGATTGTGAAATATAAACTTTTATTTGCACCAATACAAAATGTAGTACACATGAATCGAGAGTTCTATCGGCATCAAACCTATTATGGAGTCGTATGATGTCAGAATTAAATAGGTCAAGAATTTATGGAGATAAATTAGTCAGATATTTGAATCCCATAGACTTATTCATACGGGTCTGTTCGGTCTCAGGAGTAGTTCATAAGGAGAAGAATGAGAAAGAACATCATCAATTGGACAAAAAATATGTTTTGGACCAAGGCACACTTCCCGACCTCATATATGATGGTTGTCATCACTATTTTAGTGAAAACTGAAATAATGTTCAAATTAATTATTTTATTATTTTTTAATTATTGAATAATTAATAAATTAATTAATTAATTAATTAATTGATTGTGATCAATTTAATTAATCAATTTGAACAGATGAATTTGAACATAATTTTAGCTCTAAGGGAACAAATGAAATCGCATATAAATGTATATGGAATGGGGAATTTTGGTTTTTGGCATATAGGAGTATATGGGCAAATTTCGTAATAAAATATAAAAGGGTTGTACACCTAACATTAAGCTAAGCTAAGTGTTAGATAGAGCAGAAAATAGTTTCCCTCTCTCGCCCCCCCTCCCAAACACTGTTGCCGCTGAAATAGAGTAAGGAAGAGGGAAAATTGATTTTTCTCTTTCAATCGTTGTTTTGAAAGTCCACACTCAATTTTTACAGATATCCTTGAGAGATACACTTATGATTTTAACGGGTGAATGCTGGTGCGAAGATCAATTCCTAGCTCTGCAAGAACGAAGAACGCGAGATAGAAATTGGATCCTGCCAAATCAGAAATTCTTCATTAATTGAAAAGGTATAAATTATTTCAATCGTTTCTCGATATATTTATATGATTATGCATATTCATTGATTGGTTTTCTGTTTAAATCGATTAAACATTTGTATGAAAAAAATTTGAGATTCCGCCCCTGAACTTGTCACGGTTCATTAATTTTTCATCAAAATCTAAAATCCAATCCAACAATTGGTATTAGAGACTATGGTTTTTGAATATGCATATTCAGTACTTAAATGGATGTATGGATGAATAGGATGATATTGGCATATAATTTTTGTATGGTAGATGTTTGAATGTGTTTTATGAATAGATCCCGATCGATTAGCTCTAGGTATTATTTTTCAATTTTCGAATTGATGTATGTCAAACTTGTTGCATAGGATTATATGTAATTTAATTTTGCAAGAGTCGTATCGTTAAATTTCATGTAAACCCATCGCCAACGCGGTATGATCGAATCTTCACATGAATCTTGAGAAACCGCACGGATCCCGAGGTCCGACGTCCGCACCACGCCGCGCGTCGCGTTGTCTACCATTCGTCGTCCGTCATTGCGCGTCTCTTGCACAATCACTAGGGTTCGGCGGCAAGACTTAAGGTTTAGGAAATCCTGGGGTTTTTGGAAACCATAGCACGGCCAGGACCCTGTGTGACTTTGGGCTGGCGTGGATCCACCAAGCCTGATGAGGTTTTTGGACTGAACAAGTGTTGTTGAGCCCAAATAATTCGCATGGACATGAATTTATTTTATAAATTATTTGAAAAATAAATCAATTGATTATTTACTTGATAATTTCTTTTATGAAAGTTCAAATTGTTGAAAATTTATGTAATAAATCGAGCCTTCGTAAAGGGGCATTTTCGAAAAACTGATTTAAAAGATAAATATGATTTAAAATTTTGATTTATTAAAAAGGATTACTTGTAATGTTTCTAAAAATATTTTAAACTGATGATATTATTTTTAAAATTTGATTTCTTTAAAAAAAATTTAAAAAAGGGGTTTTATTATATAAATTTTAAAAACCCACTCACACCATTATGCACATACATCCTAAAACTACCCTAAACCTATTTTTGATTTTCTTGCAGTAATTCTTACCCTTTCTCTAACTAGCTCACACCAATGATTTTGCATACACCTTAAGCAAACTCTAAGTTAACATTACAAATACCCCATATGGTGTGTGTTCATTTCTCTCTGTTCATCTCTCTCTCGTAGCCTCCACCACTTTTGTCAGTCCAGCAAAGCTCCTCCGCTTCCTCTTCTCCGTTTTAATTTTTGGCGTCCCTTTATTGTGAATTTTCATTCTTTCCCCCTATTTCTTCTTCTTCCCTCTTTCTTCATTTTGTTTTTCTCAATTTCTCTCTCTAAATCTGGATTTTTCTATTTCAATGTTCATATATATCCAATTCTGACATTTTTCCCAAATTTCAGCAAATTTCTTCCTCATTCGTCTCTGTTTGTGGTGTCTCTGCTATCTCACCACCTCCTATCAAATCTGGCAAGAATTTTCTGATTCTCCTTGCTCTTTCCTCTCTATGATCTATCTCCCTTTTTAATGTCTTCATTCTCTCCATGTCTTCTTTTTCTTATTTCTTCTTGTTCCTCCGTCTCCATCGTTGCTGTTAGCATCTCCTCCGGTGATTTCTTTTCTCTTTAGTTATTCCTCTTATTTTGCTTTCTTTTGATTTTTGGTTCTTTCCACTCTCTCTCTCTGCTTCATCTTCGTCATCCTCTTGCTCTCTTTCTCTTTCTTTTATTTTTCTTCTTTTATGCCCTTGTTCTCTCTCCCACTTGCTGTTTCTCTCTCTCACTTTTCTCTCGGTCTCCCTCTCTCAATGTTTTTATTTGTTCCTGTCTCTCTCTCTCTCTTTCTCCGTTCTCTTTCTAATCTCATTTTCTCTGTCTCTCATTCTCTCTACTTCTCTCTCTCCCTCTCTCTTTGCTTCGATCATCACCGGTAATTTTCCATCGCCGGTGAAATCCCTTTCTATTTTTCTTTCTTTCTCTCTATTTTTCGTTCTGCAATTGGACTTGCCATCAAGTTGGTTCTGGTCAACCCGAATCAGTTCATTTAATCTGGGCCGGCTGGTCGAATCTGACCAAAACCGAACCATTCTAATCTAAACCCGCCCGTTTGAATCGTTTGGTCAAGTTTAGTCTTTCGATTTCTGACCCAAGCATTGTTTTCCAGCATCGCTCAAATCCCTTTGCACTATTTTAATTAAATCTCTATTTATATGATATTAAAAAGTGTTTATTTAAGATTGATTATTTCAAAACAATTAGTTATATTTTTTTAGATTCCAGGACATTAGTTGTTTAGTTCATTCCTCCGGTTCAGGTAAGTGAATTTACATTTTGATGTGACACATGCGTGATAAATGTAAGATGTGTTATTCTCATAATTTTTATTTGTCTATAAGCATGTTATGTGTGTGTGTGTGTATCTTTTGTGTAAGTGGACTTATATAATGATGTGATTCTGATATTATAATTGTATTATGTATTTATATTTATTATCTATTAAACCATTTTTAATAATGTTTATATTTCGTTAACACTTTGATAATTATTTATTGTTGAGTTATTAATTTGATTATCATGAAATAAATATTTGGGTATGACTGATTTTATGTTAGTATGCTATCATGTTTGATTCTGTTACATGATCAATTATTATCATGCGTTGGACTCTACAAGTTATGAAATTAATTCAGTCAAGGTTGTTCTTCACGTTTTGTTCTGTTATACGAATAGGGTGTCATCTGTTCATGCTTTCATCATACATATGGTGTCATCTATTCATGTTTTGGTCATACATTGGATGTCATCTGTAAATATTTTCTGTCACTCATGAGGTGCCATCTGTTCATGTTTTCTGTCACCTATGAGTGCCATTTGTTTCGTCGCCCAATGGTGTCATCTATTTTGTCGCCCAATTCATCATGATATGTTTCAGTTAACGTGTGATAAGTTTTGATTAGGTTGGTAACTAGGGGTTATACCCATATCAGATATGAATAAATTTGTTATATGATTCTGTTTGAGACACATGTGTTATCTACGTGCATGTTATTATATGAGTTTTCTTACTGAGTATTTTAAAATACTCATCCCCCCACAGTTGTTTATGATGTAGATCATGATGACGAGCAACATGAGTAAGAGACTGGCACAAACGGTTGGCTTAATGGAATTTATGTTTTCAGTTTATGAGTTGATTTAAAACTTGGAAAATCATTTTTTGTTAAACTAAGCTACTTAGTTTATGACAAGGATTGTCCATTGAACAAACATGGTCAGAATGATAGCACAACAATCAACAAGAATATAGGAAAGTTGTTCGGTTTGACACACTAAGAAGCTGACGATTAAACCATAGTTGTTGTTGGTACACTTCTTGCTCTTGGGCATTCAATCTTCGCATTGATCGAACCTTGATTTTGTTTTCTTCATTTGTGTTTTGTGCTTTACCATTGGTTGAGTTTTGGATTCTTTTTGGGTATTTCCAGTGTTTTAAAATGTGGCATCTTTCTTTCGAGGAAGAAAGTTTTTAAGGAGGTTAGAATGTAATGCACCGACCCGTCGTAAAAGGGCATTTTCAAAAAAATAATTTAAAAGATAAATGTGATTTTAAAATTTGATTTTTAAAAAGGATTACTCGTAATTTTTCTAAAAAGATTTTAAACAGATGATATTATTTTTAGAATTTGATTTCTTTAATTTAAAAAAATGGTTTTATTATATAAATTTTAAAAACCCACTCACACCATTATGCCCATACACCCTAAAACTACCCCAAACCTATTTTCGATTTTCTTGAAGCAATTCTCTCCCTTTTCTCTAACTCGCTCACACCTATGATTTTGGATATGCCTTAAGCAAACCCTAAGTTAACATTATAAGTACCCCATATCTCTCACTGTTCATCTCTCTCTCGTAGCCTCCACCTATTTTGTGCAGTCCAGCGAAGCTCCTCTGCTTCCTCTTCTCAGTTTCAATTTTTGGTGTACCTTATTGTCAATTTTCATTTCCCCCTATTTCTTCTTCCTCCCTCTTCATTTTTTTCTCATTCTTCTCTCTCTAAATCTGGATTTTTCTATTTCAATGTTCATATATATCCAATTCTGAATTATTCCCCCAAATTCCAGAAAATTTCTTCCTCATTCATCTCAGCTTATGGTGTCGTCGCTGGCTCGACGTTTCCCATCAACTCTGGTAAGCATTTTCTGATTCTCCTTGCTCTTTCCTCTCTCTGATTTCCTCTCTCTAAATTCTTCTTTAATTTTCTGGTAGCCCCAACGAAAACCCCTTCTCTCTTTTTAATATCTTCGTTCTCTCCATGTCTTCTTCTTCTTCTTTCTTCTTGCTCCTCCGTCTCCATCGCTGCTGTTAGCATCTCGTCCGGTGAGTTCTTTTCACTTTAGTTATTCCTATCATTTTTATTTCTTTCAATTTTAGGTTCTTTCCTATGTCTCTCTGCTTCATCTTCATCTCTCTCTTGCTCTCTTTCTATTTACTTTATTTTTCTTCTTTTCTATCGGTCTCCCTCTCTCTCGATGTTTCTCTTTGTTCCTTATCTCTCTCTCTCTCTCTCTCTCTCTCTCTCTCTCTCTTTCTTCATTCTTTCTCTAACTCTCATTTTCTCTGTCTCTCATTCTCTCTACTTCTCTCTCTCCCCCTCCCTTTGTTTCTGCGATCATTGGTAATTTTTCATCACCGGTGAAATCACTTTCTCTTTTTCTTTCTCTCTATATTTTTTGTTCTGCAATTGGGACTTGCAATCAAGTTGGTTCTAGGCGACTGGAACCAGTTCACTTAAGCCAGGCCGATCGGACCAATCTGACCAGACCGAACCGATCTGATCTGAACTAGCCCGGTCTGAACCATTTGGTCAAGTTTAATCTTTCAATTTTTGACTCAAAGCATTATTTTCCTGTTTCGCTCAAACCATTTACATTGTTTTAATTAAATCTCTATTTATATGATATTAAAAATGTGTTTATTTAACAATGATTTATTTCAAAAGAATTAGTGATTATATATTTTTTAGATTCTAGGTCATTAGTTGTTTAGTTCATTCTTCCAGTTCAGGTAAGTGAATTTACATCATAATATGATGCATGTGTGACCATTTTTCAATAATATTTATATTTTGTTAACACTTTGGTAATTGTTTGTTGTTCAGTTAATAATTCCTTTATCGTGAGATAAATATTTGGATATGATTGATTTTATGTTAGTATGTTATCATGTTTGATTCTGCTTGTATCAATATGCATTATATATTTACTTTTGAACCATATGATTAATTATTATCATGCGTTGGACTCTGTAAGTTATGAAGTTAATTCAGTCAAGTGGTGATTAAGCATGATATGAACTTAAGAACGATCCTTAGTTAACAAGAAATTAGGGTTGTTCACATTTTGTTCTGTTATACGAATGGGGTATCTTCTGTTCATGCTTTCATCACATATAGGATGTCATCTTATCATGTTTTTATCATACACTAGGTGTTATCTGTAAATATTTTTCGTCACTCATGAGGTGCCATTTGTTCAAATTTTTCATCACCTATGAGTGTCATCGTTCTGTCACCCAATATGTGTCATTTGTTTCATCACCTGCTTTGTGCCATCGTCGCCCAATGGGTTATGTCTATTTCGATGACCAATTTGTCATGATATGTTTAAGTTAACGTGTGATCAGTTCTGATAAGGTTGTTAACTAGGGGTTATGCCAAGGCAAGATATGAATACGTTTGTTATATGATTTTGTTTGAGACACGTGTTATCTACGTGTTATGTTAAGCCATGTCATGATCAAGTTTGTTACGTTATTTCATTTATGATATATGTCAAGTTTAGTTATGTTATGTTATGATTGCATTTATAACATGTGAATGCATATTATTACGTGAGTTCTCTTGCTGAGTATTTTAAAATACTCATCCCCCCATAGTTCTTTATGATGCACATCATGATGGCGAGCAGCATGAATGTAAGACTGTCATAACTAGTTGGATTAATGGAATTTATGTTTTCAATTTATAAATTTATTTAAAACTTGGGAAAACATTTTCTGTTAAACTCAGTTATTTAAATAGTTTATTTTACGTTATGTTTTCTACAAATTATGATGTGTGATAACTTCATGAATTATAAATTTCATGTTTTGACTTTATTTCAGAGTTTAACTCAGTTTTATCAAGGTCTCACTAATTAAATATTTAAGACACTTTATCACTTCCGCTATTTAATGATTAAGATTCCGATCATGGATAAGTTCAATGCTCCCACTATTTAAGGTCAATGTTTTTCTATCATGGGTAAAATAAGATTTTAATATTTGGGAATTTTCTCTAAATTATGGTTTGTATCGAATTAGGGATTTCAAAATTATGAAATTACATGCATGCTTAACGCTCAGGGGGATCGGGGTGTTACAAATTAATTTTAAATTGAATTTTGAATTTTGAAAATGGGACTAGACCTTGGTGAAGGGTTACAAAGAGGTGGGACTTCCTGAATAAGAAGAAGATAATTACAGACGCCATGAAGAATAGTTTTTAAATTATTGTAATTTATTATTCTTTTTATCGGTTGTAATCAGAAATGAGTCATAAAAAGGTTAATTTTGAATGTATGCTTTATTATTAATCTTGCATTCTCATATAAAATACCACATAGAAATAGAGATATGTCAACATCAAATTACCATGTGGCATGTACATGCATCGTTGTAGTTTAAATTTATATTGAGTTATAATTTTATATAGAATGTGAATTTTATAAAAGTTAAAAATTTTAAATTATGATTTAAATTTTATAAAAGTTTATAACTTTTAAAAACTTTCTGTTCAAATTTATAAAGAGTTATAATCTTTGAAAATGCTAAGAAAAATCTAATTTTTCAAAAACTAAGTGGGAGGGTTGTTTACGTTGAAACGTTCTCAAGGTCTCAAACACAAACTTGATCGTGGCACGAGGAATGGTTTAGAGCACCCTAGAGGTCCTCTTTTTAGTGGGAGAAACATAGGAATCATGTCACTTTGAGTCATCAAGTAGCTTGAGAAGCTGAAGCTTATAAAGGAAATGGTGAGGCAGGACCGTTCCTAGACGGACTGTTAGTTCATAGAAACCTTTAAAGCCGATGCGTTGGCTAAACACTTAGACTGAAGCATATTAGAATCTCTCATAGGAGCTAGTCAATGGGGCTAAGATGACCAAAATCATTGGTTTTTGGTTGAGCTAGATGTAGTCACATAGGAGGGAGCTTAGGCGTTGTCCCTAGATGAGACGAGTTATCGTTATTGATCGTAACATCATGGAAGAAATATGTTTTTGTTGGACTTTTTAAATATTTAAGTATTTGCATCATGCATCATATTTTCCTAAATGATTAAGTATTTATTTACACCATTTTAATTATTCTTTTTTGTAATCATATCATTATCCCAACTCTCAACAATCTTGAATGCAAACAAACTCACTTGTGAAAATTACGTGGATTAGAAACGTAATCTTGATATCGTTCTGACGGTAGAAAAGTACAAGTTCATGCTCACCACCCCTTGTCGCTATGAGCCAATTGCTAAATCAACACAAGAGAAAAATCATGCCTATGCTTCTTGACTACATTCTGATGAGATTGTCAGGTGTTACATCTTGGCATTAGTTAGCAATGTGTTGGAACAACATAATCAGAACATGTTCGGGTATCAGGGTCGTCAAGCCAAACAAGCTGTTGTGCAAAACTTCATGAACTGCCAGATGAAACCAAGATTTCTGTTAGAGAACATATGATACTGATGATATCATTAGTTATCTGAATGAGATGGAGATCATGGGAGCTGATGTAGATGGCGAGACTTAAGTTGATGTGATCCTCAAGACCCTGCAAGACACTTTTGAGAACTTCAAACTTAATTATCTGATGAATAAGTTGAGGTACTATCTTCTGAAACTTATAAAGGAGTTGCAAGCTATTGAGACCATGTTTCTGAAGGGCAAGAGGAAGAATGGACAGGCAAACTTTACTAACAGTAATCCGTCCACCTTTGGCGCTAAAAAGAAACACAAGGGAGGTCTGAAGAAAGTTAAGAAGGCAAACTCGAAAGCTGCAAAAGGCAAAGGCCCTGCAAAAGTGGACAAGTCGAAAGACAAGTGCCATCATTATAGAGTCGTTGGTCATTGAAAACGTAACTACCCAGATTAACTCAATGAGTTGAAATCTAAAGGCACATTACTTGTTGTGGAAGTCGTTATGTGATTGACTCTACTTTTTGGTGGATTGTAGACTCTGCAGCCACTAACCATATTTGTTGCTCCCTGCAGGGGCTCAAGGAAAGTAGAAGGCTTGACAAGTGTGAGTTTAGCTTTTGCTGGTGGGATGGAGCACCAGTATCGATAGTATCGGTGAAATGATGAAATTGTTATTTGAGAACAGTTATTTTGTTTTACGTGATGTTTATTATATTCCAATTTTTGGGAAAAATCTCATTTCGGTAGCTAGTTTAATTGAGCAAGGATTTTCTTTGGATTTCATTGATTATATATGGTATTTTTAGATGAATGCTTAATTACTCCTGCAAGCATGATAAACAACTTATTCTATGTAAAATAAAAAAGTTCTAATTATATGTGACACTGAAGTAATTATTGATTTACAAAGGGATAATAAAAGGTTGAAATCTGACTCAATCGATCTAACCTACTTGTGACGCTTGCGTCTTGGTCACATTAGCCTACACAGGATTAAAAGACTCGCAAAGGATGGTCCATTACAAACTTTAAGTGTGGGATTACTACCCACATGTGAATCCTGTATAGAAGGCAAAATGACCAAGATACCATTTTCAACTAAGGGTAAAAGAGTCACTCAATGCCTCGAACTCGTACAGAGTGATGTATGTGGACCATTGAATATCCACGTAAGTGGATATTATGAATATTTTTAACATTCATAGATGATTGCTCACGTTTTGGACATGTTTATCTAATGCGCCAAAAATTTAAAACATTTGAAAAGTTCAAGGAGTTCAAGGCTATGGTCGAGAAGCAATTAGAGAAATAAATTAAAACACTACGATGTGATCGTGGTGGAGAGTACTTGCTTGGATAGTTTGAAGACTTTTTTAAAGAAGAAGGCATTTTTTCTCACTAACAACACCTGACACTCTAGAATAGATTGGTGTGTCAGAGAGAAGAAATCAAACTCTATTGGATATGGTTAGATCCATGATGAGTTACTTATCTCTCCCTAACTGGTTCTAGGAATATGACATGGAAACAACGCCATATATTTTGAAGCAAGTTCTGTCAAAGACGGTGCCTAGTACACCATATGAAAGATGGAGTAGAAGAAAGTCGTTCGTAAGCCACCTTAGGATATGGAGATGCCCGACATACGTATTTAGACTGAAGATAGGCAAATTAGCTAGTCGATCAGAATAATGCCTATTTGTAGGATATCCCAAGGGAATGGAGGGATATGTCTTTTGTAGTCCGACCGACAAGAATTATGCAAGTTGACATACGTGAGCACGAATGCAGGTTTTCTTGAAGAGGATTATATAAGAAGTGTGAAGTAGAGAAACACACTTGTGCTAAGAATTATTGAGTGGGAGGACACCGACTCCCCAATCAGGACTTGTTCTTGATTCAATAATGGAAGAACCACAACTAGAGCCGGAGCCTACAGAGCCTCGATGAAGTGGGAGGGTTGTGATTCAACCTGATATGTACATATAATATGGAGATGCCTTGACGAGAAATCTTTTCCTACTCGCATGCCTTGGCTAGTCTTGAAGAAAACCTATGGCAAGACACCATGGACGTCAAGATACAGTAGATGTACTCAAATGAACTTTGAAAGCTTGTAGATCCTTCCTAAGGGGTAAAACCCGTAGGGTGTAAATGGATTTATAAGAAGAAGAGAGGTCCGAATGAGAATGTAGAGACATTCAAAGCTAGACTTGTAGCCAAGGGTACACCCAAACAGAAGGTATTGACTATGAGGATACCTTCTCATTAGTGGCCATGCTTAAATCTATCAGAATCCTCCTATCCATTGCTGCTGCCCTCGATTATGAAATCTGGTAGACATAAGTCAAGACTACTTTTCTGAATGACAATCTTGAAGAGCGCATTCATATGGCTTAACCTGAAGAGTTTATAGAGAAAGGGCCAATAGGGCAAGGTTTACGAACTGTCGAAGTCCATTTATGGACTTAAGTAAGCATCTCGTTCGTGGAATATCAGATTCAACGAAACTGTCAAGAACTTCAGTTTTCGGCAGTTAGTGGAAGAACCCTGTGTGTATAAGATGATACTTAAAGGGAAAGTGATTTTTTTGGTTTTGTACATTGATGATGATATTTTACTCATTGGGAATGATGTAGGAAAATTATCTGATGTCAAGTTTTATCTTGTAAAGCAATTTGATATGAAGGATCTTGGAGAAACTGTCTTTGTCCTAGGTATTCAGATCATTCGAGATCAGAAGAACAAATAATTGGCACTATCTTAATCATCTTATATTGATAAGGTTATGGACTACGTCAGCATGTAAGACTCCAAGAAGGGATATCTTCCCTTTAAGCATGCAGTCAGCCTTCCCAATGAGCAGTCTCCCAAGACTCCTTAAGAAGAGGAAGACATAAGAAAGATTCACTATACCTCATCTGTAGGAAGCCTCATGTATACAATGCTTTGCACTAAGCCAATGGAATGCCTTAGTCATTTCCAATCCAATCCTAGACTCGAGCATTAGAATGCAGCCAAGGATATCCTCAAGTATTTTAGGAGAAAAAGGAACTACATGCTCGTGTATTCAGGTACTGACCTGAATATGATGGGTTGTACTGACTTTGATTTCCATGCAGACAAGGATTCCAAGAGATCCACATCAGGATCGGTGTTTATCCTAAAAGGTAGAGCAGTGGTATGGAGAAGTATCTAGCCATCTTGCATTGATGATTTTACTAGGGAACCTGAGTATGTGGCAGCTTGTGAAGCTGCAAATGTGGTTGTTTGACTTAGAAAGTTCCTAAAGACTCTTGAAGTCATTCCAGATGCTAACAAATTCATGACACTTTATTGTAACAACAGTGAGGTTGTAGCAAACTCGAAAGAACTAAGAAGTCACAAAAGATCCTAACAAATAGAGCAGAAGTACCATCTCATCAGAGAGAGTTCAACTAGAAGATGTTCAAGTAACATGCGTATCGATGATTAATAACTTGGCAGATCCATTCCTGAAGACATTAAGCAATAAAGTCTTTGATGGTCATCTGGAGAGCATGGGGATACAAGATTGTACACGCATACTTTAGTCCAAGTGGGAGATTGTTGAAATTATGTCCATAACGTAGGGTATGATAGTTATTTATGAATAAACAGTTATTTCTTTGACATTTATGTATTACTGATTTTATGAATAAATTGAAAGTTTGCTTTAATTAAAGTCTGTTTTTAATTTACTTAACTCCTGAAACTATTATCAACGTAAGAAGAGTAAAGATCGAGAAGTCTTTCAGAAAAAACTCTTCAGAGATAGTTCAGAATGTTATTCGTAGTCTTAGAATCGACTGGGCAATCGAATCTAATTATAATTGTTAGGTTGAACCAAAGAATGTCAGTCTCAGGGCATGAGATTTGAGACTCTGACGATTGACCTAGACATGTTATGGAACATGTTGAATATACCAGTAGCCAATTAGTTTAAAGCAAAGCCATTTATCTAGCTATAAATCTAATTGTTACATCTTAAGGGTATTTTATAATTACCTTAATCCTAAGGTGAATATGAAAGTTGACTTAATTAGTTGCGATCTTCGATATGCCAAAAGAGTGAGTTCAAATTACCGGACAATACCTCGACTTTAAAATATTGTTTTTTATAGAATTAGATAAATTTATCATATTTTATGTAACTGATTGAATGTCTATAAATAGAGGCTAATTGTAACAACAAATGGACTCTCCACACACAAAACAAGCACACCTTGTAGCTTGCATTAGCCTTATAAACATTTTCTTCATAGTGAAAGTACTATAAAAAACATTCTGTGGTTTTTCTCATAAAGGTTTTCCATGTAAATTATGGTGTTTATTACTCATTTCTATTTACTCTTTATTTTTCCATTATCTTATAGGAAATTCATGATCAATTCTCTAAACCTTGAAAAGTTCCCTTTACATTTGGTGCTTTTCATTGAGAGTGAATCAATGCTCAAGATTCTCATCTCTTCTTACCTTTTTAACACGGAACTTTTGAGTCTGAAAAATCAAGTTCTTTAAAAGACAATGGATCGATTTTGCTGCTGCCTCAAGATGAATAACACATCCGAGATACGAGATTTGAAGAACAAGAAACAACTTTAATAATGAGAGGAAAAATAATTCAGAATATTGTCTCGAGGCATCAGATTCTGAACTCCATGACAACGGAAAAGCAGTAAACTTGTTCCTTTCATATTTTTCAACGTTGTTATTGGCATATTTTTCGTATTATATCATAGTTCTTGACATTAAAAGAGAGACAAATTGATCTGAAAAAAACTTCATAGAAAATTTGATGGGTTTTGTCAAAACAACGTTTAAATTATATGAATGTTAAAATATTTTATTTAAAAATTTATTATGATAAGTGTATTTCGATTTAAATTCTAAAATCAAATTTGAATTTGAATTTTATATCAAATCTTAGATTTAATCTTGTCTTAAAAATATCATGTTGATAAATAAAAACATAAAGTTTATCTTTTACAGTAATTTATGTATTTTTGGAGGTTTTCTCTCTCTTATTTTATATGAAAAAGTGTTGGAAAAAAATGTACAAATGATGAAACATAAGAGACCAATTTGTAAAGTAGTTCTACTACGTAAATGTGCACCGAGCTGATGCTGACCGTAAGCGGTACAAGCCCTAAACTGAAAGATCCAAAAGCGTAAATCTCGTAAAATGAAACCAAGAATGAAGGGGCATAAAAGAGAAAGTAGAAAAATGGTGGACGAGCAGCGGCCAACAATAAATAAAAGAATCAAAGTTCAGATTCATATTTGTTTGACCACTCTGTAAACTAAAACGGAAGGCTCCATATCAGTTGGGCCTTATGAAGGAAAATGCAAGCCGCTTCCAGAACGGAAGATGTTCTCAGCGGCATGTTGTTTACCAATCTAAAATTACCCACAAAGCAGAAGATGCTCGTAATATTTGAAATCAGAATGAGGTGCTTGCAAACAGAAAGTTCAAGTGGTTACTTCCGAATAAAACAAAGAACTTGCATACGATAATCATGAAAGCTAAGTCTTTTTAATTACTTTGCTTCTTTTAAATTTTTCATTTTATCCATTAAAAATGTGAATTTATTGTCTTATGAATAATCACAAAAATTTAGTATATATCCTCATGATTTATAGCATAAATTACGTTAAACTTACTTGGGTCAACTACTATAAATATGTTAGTAGCTCAATAATGTAATCATTAGCATGACTCTATCATAATATATATCGTAGCCGAGCATCTTGTAAATAACTTAGTATGCCTTGCCTAAACTCATCTGAGTTCTTAAACATTATCCAACTTGAGACTTTAAAATATTGTATATAAGTCGACCAACACAACGCTCAATCATCTTACTAGGATGGCCTCTAACATGAGGATCATGGCACAAACCACTACATATCAATCAGATTCAGTTATTAAGCTATACTGAATGGAAGAGAGCTACAAAAAATTTTGCGGAACTCAATTTGGAGCTCCAGAGCAAAACAACTGACGGTTGTCATTAAGGCCGTACGGAAAGAAGGCCACGTGGATTATTCAACTTCAATTATTAATCTGTATCAGATGAAAATTAATTGCATGAGATCTTATCTCATTATAAATATATAGAAGTTATCTTCCTAAAGAATTTTATAGATTTTAATTTGGATCTCCCGAACAAAAGTTATGGTAATTTTTGTGAAGGTCATTCACAAAACCAGTTTATGCAGAATAAACATCTTCAGAAATTAAACTGTATAGCCTGGAAACTAACTACATGATGAATCATTTCTCGTTTGAAAGACAGAGGTCAACTTCTTGTTCAACTTGATGGAACTCAATTTGGAGAACAAAATCTATGACAATTTTAATACACGCTTTTCAGAAAAAGAAGATTGTGCATGACAGTAAACTTCGATCATTAAACTGCATCAATATAAGAAGAGTTACATGAAAAATCGTATGTCTCTACAAATCTACGGAAGTACGCTTCTTGAAAATCTTCATCATCATCATCATCATCATCATCATCATCATCATCATCTTTTTAATTTCTTTATTAGTTTTTATTATTAATAATTTTTTCATTTTATAATTCTTTTTCTTTGTTTTAGGTTTTAGTCAGAGACATTAATTTGAAAGTACTAGAATATAACAAGTGATAGGTTTGAGATTTATTAATTTTTCGTAATACCTTGTTATACCAAAAATACCAAGTTAGTCTCTTGACATTTCGTTTTATTTACTTATTTATTATTAATTTGTTTACTGTTTTGGTTAGTTTTTTTAATTTTAAAAAATGAAAATAAATAAAATAAAAAATTGCATGCATGGCCGTATGTCTCTGATATCTAATTTAGAATCTATAGATAGTGAGATTGAGAGAACTTTTCATTGAAGAAAACAAAATTAAATTCAAGTGTCAAATCAAGTACAGTTAGGATAAATTGTTAACTAAAGTGGCTGAAGAAGTAGAACAAGTAAGAAAAATCTTTTAGAGATTACTTTAGTCAATTAGCTAATTTGAGCACGTCGTGCATTCAAATATCCATAATTAACCCGCTAGGAGCTTTGAATTGAGACTTGGTATCCTTAATTGTCTCCCATCTTTTTACGGTTTGTATAATTAAAACTCATACAACCATTTGAATGATTTATGTGGTGTGCGTAAGACTTTTAAGTATGTGAATTCTCTCTTGATGATGTTAAATGTTTATTTCCATAATCATTGAAAGATAAAGTCAATCATGGTTAAATACTAAGAATTTATGTAAAGGGAAGAAGAACAATTCTTTCAAGCTTGGAAAAGATTTAATGGTTTTCTCTTGAAGTGTCCTCATCACAGTTTCAAGAAATGGAATAAGTGCCAAAATTTTCTAGAAGGATTGATCTTACAAACTCAAGAGTATCTCTTCAGAAGGAATGGTATTAAAATATTTTTTTACATTGAATTTTGTTTATTACGAGAATCAATACTAATTTTTTTCTCAAATAACAGGCTCGTAGTGAAACAAACACTACGGTACAAGCAAAATAAAGTATAGATCATTCTTTAGAAAGGACAAGCTATGCTAAAAAATAAGATGAAATGGTACGTAAATATTTTTTATTATAATAATATTTTTGTTTTTAGTGTTTTGATCAAAATATAATTTTTGTAAACATAATGATAGACGAAGGTGTTGGGGAGAGAGCCCAACGCTGTCGAACTGTTCATAGAAATGCATAAACGCAAATATGAGAATTTGGTAGATCAAGAATCTACTTATAGAGCTGTAAGATAAATTTTAAGTCTATATTTGTCAATATTTTTTCTTTTTTCAACTATATTTGTCACATATGTGATCAAATTGTTTATTTGTGTTATTGAAGAAAATGCAAGAACTTCTGACAACCCAACACTGGGAATCATATCAGCTCTAGAGATGCATTTTCTGAAGTTATGAGTCCAGAGCATCCTGGACGAGTATGTGCAGAACATGAGAGAGTTAAGTCACAGGTCCATGAACTACAAGATGGTCAAGTTCAACTTCAATCCCAAGTGGCGTACCTTATGAAAATGATGCAAGCACAAAATCCTTCATTCTCTTTCCCTGACGGTGATCATGTGAGATTTCTATGTAATATATTCTTTATGTAATTATAAATTATGTTTGTTCCAATGCCAATACTAATATTGTTCATTTTTATGTGTTTATAGGATTCTGGCGATTCTCCCTCAGCTTCATGATCGCATAAAGTTCAATGAGGATGAAAAATACTATATTTGCTTAAATTTGAACTTATATTGTTTTGTCTTTAGAATTTGTGAATGTTTCAATTAATAGATTCTGAATCTTTAAAATTTGTGAATGTTTAAATGGCAAGAATTTTTGAATATTTGAATTGATGGACTCTGAACTGTTGGAATTTTTATATTGATAGATTCTAAAATCTGTGATATAGAATATTTTTTGAAACATGTATTTTTGAAAATTATGGGACGTTTAAAAAACATAAAAAATTCTAGCCAAAATTTCAATTCATAGTGGCGGTTTGAATCGCTGCTAAATACCTTTTATTGAAGGTTTGAAACTGCAGGTAAAGAGAGAGAAAATTGTAGGGAAATATCTCCTTTGCCGGTGGTCCTCAGGCGGTTGGAATAATTGCCACCAAAAACCTTTGCGACAGTGGATAATGCGGCAGTTTTAAAAGCATCATAAATGTTTTTGGCGATGGTTAAAACCCCCGCAATAGACAAACGAAACCACCCCCATAATTAGTTTTTCTTGTAGTGCTAGCTATGCCCATAGGAGTGGTAAAGATATGAAATTTCATTCGGAGACAAGTAGACAATTCTTAACAAAGGAGTCAATCTTCGAGGAACGACATAAAACTAAGAGGTATCGGTGAGATCCAAACTGACGAATCTAATTAAGAGATTAGTGAAAAAGTAATGATGGAAGTAAATTTTTGTCAATTAGCCTCTTTGACAGTTGCTAATTCTACTGGGTCACCTTATTGCATCTAATTTGAGCATAATACCTACTATGATCAGGTCAATTCAATTAATGTGATGAGAAAACATCTTGTTTTACTCCATCACTACAATAAATATGACATTCTACAAGATTTAAATATTGGGTTCATAGTCTCCTCCTATTAAAAACACGAAACAACAAGAGTCTTTATGAACCCCATAAAAAAAATTCTTGTTATAAGTTTCAAAACAAAGCAAGATGAATTTTAAGGGAAGTGGGACTTCAAAAAAGAATGCGGAGTGAATGTTTTACTAAAGACCTCTCTCGAGCGGATGATCTGAAATGCGGGAGTAAAACATTTCACTGAAGACTCGATTACCCTTTCATTCTTCTCTAGGTCTTCTCGATTTCTTCATTTCGTCTTCTCTGGGTCTCGTGTTCTTCTCTAGGCCACTCTCCATTTTGTCTCTGGTCTCCCTCTCTCGATTTTCCTTTATAAGGTCTCGACTGTTCAACCTCAATACATAACCTAGCTAGGGATTGACCTTCGCGATTATCCCCTTCTTAGCCTTCTTTCTCTCTTTCGTAGCTTCTCCCTCTCAAAATCCAAACCAACAACCTAGCTAGGGCTTGACCTTCATCGAAAAAGAGTGAGGGCACAGCCTGTTCGTTAGCTTCTCTCTGTTGACTAGGTTCTATCTCTCTCTATTCAAGAATAGAGAACGAGCAAGGGTTAACTTCTATCTCTCTCTATTCAAGAATAGAGAACGAGCAAGGGTTAACTTCTATCTCTCTCTGTCTTTATTTTATCTCTTGAATAACTGCTTAGCTTCTATCTTTCTCGCTTAGCTTTGTCTCCCAACTCTCTGCTACTTCGATTCGCAACTCAAAATTAGAGGTAAGGGTTTCATTCTCAAATCTTGTCTGATTTTAGTGATTTTTGTCTGATTTTATGTTCTTTGAGTTTTTCTGAGTCGATTAGGATTGATTTGCAACTCATTTTTTCCCAAGTGATCTACCTCTCTTATGAGATCTATGAGGTATCTAATAACCTTATTTTCCTGAGGTATCTAATAACTTACTTTTATTTTCATCAATTTTCTTTTTCTGGACCAAGTTTGATGACTTTCTTTTCTTCTTGGATGGAACCATGTTTTTCTTACACTTCATAGCCCATGCATACATTTTCTCATGTATTTATGGTATTGTGGTTTGAGGAGGAGCTGATAATCTTATTCTTATGGAATTGACACTAAAGATTGTTAGCTAAATCAGATCCCAGAGATATTTGTAGTATATATTTTTGTTCCTTTCTGGCTTGAGGGAGATCCTACTTTAGCCTCCGTGCAAGAAATATTGTATTGCAGGTATATGCTTCTACAAAATCTGAAACTTTAGAACTTAAAAAAAATTTTCAAAGTAAGAAAATGAATATGAATTGTGTTCCGTGATAGGATATCAACACCTTCTCCTCAAATCTATAGTTACCATGCTTGGAATTATATTAAATATTGTATATGCATCCTTCTTGCTTTATCATTTATAGAGCTTCCTTTGCCTTTGAGGAGCAGTTTTTTTGCATTTATAAGTGGTGATATTTTTTCTAGTGAAATTTAGATGAAAATTATGGTAAATGCTCTGTCTAGTACTCTAGTTTTTGGGAAGTTATTAAATCATTGAGTTGTTGTGAATAAAGTTGTCTACTAAAGATGATAATTGAGTTTTGTTCCTCCTTCTCTTTCAATTATGTATCTTTTTCTATCTGAATTGTCAATAATTCTGTAGAATTTACTAGTTTTTTAGTTAAAACATCATATGATCTACAAGGAAAGTTAAATTTGACTTATTCTATGCATACATGAATTAATCATTTATCTTTGTGTTTATCACTTAGGTGAAAGTTCAAATTTAGGTTAATGGTGTAGAAGCAAGATAATTTGTCAGTGTTGATGCTAGATTCAGCACTACCATTGTCACAAAGGAAAAAAATGCAAACCAAACAACCAAAGAAAATAATGCAGAAACTTCTGGTGCTTCAACTATTTTGATAGTCAATAACCAGAAAGGTTATCAATATATCTTTTTTTGTTGAATGTAGACCTGAAATAAGAAGTTTTATAGAATGCAGTAATGAGTATGCATAATTAAAGAACAAAGAAATTAGTATTGTAGAAATACTGATCTGACTCTTATTGTAATTTCATTTCAAGCTCAAAAGCTTATGGCTGACGACAATTTAAGAAAGAATAAGAAAAGTTTATGTGAAGAAGGGGAGTAATTGAGATGCAACAAATTTCTCACATAAACATTTTTCTACCATTTTTGAAGTTACACTCAACCTTGTCTCTTTACCTAGTAGAACTTTGCAAGTTCTGATACAAGCTTAGAGAAGATGCAAATTGATAGTTTATCGGGTGATTTTTTTTTTAAATTTATAATTTTATAGAAAATTAAAAAACTAATGGGATTGATTTTTACTCTTGCCTTAGTATTTTTGTTTTAATTTTAAAATTCTTTTAGACTTTCCGCAATGTCTCCACCACAACTAGCAGTTGACATAGCTGAAGTATTTTTATGGTTAATGGTTGTTAGTACCATCCTTTGTGCATCTTATTGATCTTCATGGAGTGCCATGGAAGCAACTATTAAAATGATAAATTACTAAAGGTCTCTATTTCCTATCTTTCTAAATAAGTCAAGCAGACTCTCTTTACTGCTTAGAAAGAGTTAGTAATTAGCATTTGTAATCCTTTCTTGTAGTTCATTGAGAAAGAAAGCGGTATGTATAATAGGCCGAAAGAATGTTTATTATGTTACTCTATTTTCCTAAAGTCTTTATCAGTTTTGTGGTAGATATCACTTGTACCCCGTATTAGTTTTTGTAGCTCTATAGATATTTATTTCATGTCTATTAAAAAAGTTGATATGTGTTTTGTTCTTTTCTAACTGTGAGTTATTTTTTCATCTTTTATTGGGAATGTGGTCATTTGCTTTATTACTTGTTCTGGATATTTATCAATATTATGGAGAATTGTATTCTACTTGTTTAATCATTAAAAAATATATGGTACTCTTTACTAAGTGTATAAGTATATGGTGTTGATGATTGCTTGTTTGCAGGTATCTGCAACTCTTTGGAACTATTGTAAGGACTTCTCGAGTTTGAAGAATAGAATTATATTTTTGAGTCTAACTTACATGATTTTGTACAAATCATTTTATATTTTTCATTTATTGAAATAACAGTTGTTCGTATAGTATAATGATAGGTTAGTTTTCAAGTTAAATTTATTTATAAAGAGGTCAAATAAATAATGTAAAACTTTGTTGAAATGATGAAATGTTAATGTTGTCAATTATTATATTGGTGTTCTTTATGCTATTTGAAATTATCCTTTTGGAAGTAGTTAATATGAATACTTTGAACATTATGGTATCTCACTTTATAGGATACAAAATACTTATGAATATTAATTCACGAGAATTAAAAACATATGTAAAAGTAACATTAGTCATAAAACCGCATTAAACAACGTTCTACATGAGTCGAAAAATCTTGTAAAAAGTGAGATACCACATTGGTCTTCATAGGAGGTGTTGCGCCTCGCGAAAAATGAGACTTTTAACATAAGGGGCTATCACAGGCGCCACATGATCCATGTGGATTACTTTTCACGGGGATATCCGCCTCTTGTAGAATGTCATATTTCTCGTAGTGCATATTCTTAAGGTTCTCAACGGAATGCGCAAGTCGTTGAAGCTCCTCAACCAAATTTTAGACATTTAAATAAAAAAATTTCACGATTAAAGCCATTGAAAGAGGACATGCGAAAGTTGGCAAAGGCTACACAGATTGCTCTAAATCAATAAAAGAAAAACATAAATAAGTTACGAGAAGAAGTGAGAGCAAACCAAAAGTCTCAAGCACACTATATTTCCAATATTGAAAATATGGTTGGGCAGCTAGCACGTCAGTTCAGAATATAACGATGAGTAGTGAGAAAGGAAGATTCCCAAGTTAGCCATTTCCCAATTCCAAAGGAGCTCATGAAATTGAAACTAGTTTGAACAAATATCAAGAGGACGTGAACACTATCATGATTTTAAGGAGGTATGATGTGTATGACAATTATGCAAGAGATTTTAGCAACAAAAGAATCTCAAGCCGTTTCATCATGTCAAGCTTCATCAAAACTTTTTTTATCACTAATAACACGAAAGAGACCTACCCACCAGCTTACATTCCTAAGGCTCCTTTTCCTCAAAGATTGGTAAAAGTAAAGCAAGGAAAAGCTACCAATGAGATCATAAAAGTCTTCAAACATGTAAGTATTAGCATTCCTCTACTTGATTCTATTAAGCAAGATCCTATCTATGCTAAGTTTTCAAAAGATTTCTATACTAAACAGAGACAATTACATGTGCACAAGAAAGTTGTTCTAACATAACAAATTAGTCCCAATATTCAATGCACAGTTCCACCGAAGTTCAAGAATCTAGGCTGCCCTGAAATTTCATGCAATATAGGGAACAAAAATATTAATAACACTTTGTTGCATTTATGAGCTGGTGTGAATCTTTTACCATATTCTTTTTACTTGCAACTTATGCTAGGTGAGTCCAAACCAACTTCTATTACATTACAACTTGCTGATAGATCTGTGAAGATACCACGTGGTATTGCTGAAGATGTTTTGATATAGGATGACGATTTTTATTATCCAGTTGATTTTATTGTTCTTGATACTCAACAAGTGTAGGATTCTAAGAAGCACCTTCCGGTTATTTGAACAAAACAAGAATCAATGATTTCAAACCAGTAAATGAAAGTATTCAACCAGGAAATGAAATGTTTTAAATGAAGAGTTAATGGTTTCAAATGTATTTGAACAAAACAAAGAAGAACAAAGCATTTAGACTAACCTTAGTCACGACAATGGAGATAATTGTCTTTGAAAATATGAGAGTGAGATGTTGGTGAAGATAGTGAGAACTTAAAGTTGGAATCTCTTCGCAAATGCACCTTAAACTTCAAATTCAAATAAGGGTGTGATAATCGTAACGTTTCGAAAACCTTTCTCCTCGTCGAATGCTTAGTGGAGCGGTTTGACTTCAAATTTTTCTTACATAAACGAGACTTTATCCGGTTCTGTATAGTTGAACCCGATGTGAGCCGGTTTAGATAATACCAAGAAGTATTCCATAACATAATATATAAAACAGGACGTCCTCCAGAGGGCAGTCATATAACCGAAAGTAATCCAATTTTTCCTGGGTGAATGGGATATGATCCTTGTACATCTTTTCTGATGATTTAATTTTTTTACACAATATGTGTATATCACTAAACAATTACTTAAATATTTAAAAATAAAGAAAAAATTAAGATTTAGTTTAACCATAATTGGGTTGTAGTGTTGGAATAATATATTACTCTTATTGTAATACATTTTACTTTCTCAATGTATAATATGTACACCACAACGTAAAATGTGTACATTTGTTTTTCAACATAGACTTGTACACCCAAATGTAAGACATGTATATTTTAGTTTTTCAACTTAAAACTTATATATCCGAACGTAAAAAATGTGTACATTTTATGTTCAATCAAAACTTGTGCATCCGAACGTAAAACTTTGTAGATCACTTCTTGTCCCCGAATGTGATTGAAAGATTGTTTCCTTTTGAACTTCCAAAAAGTGTGTGCACTAGAACGTAAAATGCGTGCATTTTTTTTGGGAGAAAAGCTATCAATGAAAAAGGTAGGTTTAAGATATTTAGTTCAAACAACACAAATAAATGATATTATTAACATGGTATAAAATAATGCTCATTTCATCCATAATGTCTACCAGTTCATAACCAAAAGAGGAATAGAATTAAGAACAGTTTCTAGAAGTAGTTGATATTCAACATGGCATTTATCACACAACTGGCTGTACAAACCGGACATGGGTCGGTTTATAATTGTTATGGACGGATATTATCTTATTGGCATAAGATCCAACTGGAACTTAGTCGAGTGACTATAGTATTATCCAAATCTAGCCTGGTTGGCATGATTTTGAACAGACAACCCTTATGTTAACACAAACTACGACATACCATGTTCAAATGATCATCATAGTCATCTAGAAATTGTCCGGTTAATTTCATTGTTACTAATCAGATAAGTTATTATTGTTAATTTCATTGTTACTAATCAGATAAGTTATTATTGTATATCCAAGTAGTATTCGAAATTCTTAATTATATATCAAAGTGAGACTATAGGACAACAAGGGAAGATGTGTTTCCACATTCATTTCAAATCTATGCAATCAAGTTAATGTCTACTACATTCAGAAGTCTTATATAAATGATACTAGCTCCCCTTTCTTATTCCCTTTCGTCATTTCTTTCAAGTCTTCTCTGTCGTACCATTATAGGAGGCAATTATCTTTTCGGCTGTGATGTTGCACAATCCCAACGGATTTATGAGGCCTCTTTCAAGTACGTTTTGTAGGATAATTTTCCTCTCAACGTTCAAATCTTTATTGAAAATATTTAGCACAAAATGAAAGCATTCTTCATTGGACATCCAATCTTCGAACACATATATAGTTAAGAATTAGTTACGCTAATATATTACCTCATTAATATTCAACACACTGTAATCCCATTTAAGACATAAATGAACTTACCCATTTTTTTGGGTTGGCACATGTTAAGGTCCTACTAGTTTGAAAGATACGAATGAACAGAAAGAAGATGGCACTAGAAGAACTTCATTGGCAAGAATAAAATCCAGTCCACATAACTGTAGTTGAAACATCAACATTCAAAAAATTAATATAATGTAGCTGGTCTAAGAAATCTGACACATGTATAGGTGCTTACACTCCGTTTAACCAATTCATCAGGCTATGGTTTTTTGCGACCATCGCATAATGAATCCCAAATTTTTGTCCTCCCCCCTAATAGGTGGACGATGGCCAAAACTAGTGTCATTGTTTATCATTGATCAATATCAAGAACTTTATGTAAAACAATGTGATGATAACAAATTTGTTAGATTTTAAGTAATTACGATCAGAATTAGTTAGGTTCAAGATGAAATTGTACGACACTTACATTGGTATATTTATAGACCCTCGAGAAATGTTGATAACTCTAAGAAATTAGAGTCATCCTTGCATTTTCAAGTTTAATTTATTTTTAATCTTAGGGTGATGCTACAACTTGTAGTCTTATTTGTGTCATTTTATTGTTGTTAGTTGTCTTTTAGAGTTTAGCTATCTTCTAACTTAATTAAAATATTTTTTGGAAATTTAAGCATATGGATGTATTTTGTGTAGGGTTTCTTGGAAGAGTAATGACTGAAGAGGATACTACAGCATGGAAATCTATATCGCTATAGTAGCACAGATGCACACATGCCATGGGCTTTGTCATTTAGTCCAGCTGGCGCTCAAAAAGAAAGAAAAGCTCATGCGCCCCAAAAGTTAGTTATCCAGATGGCGCTAGTGCTTTCCATGTGGTCCTTACTGTGGCTGTTGCTCGACAAGTGTCCTTGCTGGAAGTTGAAGACCGAATTTTGAAGCTCCATTGATAGCAAGTACGCCTTTTAGAAGGGGAGCCAACACATTTGCTTAGAATTAGGGAACATTTTGCAAAGAAGAAAAGGAAGGAAAAGGAGAGAAAAGGCCAGTAAGACCCAAGGTAGAAGACAAAGGAGAAGGATGTCATTTATTCTCCACTCTCTTTTCATTTTTTCCCTTCTTCAATTTAATGTATCTTCTTTTCTAAAACTTTATTTCTATAAGCTTGACATTTGCTATGGTTGTATTTGAATTTTCTCTTAAGCTCGATATGAGCTAAAAGTCTTAAGCTAGTATGGTTAATGAACCTTAAAGCTTTTATTCATAATTAATGAAGTTCTATTTGCCCATTTCTTAACAGCATTTCGTTCAAGGTTATTTAATACTCATTATTATAATTGATTGGTCATCCTTAGTAAGATATAAGTTGGGTTGAATACTGTAATTACATAGTCACTGAGAAGTACGTAAAAAATTCCATTTCATTAAAAAAATGAAGAAAAAGGGACTCCCAAAGAAGTATGTATTCATTGAGAAATTTATGAATGAAGAAGCAGAGAAGAGGTATGAGGAAGAAACTCGTGTTAAAAAATTTCATGAAGAGAAAGGATTTTTGATAGAGCTCATCCCCTCCCCCAGGCTTCCTCAAGATATGGCGGCCATCATTGCGCAGAGGAACTAGAAAAGATTTTGTGCCCATTGCGAGAGAGATGTTGTCCCTCTAGTAAGAGAATTCTACGCTATTCTTCTACTTAAGCATGAGAAAACCAGTGTCACGATATGAGGTACCCTCGTTCCATTTACTGCTGAAGCAATAAATTATGTCTATGATTTACTTGATTTTGAAGATGAATACTCTATTCTGGCTAAGGAGGTTACTGAGGAAAAATTGAATTCCATCTTAAAAAAGTTAATTGTCATAGGAACCAATTGGCATAGTGTGTCTTCTGAAGAGGTAAGAACATGTCTTAGGTCGACTCTAAATCCTAGGGCTAAATGTTGGTACCAATTCATTCAAACTACCATAATGCCCACCACACACATTTAGACTATAACTCAAGAAAGATTAGTTCTCTTACATGCTCTATTAAATGGAAAGTCAATTAATGTTGGTCGCATAATTTCTCGAGAGATTGGAATCTATGTTGGTAAAAAGATTGAATGTTTCTTTTTCTCTTGTTTGATTACTAAGTCGTGCTATGTACACAGTGTCCCTTTTATCAATGATGAGGAAAAAATTATCAATCGTGGATCCGTCAACCTTAATGCTATAACACAATTTACAGTAGAGAAAGGTAAGGACTTGGGGGAACCATCATCTTCAAAGCAAGCTTCTAAGCAGAAGGCAGTGCCTACCGCTGACCTTTATCAAGCATTGAAAACACTTAATGAGAAACTTGCTCAACATAAAGCCCTACAGTAGAGGACCTGGAAGTTTCTATTACAATTTAAGCATCAACATCAGGCATACCTTAGAGTATGCTCAGTCCCAGGATCATGCTTTGTAGAAAAGCCTCTAAAAGAATTTTACAATGCCTATTTGGCAGTTGCCTCATTTCCTTGAGGTCATTCTTCATCCCTGAAAGACTAAGGAGGAAATGAAGGTAGAGAATGAGCAGGCTGCAGAAGAGTAGCTAAGGCAAGATGATGTAGCCCCAGAAGGTGATAAGGCCATATAAGAATATGAGATTGAAAATGAAGAGGATGAAGAAGAAGTTGAAGATGAGGAGGATGGAGATGAGAATGAAGAGGAGGAAGCTGAAGAAGAAGATGAGAAAGATGAGAAATCTTAGGGTGATGCTTCAATTTCTAGTCTTATTTGTGTCATTTTATTGTTATTATGTGCCTTTTGGAGTTTAGCTGATTTTCTAGCTTAATTGGTAGTTTTTGGGTAATTTAGGCATATATATGTATTTTAGTGCGGGATTCTTGGAAGAGTAGTGACTGAAGAGGATGCTGCAGCATGGAAATCTATATCGCTATAGTAGCATAAATGTACACATGGCATGGACTTTGTCATTTAGTCCAACTGGCACTCAAAAAGGAAGAAAAGCTCGTGCGCCCCAAAAGCTAGTTATCTAGATGGCGTTGGCGCTTTTCCTGTGCTCCCCGCTACATATGTTACTCGACAAGTATCCCTGTTGGAAGTTGAAGCCTTAATTTTGAGGATTCATTTAAAGCAAGCACACCTTCTAGGAGGGGGAGTCGACACATTTGCTTAGAATTAGGGAACATTTTGCAAAGAAGACAATGAAGGAAAAAGATAGAAAAGGCAAGAAAGGACGTAAGAAAGAAGACTAAGGAGGAAGACTAAGGAGGAGGATATTCGTTTATTCTCCACTCTATTTTCATAACTTCCCTTCTTTAGTTACTAAACTTTATTTCTGTAAGCTTGACATTGGCTATGGTTGTATTTGAATTTTCTCTTTAGCTCGATATGAGCTAAAACTCTTAAGCTAGTATGGTTAATGTACCTTAAAGTTTTTTATTCATAATTAATGAAGTTCAATTTGCCCATTTCTTAATGGCATTTCATTCAAGGTTAGTTAGTGCTTATTATTATTATTGATTGACCATATTTAGTAAGATATAAGTTAGGTTGACTATTGGAAGGGTTTAATCCAATGGACTTAGCTTGAATGATACTTGATACTTGCATATTGTAGATCTGAGTATTAAGTGAGGAATATAGACATATATGCCCACCCTATAAACTAATCGACTAAAACGAATAAGTAATTCTACTTCACATTAACTTAGGAATAAGTTAATTAAGATTATAGTTAAAGTTGCAAGGATGGAAACCATTGCATATAATGAGTTGGGTTAATGCTATTAAGAAGCTGAGGTAAATTGAATATATTTGATTAGGAATATTAATGATAGGAGGACTTAACCATTCTATCTCATTTCACCATTGAATACACCAGTGTTACTCTATTTTATTTCCAATATTCTACATTTGTTACTAAAAATTGTCTTACTTACTTAATCAAAGTTATTAAAGTTATCTCGGGCTCCATTAGAGATAGACTTTGTAATTGGGGTAGTTTGTTTTGTTTTAACTTAGTTTCAGCCCTAGCTTGCTAGGATTGTTTTTTCTTCACCAATGTGGCATTGTATTACCTGGGGTATGCCCCATGTACATTTGTATGTATTTTTTTGGGTTAATTCTTTTTTTTCACTAATGACATGTGCACTTGCCTACATATCACACACAATAAATATCTCCCTCTAATCCTTTTTCTCTTGACAAAGTCCCTAATACCTTTGATTTTTGCATTAGATTGAGCCTACAATTCCAGATAAACACATAAAACATGACAAAAATGTAATAAAATAATTTCAGTAAAAGCCATCAGTTAACATGTTTTCCACTCTCACGGGCTTGCTTGCTAGAGTGATACATGAACACATCGATGACCTAATGGTTATACGAGTTAGAAGTATAACATCATACAATTTCAATATTGTACACAATAAACACAATGAATCCTTGATAGCTTACCCTGTAGCAAAGCCACCCTTGAGGTTGAAGAGTCGTAAATTTCCTATAGTCAAGTGAAAGCCCATCACAGCTCCCAATGATCTCACTGGGAATAAACGAATCATTAGTGGCTAGGTTGAGAGTGGTTTCATCTAACATTTGAAATAAATATGTATTGCTTACTTATTTGGTAGTGTAGAATAAAATATATACCATCAAAGCTTTGATCTTCCACATATACTGGATTGCGCAAATGGAAAGGGAAAATTTAGGTTCTTTCCTTCTAGCATTAGAGGGACCCTGCTTCCATGGTGAGTGCTCATATTTTCTTACCTTCCTCTCATTTATTTTTCACAGATCTATTGGACTACACATAGTGGATGATGTCATATCACTGCCAACTCTCTCTACATGATTGGTTTTCCTCTTCTTCTATAAAAGACACCTTTGTTAATTCAAATAATTCATATCACTAAGTGGAATGGAGGAACCTTAAATAGAGAGCATGCAATAGTATTGACAAAGAAAATTGCATATGTTGATAGCTACAAAAATAATTAATTACCCATTCTTCACACTAGAAAGATGCTTTGCTCCTTCAAAGTTAACTTTTTTTTGCCAACACTTTCACATACTACTATATGCTAAGCTAAAACTTAACCTCATTATGAGAGGAACCCAAGAAATTCTTCAAGATCAAGCGTACCAACTCGTGTGAAGGTGGGTCATCAAAGTTGTACTGAATATTTCTTACTACAGATTGTAACCTGAGAGACACATCCTTATTTTTTGAATTTAAATCATATACAATTTCTATGTTGGATGATATAGGACCAACACAAGTAACATAAATTATGTTTCTAGAGTGAGCATTATCTCATCTTTCAAGAGGTGAAAGATGGAGGCCTCTTCATCTAGACCATCTCCTGGAATCCAATAGAAATTATTATTTCAGTGAAGTTAACTATGAGATGAAAATAGTAATGTCTTTTTCTTTATAATTCTCTCTCTCTCTGCCTCTCTATTTTTCTCTCTTTCAGCTTAAGGCACTAAAAATTTAAGACTAAATCTCAAACAATCTCTCTTTGTTGTAATATCTTGCATGTATATTTTCGAGGATTTAAACAGAAATTTGAAATTTTTTAGGGTTTAGGCTCTGTTTAGATTTAGTAATGTTTGGATTTAGGGCTTGATTTAAGGTTTGATTTAAGCTCTGTTTAGATTTTTGGCTCTACGTGCTCCAACACTTTCAATGAAGTTGCTTTCCTATATATCTTGCACAACACTATGTACTTTATTCACAAAAAAGTAGAAAATGAGTGCTTGTTTGCAAATATTTCCGTTAAATTGAATTTTATTCTATCAAACATGGATTAAGTTACTTTAGGCAAGGGGAAATTATCAGAAAATCGATACTCATTCATGATCCAATCAGTCTTGATTCCTCTAGGTGCTCTACCCTTATAAAAACGGAAGGAGTTAGGTTGTTGCAGGATTCAGTAAGTTTATCTTGTTACTGATTTCCTTAGTAAGTAAAGAAGTATGTGGTAATTTGTGCTTAGATGACCGTAAATTTTGAGCTACTTTGTATGTTTCTACGGGAGACATAGAAGAATGGTTTCTTTATAGTATGGTATTGAGAGTCAAACAAATAGAAAGGCGTGAGGGATTGAGTTACATGGTTAAGGTTCGGAAGGGTGCTCATGGGAGTCATGGGAAGTTTGGGTTGAAAAATGGATATTGATTGTAGTTAGAGTTGTTGATGGATTGATTATTCTGATTGCCATTGGAGGAGCAGGGTATTACTTGATAAGGAAGAGAAGAA
The DNA here is from genome assembly GCA_003255025.1 of Datisca glomerata. Lineage (NCBI taxonomy): Eukaryota > Viridiplantae > Streptophyta > Magnoliopsida > Cucurbitales > Datiscaceae > Datisca > Datisca glomerata. The sequence goes on along the minus strand of QANY01013061.1, from coordinate 237,328 downwards.
AGGACCTATTGGATAATACTAATGATAATTGACTACTTAGGGTTTCTGGTCTAGGTTGAGATTTTATTAATTGGTCTTTGATTAATGTTTTGTTTCAGTTTTCTTTATTTTAACATACAAAGAAGAAGTACAATTCTTGATTGCTTTTTACAGTAGGATGTACACTCTACATATAGCTGATGAACCCCCCCCCCCCTCGCGATTAAAAGATAGATGTTTGCTAATTTTGACTCTCATTAGATTGATAATTCAACTTTAGCTCGACTCGTGTACTCTTGGGCAATATTCTACTCCATCTTCTTCTTTAACTAGTAAAAATTCAATTTTCATATCAAGAGGTAAGCAAGCATGTAATATTGATCCTATAGGCAAGCATGCTTGTAATACTGATCCTATTTTGGAATAAATTATTAGAATGCTTAATGAATTTATCTTACTTTTAACGCTTGAATTTGTGAAAACTATTTTGATATGCTATATATCTATACGTTTGCTTCGTAGCTGTTGAATTCTACAAACTTTGAAATGATAGTAATAATTTTCTAGATCGAGTTTTGCATTAAAAATTAAACATGATAAAAGATTTATGCGTTGAAAATTATACAGGGAATTTGAGTTCCTTTGCATAGTGTTCTATGAGTTAAATCATTTGCTTCGTAACGTTTCTAAGTAAACTTATATTGGTTGGATATGTTTGAAATTACACCAGTTGTGTGCTAAGTGTGCAAATAGATGGAGAGTTCTTGAAATCATCTTTTGTTATATTGTCTTATGGCCTCACTTATAATTGGATTAATTTATTACATGTAGTGTCTTAGAATAGCATTCTAGACTGAGTGTTACTAGCCCTATTCTTCACATTGATATTTGATTTTGTTTTGATGAAGCTATTTAATGTTTGTCGATTACGGTTGGTTTATAGAGTTTCACTCCTAGACTGTTCTTATACGACTAAGGAAGCCTTGTAGTTGCGGTTTTAGATACTCATTGTTTGTTGATATTTTCATATACGTGCTGCTTGGGTCTGTTACTTCTAGAAGTTTTTCCATTTCTAAGGTGAGATATTGTTTACATTATTTTGTTAAGCTTGAGAGTTCTGTTTGATTTTTTGTTTTTGTTTGGAGTTGAGATTCTTTTATTTATATAATTGGAAATTTCTGATTGTTGGTGATTTAAAATCGAATATTTGGTTTTCTTTGGTTTTAATATTTAATTTCATTCTTGATAAATATGATTTTTAATGTCTTTGGGGTGGTTTGAACATTTCAAGTATTTCCTCATTTTCTCTACATATGTATTAATTATGTTACTGTATATCGGTGTGAATTCTCATTCTAAACCCTGTCGCGAGGCTCACTTTCATTTTGTTGAGCATGCTTGAGTTTTGCTTTGCATGTTTTTTATAAGTTTTGTCTTGAGCTGGAGTTATAGTTCTCGTTTTAGTTTAGTTTACACACTATTTTGTAAAATAGTTTTGACTGTTTTGAAGCATATAAATCTGTTATTGCGGATCTTTCATCTTAAATGCGATGTAGTAAAATGGACATATAGCCAACGCTATTGGTGCATTATATACAAACATATTTATCTATCTAGCATGGGCATCAAGTATAACTTCTGCATAATAAATTTGATATCAATATCAATGTTTTCTTCTATTTTTTTCTTCAGATATGTGAAGGCTTACATAGTTTTAATGATTGATAAAGTTGACCCCAATTCAATTTAGAGAGTGTGGACTTTGTTGGCATTGAACAAGTCTCCTTGGAATTTCGCTCAGGAAGATCTTAACACTATTATGGATTCATGATCATCTAATATGTTATACAATTTTTAGTTTTTTGGTTTACAATATAATGTTTGGATGAAATCTGGATAGTCGGTGCTGTAATATTATCTTTTTTTTATTGAGAATGGGATTTAAGTGTTACTCATCCTTTACGTGCATGATCTTTTCCCCTCACTTTTATGTGATGCATCTCGCTTTTATTAATTTAATTCTTTATCTGTACATTATTAGTTAAGTTGTTTAGTTTCCAATTTTTTTCCATTTATGAAAGTATCTAATCGCTAGTTTTACTTATTTTCTTTAAAAGACATTGGTATGCCATTAATTTAATGGTACATAGGACCTTGGCATTCTCACTAGATAATGCTAATCCATTATAAATTAGTATCATGGATAATCATGATAAGAGGACATTGTCATATGGATAAATTTGTTTATACTAAAATATATTTCAGATGGCTAACACAAATATGAATGCAAAGAATGCACAAAAGGGTTTCTTTGTATACTTGTAAGTAATAAATGAGATAATCAATTTAATGTTACATATTTTGATATAAATTGTTGCAATGTTAATGCGGTTGTTTAATTAAAACAATGTGAAAGAATGTCCTAAAATGAGGGCGGTAGGTAAAAATATTAGTGGTAATGAATTAAGTATGTTTAAATAAACATTACCCTATAACATGGAATTGAAAATTTTTATTATTGTAATTTAAGTGAGTTTGTGATTTGCACACACAAAAAGATCTAGCTTTAAAGTGTAATAGTATGATGAAGGAAGCAAAACTCAATTATTTTAAGGAAAATAAAATCCGTGCCATTGAAATTGGAGCGGAACAGTCTGATCCTAGTCATCCGAGAAGGCCTGTCTTTAAATATAAGTTGCTCACATTTTGTACACCCGATAAATTTGTGGATCATGTTGCAAATTTCGATGATGGAAAGAGGAGTGTTGTCGTGGAGATGGGATTTGAAGTGTTATTGGATATTACATGCTGCAAGCTGAAGAGGAACCTCTTGCAGCAACTATTGGGTTGCTTCAATCTAGCCACCTGCACGTTTAATGTCCATGGGTCGACATTCAAAGTCACTGCAAATTATATGGCTTCTATACTGGGAAACTTTTGATGGTGGGCAGGAGATCAAATTCGATGGTTATGCAAATAAGATAAAAGATCTGAAGGCGAAGTGTGTGAATGCCAAATGTGATATTCCGGTGAACACCTTGTCAAAATTCTTGATTGAGGAGTTTGACGGTGAATATTGGAGACAAGCCTTTGTGTTGTACACTGTCCAGGTTTTGTTATCTCCTCGATCAAAATCAATCATCAGTCATTCATGGTTGCATGCTGTGAAGTCACCCGCGACCATCCAATAGAAGAATTGTGTTTTTTCTTGTTTTAAGGATTTTGTGGATGGTGTCACGAGGTATCAAAACAACCACCACAATAGCATTACCGGATGCTTGTTATTTATACAAGTAATATATTTAGTGTACATTGGTATACTTTAACATTATAACATACATATATTTGCTAGTAAGTTCATTTCGATGCAGCTGTTTTATCTGGAGAAGTTGGCATGTGCTGCCAACTATATTGACTTGATCCAACCTTCGCCACTAAGGTGGAATGATAGGGCCGTTGTGAAAATGATTTGTTTTGTAAAATCAAGGGGAGGAGAAGCTTGGCCCTAAAGCTATGCAGTAAGCATTTTAGAATATTGCAAATTTGGTTAGTTATATTACTATTGATTTATTATTACTTATTTACATATATTTGTATTATGTAGTTCGATACAATCGTGCAAGCCGCTCCGGGCGACTGTGAGGTTCGGGTGGACCACGAGCGTAAGCACATTCTTGAGGATGTGTGTGCAGATCTACCTAAAGAGCAAGCCGTCGGGCTAGGTGCTTTAAGTGCACAAGTGATCGCTCTTCAGACGAAGTCCAGCTTCATGTGGGCAGATCTTCAAGTGGAGTCTAACTCTATGAGGGAGGAGATTTCACAATTAGTGACTGTTCATAGAAAGATGATGGCCGTCCAAGATATACTTGCACAACTTTGACGAGTCTTTTGGCACGTGACACTAGTAAGTTTGGAGCCCAAGACGATCAGCCACGTGTCACCCCGATTGAAGGTAAATTATGAGGAGGTTTTAATGAGCATATGAGTCCCTCCCGCGAAGAGGAGCTGTCGATCTCTTTATCACCTTTATACAAAGGTGACATTGATGAAAGGTGCATCCAGCTGGATGCTTCAGACAATGCATTCACTGACCTGTTATTGGTCAGGAAACCATCTATGACTAGAACAACTGAAGGACATCGAAATGTATTATTCTGTTTATTCATGTTTCATCTTTTATTATATATATAACTTGTATAATTTGACTATTAATCTAACACCTTACTTGGGGCTATGTTTTGGTAGGGTAAACAAGTCTTGTCTGAGTCTACTAAAAGCCGATTCCCGATGAACTTGCGCAACACTCAAGAAAGGAGGATGGCCCTCTACTTAGTTCACCCTATTTGAAGGGTAAATTGACCACTAAACGCAATAAGAATGTATTTAAAGTGGGTCCGTACATGTTGAAGCACCCACTAGAAGTGAAAGATGAGCATTTAGTGGAGTATATTTTTTAGAAAAGATTAGAGGATAGGTGGTAGTTGCACTAATCTAACAAAATTTGACACACCATCACTTCCAAATTTTGATTAAGTTTGTCAAAATCTCTCTCTCTCTCCCTCTCTCCTCCTGCTCTCTCTTTCTATATATATATCACTCTCTCCCCTCTCCCTCTTCTCTCTTTCCACCCCCTCTCTCTCCCCCATTCTCCCTCTCTCTCCCTATCTCTCTCTCTCTCTCTCTCTCTCTCTCTCTCTCTTTCCCCCTCTCTCTCTGTCTTTTGTAGTGAGATTTTTCATTAGACATTCTGGCCTCCATGCTAAACGGAGAGAGGTAAAAGAATCTATGTCCAGAAAATTGGCTTGGATCTGACCTTATAGACTTGTTTGTCAAGATTTTGACCTGGGAGGCTCATCGTGCGTCGATGAGCAATTGATTCTACTTTCTTCCCATGTTCTTTGTTGGGAGTATCTACACAGTGTCATCATTAGTTTAGGTTTGTATGTATGTTATATATTATGTTTTAGTTGTGCCACAAAAGAGTCAACGTTTTTAAAAAATAGTAAAGCTTCCTAATTTTGTAAGGAAACACAAGATCATCGATAGATACGCGTCAACGCTTAAGCTAGAACTGACAGTAAACAAATTTAATGTAGTTACTATATTAAATTTTGACTTAGTATGATTGTGTAAATGTATTGTATAATCTAGATATGTATTCCAGTACATGATGGTCGAGATCATTGGTTTATGGCCAAGATCTTCATCATGGACGAGGAAGTCATTATATGGGACACCTTGCCAGATGGCCAACTTAACCCGGGACGGACCACTAAGGTAAAAAAGATTGTATGTTCTAAACCCTCATCATACTTGTAATTTGTGTATAGCATGTGTGATTTTGACATTGATTACCTTTTAATATTTTGTGAATTAAAATATAGTTAGAAAGTATGGACTTGATATTTGGGCCTAAGCTCATAGATTTGTTGCCCCCGCCAACAACCTTCTCTTCATTGAAAATTTCAAGGCCGCCCTAAGTGGTCACCCAATCAAATGAGTAAGTTCACTAATCACGAATTTGATTGGGCTTCCTTCACCCTTGAATGATACACTTATTATTATGTTTGCAGGAATGATTGTGGTGTGTAGGTCTCGATATATATGGATGACATCAAGGCAAAGATTGTTCACGACTATTGTTCCCAGGTAAAATGTAAGGTATTGTTTACATTTTGTTGAACTTGATAGCTTTGTTTTTTGTTTGTTATATTTTTGGGTTCTTTTAGTTCTATAGCTGTGAATTTTATGATTGTTTTAGATTTGCCCAGTTTTGGTTATCATTATTTGTTATTTGTTATGGTGTAATGATAGTTTGGTGAATATTCATGCTTTGGAGTTTTTTGCTTTATTTTAGTTTGGAGTTAGGGTTCCTTTAGTTATGTAATTGGGATTTTTCTGATTGTTCTAGACTTGCTCAATTGTGGCTGTCAGTATTGAATTTGTTGAGATGTATGATAGTTTTGGTGAATATTCAAGCCTTAGGGCATCCCATTTTCTGTTTGTTTTGGTTGGGTACTTTTAGTTATGTAATTGGTATTTTTATTTATGTTGTGTAATTACTCATTTGTGGTTGTCATTTGTTGAGGTGTATGATAATTTGGTGCATGTTCAAACCTTAGAGCTCTGTTTTCTGTTTTGTTTTAGTTTGGAGTTAGGCTTCTTTTATTTATGTAATTGGAAATTTTCAGATTGTTTGGATTTTCTCGTTTATGGCCGTCATTGTTGAATTTGTTGAGGTGTATGATAGTTTGTTAAATATTGGAAATATTTTTACAGGAGTATAAATCGCACAATCCTTGTTGTAATATTTTGTTGAAAATTGTCAACCATCCTTTAAACGACATGTATGAAACGTTACATGATATTGTTGACCAATTTTATAGTAGTAACTCATCTGTCTTAGAAACCCGGCTACCAGTGAAGATGAGTCCTACTTTAAAGCAAAGGCTTCAGAAGATGAAATAAATGAAGGGGTAGATAATATTGTATACATTATTGTGAATGTGTCCTATTTTCTTATGTTCTTATTCAAACACTCACCCAATTTTCATTTCTGAGAAATTTTATGAGTTGGAGGTTATTGAAGAAGACAATAACGATGGTGCATAAATTTCGAGACAGGTTCAAGAGGGATATCTTCATACGCTTTGACTTTTATTGCCCCGTCATTATTGTCTTCTTCAATAAACTCTAGCTCATTGAATTTCTCAGAAATGGCAAATGGATCTTCATTTTGTATATGATTATTGTGTATAGTGTATAGTGAAGATAAATAGATTTTTGTAACTTATTGTGTACAATGATGATAAACAGATTTTGTATATTGTTGTGTACAACTATAAATAAAAGAGGTTTTTGTATCGTGTACAATGATGATAAATAGATGTTGTAGAATTATTATGTACAATTATAAATAAGTAGATTTTAGAGAATTATTATGTATTGTTATAAATAGGAAGGTTTTTGTAGTTCTTGTGTGTAGTGTGATCATAAATAGATGTTGCAGAATTATTGTGTACAGGTATAAATAAGCAAATTTTTAAAGTTTTTGTACAATGATCATCTTCAGATTTTTCAAAAATATTGTGTACAATTATAAGTAAGCAGATTTTTGAAGTTATTGTGTAACATATTCGTATATCAACACAACCCCAAAAAACTACAAAAGCAAGTTAATACCAAAATGTACATTTATTGCATTGGGGGATACAAACAATTATACTAGTATGGGATGTTTGTGCTGTGCATAGGGTACCCACCTTATGCGTTGAATGATGGTGGGTATGCAAATGGGTCGAGTGGGTACGCACCTTGCACGTTGAATGGGTATTGTATCGTGTGTGCACCTTGCACGTTAGATGGTACTGGTTATCATTATTATCGCCCGACATCGTGGCATGCATATCGGTTTGGTATGTCCAGTGTTCTTAACATGGCGCATCGAAGAATGGTTAGTCGTGCCTTGAGCTGGCACCTTGGGTGCCCTTTGTCTTCACGATTATCTGGTCTTGAATGAGGCCTCTTTTAATCTCTACACCATCCTTCTGCTTCACATCTTGTTCATTGGCGACCTTATCATTCCACAACAACTCATATTTTGCACACAATACCCTCATCTCCAGTTTGGCTCTAGTCGATGACTATTCACTTGACTTTGACGCAAAGTGGGCAAGTCGTTAGGTAGCTAGTTAGATTGAAATTTACCGAAGCAATATTGTATCATCTGTATCCAGATGAGACTGGCTTGACCTGGTCGGTAGCATATTACTCTTCACAATTATCCGCTACCGGTCTAGTATGCACATGCTTGGGATCTCTTGCATATGTTCAGCTTTCATAACAGTGAACATAAGATGACACAGTATCCCAACTAATTCAAACATGCCACAACTACACTTTAGCGTATCAAGTTGTTGGTCTCGTGACACTATGTATGAGTCCTTGAGCACCCCAAACTTGACCAACGAGTAAGTTCGAGCCTCCCCATCATATGTGAAAACACAAACTGTAAATGATGCCTCACCCATTATCTCTTTAGGCAATAGCTTAAACAATTTATGTGTGAACATGTTTGCCGCGTGTTGCTCTAACGCACGCAAGTGAGTCGTTTCATTTGTTAACTTGAAGTCATCCAACCTCTCCTCGTGGCGAATACGTGCCAACGCCAAATAAAATTGTACCATAAATGTAAATAGTTTAGATGGACATTTAGCGAATCAATAGAGATACGGGTTCATACCTTCAAATCGTTGTGTCATTCTCATGAATGCAAAGAATTTTCTGCGTGGGAAAGCCTCTGCCCAACGTTGACGCTTGACATACATCTATTGTACCCTTTTTTTTACTGAGGTTGAACGACTCTAACAAACGATCCCATTCCTGTTTAAACTCATCTTCCTTGAAGACGTCAAACATTACTCTCTTGAAGGCCTGTAGAAATCCAGGTTTTGTATAGATCTGTGTTGAACTCCACTCTGATGCTTGTCCATCTTATAATATAGATCATTTCTTAAGAACCCCACATTCTCATAACCACCAGCTTGGTCGACCATGTAATCATACACTTAGCTTAGCTGACACCCACATTATGCAATCTTGTTGCCTGAGCCATGTCCGCTTCATTCACTGCTCTATTAGATCGAAGAAAGGGCACGTCCTATGATAAGGCGGTGGGATGGTTGAGCTTAGCTTCAAAATCTTGTACCACCCATTTCTTCATCTTCTTATCTAAGTTCACCCTAAAACAAGCATGACAATCCACCCTTGTCAAGCCTCTTGGTTATCGGTTGGTGTCCTCTCTGCCAATATATTTTTCTCTCGGACTCTTTTTTTAAGCAAATCCATCTCCGCAACACAATTTCCCCATCTCTATTCTTGCATTTATCATCTTTCAGTACACTGAACCCAAAATCATCTACTTATATATAGTAGAAATCTTTGGCCTCTTGTAACATATCAAAATTTTCACCAATGACATTTTCATTTCGCAAGTTTACTAACGTAAATGAACCCGAACGCATACTCATCTCACCCCAGTTTATGGATACATCAGGATGGCTCATCTTCAAAGATGCTTAACTATATTGAAAAAAAATTGAGTTGATGAATATGCCAATAATTGAAGTAGAAAGTTTAAGAAAATAACAAAAGCGTAAAAAGAATGCATGATATGTGCCTTAGTCAACGCAGGAAGCAAGCATGATTAGGTCCAGAAGAAAAATTAAGGACTTTGAAAGTAAAAAATAGTTGAAGTGATGTTCATAAACTAAGACATCACAAAGCATCTAACTTATGTTCATAATTTAAAAAAATGAAAATGAAACAAAAATTACCATTTCGGTGTAGCCGATCACTTAGTTGGAGTTGAAAAATTGAAAATCTAAACAAAGAAATTGAAGAAACAAGTGTATTTGAAGTTGAGAGCAATTGAGAAGTAGTGAGAATGTGTTTAGTTGAGTGAAAATTTGAATTTAAGGGTCGGTTATGAAGAGTAATTACCCATATTAACTGTACAACCACCAGACACCAAATAAATATCAAACAATCATTGACACGGTCCAAACGTCACTGTGACTGGAGTTTGGGATCCAAAAAGGACTAGTTGGACACCAAACAACATTCATGAATGGCGAGTCTCCATTAAGTAGTGGCTTTTGTGGTTCAAAAAGGACTAGTTAGACAACAAACGCCATTATGATTGGTGTTTGGGGTCTAAAAAGGATTAGATGGGGGGACCGGTTGGACCTCAAACACCAGTCTAATGACATTATGTCTAGCGTTTGGGGGACCAAAAATGACCAGTTGGACCCCAAAGCCTTTCATCAATGGAGACTCGCCATTCATGAATGGCGTTTGGGGTGTCCTGGTCAATTTTAGACCCCAAACACCACTGTGATTGGCGTTTGGGGTCCAAGAAAGACCAGTTGGACCCCACACATTATTCATCAATGATGACTTACCATTCATGAATCGATGAGATACACAATATCAATTACTTTATATTTTATTTTGTTACAACTTCCAATTTGATTATAACATTCTTACATTCTACAACTGTAATAATTCCACAAAGAAAGTTGCTACCACTTCCAATATCTTCTTACTCTCAACAACATCGTCAAAGCCGGTAGAAGGACAGTTTGTAAATTTTATCCAGTTTAAAAATTAAAAATACATTGAACAAACTTTGAATCTAATATAAAATTCTAAACAACGACTCAATAGAACCTCTCCATTAATATTAGAAATTCCACAATCAAAATACATATTTATATCCATAATATAATGTCCAACCAAATGCAGCCAAAATTTAACAAATTCAAGAATACACTCAACAAAGTTAGAATCAAGTTTAAAATTGAAGGAGATTATAAAAAGTTGATAAAAAGCGTCATGGTGCAACTCTTCTCTTTTTCGACGAAGCATCATGTGAATGCATTGTATGTTGTTCATGTTCTCGTTCCGATTCAGTATCTTCATCGGTGTCATCATCAGGATCGTCATCATCATTAACTGAATTTTCCCCATTGTCATCATGACCATCATCATCATCTTCAGCATCTTCATCATCAACCCATGCCTACTTCCTTGAGTATCATACATTTGTAGGCGTCTTTTCAACTTCGCCTACAAGTGTACATACTCAAAATGTCAGCTAATAGTAAATTTGATATGACGTTTAGGATGATGATTGGTGATTTGAGCCATTAAATTGGGATTTGACATTAAAGAATGATGATTTTCACCTTCAGGATGGCGTTTGGAGGCTGAAGAATGGCATTTGAAGGCTAAAGAGTGGCGATTGGATTTTTCGGTGTTCACCAAATTCATAGTGGAGTACAAAGAGAATTTTGTGGGATTCACCAAAATTTAAAAATTCATATTTTTAGAGAGGTTCAACAAATATGTACTCGGGTTCACGAATTGCGTATTATGGTTCACCAAATATGTATTGAGATTCACCAAATATGTACAAATTAATAATTTTTAGAGAGGTTCATCAATATGTAGTAGGATTCACCAAATATGTACTGGTGTTCACCAAATATGTACTGGTGAATGAGTTCACCAAATATGCACTGATGTTCACCAAATATATACTGAGGTTCACCAAATATGTACTGGAGTTCACCAAATACGTACTGGGGTTCACCAATTACGTACTGGGGTTCACGAAATACGTAGTGAGGTTCACCAACTATGTATAAAATTGACTTTGTAAATATTTGATGAATCTCAATACATATTTGGTGAACCCCTGTACATATTTGGTAAACTCATGTATATATTTGGTAAACCCCAATACATATTTGGTGAACCCCTCTAAGAATTATTAATTTGTACGTATTTAGTGCACTCCAGTACATATTTAATGAACCACAGTACATATTTAGTGAACCCCTGTATAAATTTGGTGAACAAAAAAAACTTGTGACCGGCTAGGTATTGTATGGTCTGAATTACTCCAAAAGCAATCCAATGATGACAATGACTCAATACTCATGCCGGGAAACCCCCTGAAATGATTGAAAAATCCTTATTCTAGATCTTGAAACTAATGGAGCAGACGAAGACCAGGTATACATTTTGACCAAAACAAAAAAGACAAAGTATATAGGCCTGAGTTTTCAGTGTTAAGACTGAGAAAGTTACATTATTCAAAGGACTTCTAAATAAAATTTGAAGATGGACTAGATTGACTAAATAGATTGAACTGCGCCTTAGGAATCTTTTAAATTCCTACACTGAATATAAATTTGACTTAGTCACGTACTTTTTTTTCTTTTCCTATTATTAAATTGTTAATATATATATATAAAATACTGTATTTCCGAATAGAAACAAATTACTTCTATATATGTAAGAATCTTGCCAATCCTAAACCATGGTATTCAAATAAACTTTTTACGGGGAGCTAATTTAGGAAATCCTCCTTGAATGACCTGGAGGGTAGCTAACATACATACAAATCTAATTGTTATGTTTATGAATATGCAATATGCAGATGCACTGTGTATGTTTCAATTTAATCGACTTGTCTTTAGTTACTAATTTGTATTATTTGAAAAAAAATATCTTTTACGTGAACCAACATTCTTTTGTATTTTTTATGTAATGATTATTTCATTCTTCAACTCCCAGTCTCTTTATATATCATCTCATATACCTTCTATACTTACTTTTTTCATTTTAATTACCATTTTCAATTATTTTCATGCCATTACAATATAAATCAAACATGATCTATATCGTTAGAAATAAACTATGTCCTAATAAATTGTATCTAGTGACTCAACATTTCCTACAAATTTGATCGACCTATCAATTAGTACGTAATATTGCACAATATTTTAAGAAAAAATTAACATGAGTAGTTAATTGACTAAGTCTCTACACCTGATATTTAAGTGATTGTGGTTTCAAGTCACCACTTTACATATATATATATATATCCGACTATAAAAAATGATCTTTAGAGAAGTATAAGAAATTATTTTTTTTAAATAAATGGCAGTCGTAGATGGAATGAACGAATAGAACCAATCAAAATTCAAAAATGGCGAGTGCTAGCTCAGAAGTGGAACTCTATGATATATAGCAATATTGATTGTGTCAACTTCTAATACACTATTTTTTTCAAAGTGACTAAAACAACAAAACTCACTAATGACGATAGACAGAGACAATCCACTTGGTCTGCATGAAAATGCATTTATTTCCACCAAACAATCACGGTCCAATCACATTTTTAAAATTGTTTTAAAATTTACAAATTTTACAAGATTGAGATAGTTACTATTCAAACTCAACTCCATAATAGTTTAGATTTGAGCATTGAATAAACACGTCCTCTCGTCCAATTATACTTTATAGCCTCAACAATTTCACATTTAACTATAGTTCAATATATGTTTGTCTTCCTTTACAGAAAAAAACTTAATTACTTGAAAAAATTCTCAAGGATGAATTTGAAACAAATGTGAATTTCATTATTCGGACGAGACTTTCATGCGATTTGCCCACCTCTTCTTGTTCATTTGACCTTATATAATAAGGTTTCACGCGTCTCAACACTTACGCTATTACAATCGGTGATAGAGCAAAGGAAAAGTAAGTTTTGACACAGTGAAAACTATGTTATTTGACAGGCATGAAAGTCTAATTTGATTATTAAAAATAGTAAGTGAATATACTGATTTGTTTACATTATAACAAGAAATTGAAAGCTTGAAACGCCCATTTTACATTTTGAATAATTAACTTATATGTCCGTTGAATCTTTAAACTATGACTGAGCTTGCAACTAACCCCTTTTGATTCAAGTTCGTCCATTTCTCTATCCAAAGTTCAACATATGATGAACATGTGAACTGTCCTAAACTCGTTAAGTCTTCTGTGTTCAGATTGAATACCATCTTCAAGTAGAGAGCAATCTTAAGCCAGAACTAACACATGATAAAGATATGTGACTTACTGTTTAAACTGGTTTCTTCTTGATGATGATCCCCTATCTAAATAGTACAAGAATTAAGTGCTTTAATAGCACTGAACGATCGTGTTTCTTATTAAAACGCAATGATAGTCGACTAATTTTTATGCGGGCAAAGACGTGGGAAAAGGCAGGGAACAAAAATCCAAACCCACGCATAATTAAAACTAAAAAACCAAAGTCAATATTTGTCCTACACAGTACAACGCCTGTCTTGAACGCCCTCACCCCTCTCTGTGCGACGAAGGCTGCTCTCATGGTGAGGCTCTCTAAGATCTTTCTTGCATGCCTCTCTTACAGCTCTCACTTTCAAATATTTGTCATGGATTCTCTCGCACACCTCTCTCTCATAGTCCCTCTCTTTGGTTTGTGAATTTGTTGATTTCTCAATTGGGAACGCTCTCTCGAAGGTCTCTCAAAGGCCTCTCGAAGGTCTCTCAAAATCTATGGTCTTCGATTACCAGTGTGAACTCCATCTTGTCTAAGATTTACTTTATTTCACGTAATTCCCTAATCCTCTAGTTATGCTTGAAATTTCCTTCTCTTTGTTTAGATTAGATTTATCCTCTTTATTTTTTTGAAAAATTTCTGCAAACAATAGCGACCAAATGGTCAATTCTTCATCTATCTTAGCTTTTTATTCGCTCTCTTTAATCATTTGAGCTAGTCTTCATTTTTTTGTGTTTGGATAGAGAGACCATTTCGAAAAGAATCATGGAAAAGCCTATGGGTCTCAAATCTGCGAATCATATACCTATTTTGTGCAGTTCAACGAAGTTAAATTGTTAAATTGTTGTTATTGGAAACTTGAAAGCATATTTGCCTGTCCTTCCTGCAATGATTTCATGTCTATTGGATTAGTATTGTCCTTATACAACTTAATTAGCCAATGTTAAAATGTTTATTATGCTATGAGATTTATAATGGACAAAACTAATGTTTTGAGATAAAGAATAAAAATGGTGAAGTCATTTGAATTATGATTAGTGATTTTTGTACCATTGGCAATGGGCATTTCTGTTGACTAGCTATTTATACTACTCCTTTTGTAATTACTTTGGTCTTTTATCCCTTTTGCTTACTTTTGATTATGTTATCAATTAGGATTTTCTTTTTTTAGTGTTTTACTTAATGTTGTGGAATCTACATAATTGTGTTAGATTTAATGCTGGTAATTGTAGGTGAAAGGCTGCTTTGGTATTCATAGGTAATAATTTATCATAGTTTGTTTATGTTTTCTAAACCAATATGCGTATTTAGTTGGACCCTTGTATGGATTTTTCTTTCTTCTGTTTGAGGTTGTCATTATGTAAGTTAGTCGTTTATGGTATTAGAATCAAGTTAGTTTTATTGTTGGTTAATTGTTTATTTGGTTTACTTTTATTTAATTGTTCACTCCGGCCAATTAAATTTTTAGAGGATGTTGAGTACTCGTCATTAGTTTCTAGAAGAAAATGATTGGTTTCATGAATCGTTATATGGGCCCAACAGTAAGCTTCATCTTAAAAGGAGTTTCTTGTAAATTAATTATAATTTTTTTTAAATTACTCATATGTACGTATATTTCTCTTGTAGTTGTAAGAAGAAACTCATCAACTTCTAATACCCTAGAGTAAGAGGTGCTAGAGAAGATTGGAATTTTAATAGTCGGGTGGTAAGCTGAAAAGTATATAATTGTTTACTATATGAAACAATTTGGGAAAATGAATGCAACTTTATGAAACTTGTTGGTGTAGTTGTGTTTTTTGGTGTCAGACTTCCTAATAGAGATAATTGAACAATCAACTTTATATTTTAGGAGTTGACTTATCAGCAATACGTAACTTCGTAATGGATAAAGATTGGGTACATCTTAATAGGTAAAAAGATTGGCTACTACAAGATTTAAATTTGGAGGGGGGGGGGGGGGTATGGTGTTCAAACTGACCATGATTTAGATGGGGGGATATGGTGTTCTAACTGACTAAGGATTACATCATCTTTGATTATTCTATATGAACACTTACACTATTTACTCTCTATCACTCTCTCCCCCCTCTCCCCCTCTCTCTCATTCTGTTCATTAAATATAATTTAAAATTCATTTACAGTTTTGTGCTTTCATTGATAGCGAAAGCGTAAGAGTGTTAACTTGTTTGACTAAGAAAGATGCCTCAAACCAAACCGAACACTGCACAAGGTGAAGAAAATGAGGCAAGCCCCTCAGCCTAGCCTTTGTAAATATATACAAAAATGAAGGAGATGATTCAAACAATGTTGGAAGCATTGAAAGCATGGAGAACCATGACGACAAAGCTTTGCCTGCACACTGCAAACAATTTATTTGGAGCTTTTAGAGTAGGATCCGATGCAGGAACAACGTAGCAAAAAATCATGCTTAAGAGAGTCAGTGAACCAATGCAGTGGAATAGGAAAACCTAAGGGGTCCAACTACAAAATGGACAACCCCGAGGCAAGACAAAAGTGTGCAACCATGAGATGACATAGACAAGGAAATTCAGTTTAAGGAGATAAATGGTGAAGCGATAGGAGAAAATGATCCAAATGGGTTGCTAACTGAACAAGCTGTGGGAAAGATGTTAGAAAGGTAAATAATAGAAATGAAGAAGTTGGAAAACACCATAGTGTCATAACTCGAATTGCTGACTCGGTCCTCATTATATCCTGAAATCATGTTTGATTTCGTTCCTAAAAAATTTCTTAGTGAAATTCAAGTGCTTGAAGGGAAAACGGATCCAATTGATGATCTCTGGCGTTTCGGACAAGTGATGTCATTTTACCAGCATGAGAACTAACTTATGTGTGGGATGTTTCCAACCAGCTTAGATGACAGTACTTTCCATAAGTACCATTCCTCCCTTCGTGTTCTATTAATAACTTTTCTGCAATGTCCTTCCTTTTTATAGAACAATATGCTACTTACCACTCTGTCATGCAAGACTAACAGTACCTTCTCACTACCTCTATCTAAGCAAGAATCACTACGAGATTACATTCACCATTTCAAAGAAAAAATGGACAAAACGAGTGTGACGATCATGTGGACACACTAGCTTTTAGACATGGTCTCGGTCCCCAAAAGTCAGGTATTTGTTGCCATGAATAGATCACTGCTGGATGCAACCTCTCGTCAAGAGCTCCTAAGTTTCATGGATTCTTATTCTGGATATAACCAAGTGAAAATGCTCCAACAAGCTTTGAAAAAGACTTTTTTTAATAACAAAACAATCGTATATTTCATTATAAGGTTGTCATTCGGTATAAAAAAAGAAAGGGCAACATAACAGAGGTCGGTAAAAAGGTAGTTTGAAAACCAGTTTGGACGGACAACGGTGGTTTACGTAGATGATATGCTCATAAAAACAGAATGATATGTGGAACACATCCATCACCTTAATGAATCCTTTGCTATTTTGAGGAAGAGTAAGATGAAATTGAATTCAGAAAATTGCACATTTAGATTCTCAGTGGGTAAGTTCTTGGGCAGGGTCTCACATAAGGAACAAAAGTCAACTTAGATAGTGTAAAGGCAATCCTGGACATCAAATTCCCAAGGAACCTTAAGGAAATATAAGGTGAACGGAAAATTTAGTGGCATTGAAATGATTTTCGGCACGGACAAAAAATACATACATGCTCATGTTTGTAAAAATAAAAAAGCATTCAGAGCACAAGTAGGACCAAGATTGCGAGGTAGCATTCTAGAAGTTGAAGGAGTACCTCGCGTCTCCTCCATTTCTCTCAAAATCGCTTTGTAGAGAAGAACCCTTCCTCTACCTCATAGTTTCAGAAACAACAATAGGTGCATGGCCAATCATGGACGAAAGCAAACAACAAAAGCCAATGTGTTTTGTAAGCAAAAGTCTTGTGGCAGTAGAAACAAGGAAAAAGGTGGAAAATCGAATAATGGCCTTAGTGGTGGTCACCTGGAAATTGAAGCCGTGCTTTAATGCATACAAATGGATGTGCTGATAGAGTTTCCATCAGAAGTCTGCTCCACCTACCAAAGATGGCGAGAAGACTCACCAAATGAGTAGTTGAACTAGAGCAGTATGTCATTTGTGAGGTCCACAAAAGTGCCATGAAAAGACAGATGCTTGCTAATTTTATTGAAAAATTTACTTACGAGGAAAAGTTACAACAATTGAAGGCGGCTGGACGCTCTTTTGGATGGAGCCTCCAACCACCGAGGGGTAGGAGCAAGACTCATCATTCAAACTCCACATGAGAAACTTGAGGGCAAGCACTATCATTTGGCTTCAAATCATCAAACAACTAAGCGAAATATAAGGCGGTGATAACTGGAATTAGTAATGTTTGTTTGTCAGCATAGGGTAACAGAAGTCAAGATCTTTTGTAATTCTATGTTCATCTTTAATAAAATTACAGGGTAATACGCACTAAAGGACATTAGGATGGTGGAATATTTGATGAAGGAAATGTTAAATTACTAAAGTCATATATGATCAAGCAAATATGCAGAACAAAAAAAATATGTGCAATGAAAGTCAAACATATTATCGAAGACTAAAAACATGAAAATTCATGAATCTCTGAATCAACTGGAATTGAATTGAAATCTGTTTCTAATGTCATAAAATCATAATTAGTGAAAATCACTTAATTTCACTTACTATGGCAGTCCTCACTCTTGTTGCTCGCCATCACCTACAACGTATTCATCTATGGGGGTTGAGTATTAAAAATACTCAGTTAGTAAACCAACATACTAATAAGATTCATACGACATAAATGTAAAAATATAATTCATGCAATTTTAATTTAACACTTTCACTTGATTATTAAATAACATAAAGTACTTGTAATTAACATATTCGTGGTTAAGATATAACTTGATCTTATACTTATTCTTACTAATACTTGTACTTGCTTGATCATAATTCGACTAAGCATATCTCTCGATTAACAACCTAATCAGAGTTGTTTAAACCTTGAACTTGTAACATGAACTCGAACGGGACGGGTTGGGTGTCCTGAAACTTGATATCACTTAAAATTATATGAACCTTAAGAATGCTAACATGAACATGATGACATACAACCGTATAGCTGATAACATGACATGAACAACATGGTTACTTGATAACCAAGGGACATGACAAAGTCTACCTCTTGTTTACTTATCACTTTACTTGAGTTAAGATTCATAATTCACATTCGCATATACATGAGTAAACATATAACTTGTTCATGAACATAAACGATATATCTGTTACTTGCATAACTCAAAGACAATCATACATAACAAGGGAAATAATTTCATCATGATATGAAAAAATAAATAAAACACTTGATCATAAGATTGAGCAACATAAAGAAATAATAAAAATAATAAAAATAATTTTACATTATATATGCTACACTTATAACATATGAACTGAATTACTATGTAAATCCACTTACCTGGACTGTTACAAAATAAATTTAGTAACTATTGACCTGAAATTAAGGATCCCAAATCATAAAATATTCATATAAAAACTATAATTATTTAATTAAATTGGAGGGCGAGTGAGGTCAGAAACATGTGGAAACTAAACCGGGTATAAATTGATCAAGCAATTTAAACCGATTCAATTAGGTTCGAGTGGTTTGAACTAGTTCAGTTCTGCTAGGTCGGGCCGGTTTGGTCTGGTTGGATTGAGCCAGTTTGGTTTGGTTTGGTTGGCCCAGTTTGGCCTGATATGGCCAAATCGGTTCGGGTTGAGTGATTTTTCAGATCGGGTCAAGTCAGAATCAACTCAGGTCTAACTAACACACTGATTGGTAATAAATACACAGCCTTGCAAAATCAGTGCTCGTAAAAAGTACATAACCAAAACTAAAATAAATAGGTATAAATCTTAATCCATCAAAAAGATAATGTTAAGAAAAGTGAGCACTAGTTCTGGAATTAAGTTAAAAATATCCAAGCTAAACAATTCACTAAAACAATTTAACAAAATAATTTCAAAACTCCCAGTTTTGTTTGGCTGGTAACAAAATCGAGAGAACAAGGGAGACATATTCGAAGGAGAAAGAATCAAATAAATTGGAATAGAAAGCAAGAGAAAAACAAGCTAACCGGTGCCGGAGGCAGCGACAATGATGTATTAAGAGGGTGCGAGTGAAGAATAAGGAGAGATAAACAGGAGAAAGACCAAAAGGAAAAAGGAGAAAAACGAAAGGGCTTACCAAAAATGTACACAGTCGCGATGCACGACGACACCACAATAGAGATAAACAAATGTTGGATCTTTAATTTAACGTTGAACTTATGTGTAAAATAATTATGTGTTGAAGACTGTCAAATAAAGTTAAACCCAATTAAAAGTGATCTATTAAGGTTTGAATAATTGAGGTTCTAATGTATCTGATAGGTTGTGGACCCTTTAATGTGTAGAGACTTTAGGGTAATACCTATTTTTATGATGGGCTAAAATAGAAATACCAAAAGATGAATTATCTATAAGTGGTCGGTCCCCAGGTTACACGATAATGGAAAACCATTCTATTCTCCCTAACATCCCATCGTTGGAGAGAAACGCGAGAGGTCTAAACATCGATCTAGCGTCATGGATTCAGGTACGCTTCCACTTTATATTGATTTGATTCATGGTGCGTTCAACATGAGATCTTGAAATTTTCTTGAGATACGGTTTATACCAAAAAAGATTTTGAATCAAACAACAAAACGCCTATTGCTGAAAAATTGAGAAATTTTCAGAATTGGATATAAATAAACTTTGAAATAGAAAGATCTAGGTTGAGAGAGGGAGAAACGAGAAAAAGAATGAACAAAGAGGAAAGAAGAAGTTGGCTTACCGGAGGAGACCAGCAATGGAGATGCTTCCAGTGAATGAAACGAAGAAGAATATAGAGGAAACAAAGGGTTTCGCTGGAAAATTAGAACAAAAGTTGAGATTGAAGCATCAACTCATTAATTAGAATCTACTTGAATAGGGAGAAAATATAGGAAAGAAAAATAGAAAAGAAAGGCAAGAAGGAAAAATTGAATACCTACTTAAATTAGAACACATAGAAGATGAAGTTGAAAGAATGAGAATCAATGGAGTTTTCACCGCCAGAGAGAGAGAGAATGGCAGTTAAAGGAAGCGTTTGTGAGTCAAAAGAAATGGGGAAGGAGGGAGTTGTGGGTGGTTGTAGTAGGGTGTGGTGCTTGTATTGTGTTAGTGGGGAGTTGAGAGATAAAACGTGGGTGTGAGGGAGATAATAGAGTTGGCTTAATATGCATGTGAGTTCATAGGTTTGAGTGGGTTTTGAAATACAAAATAACCCCTATTAAAACCTTGGGGTATTACATATATGCATTTGCTACCATTGGTTCATCGTTTGAAATTCCCATATAGAAGCAACGCCCTAGTGGAGTTCCTTGAGGATGCAAGAATCAAATAGTCGTAGCTCGTTGTGCGTGACATGGAAACATAAGAAGCAAAAGCAAGCTAGCAAGACTGTATAATCCATTGATGGAGCTCCCAGTAATAAATTAGAGGCAAGGGAACTTTTGTAACGGAGCATCTAGTATTCATTAATTGAAGGAAATTATAAAGTAGATCTTTATAACAGAGCACCAACATATTATTTCACCTAATGAGCTGATGCGGAAGCCCTCGCCAAAGTCCCTAAAGAAGAGATGGAAAACTTTGTTTGAAAACATCATATGTAGAATGGCCTTCCAAAATGCACGTTGTATTGTGGCAAGGATTATGGGAAGGATAATCAGATAATTCTACGTATGAATTTAGATAAAAAAAAATGGCCTTCCAAAGTGTACTATCCTCAAGGAAAGGGTCAGGCAAAAGGGTCGAACAAAATGTTGTTGACAAGTCTAAAAACACGGTTCAAATCTACCAAGGAAAAATGGATTGAAGAAATGCATGTTGTATTGTAGGCCTATATAACATTGAGACGAGAACCAAAATGAGAAATGTTGTTTTCTCTTGCATATGAAACGAAAGAAGTCATACCAATAGTGATTAGGACTAATGAAGGAAAACCCAGATTTCCTTGAACAAAAATGAGCACTCACAAGGCAATATTTCAATTAGAAAGAGAAGGTCATATTTCCAAATAAACATCAACAAATAAAATTTCCACACTGAAAACCTGATAGCGGTAAACTTGGTCCAAACTTGGAAGGCCAAGTATTGTGCCTTGAAAGCCCGAGAATTGTATGTTTGGACATTGTTTTTTAATAATAATAACAAATATCCTTATATTACTTTCCTGTGAAAGATCCACAAATATATAGTATTTGGTTTATGGGCCTAAGGACTTTAGCTCACAGGAAAAAAGTATTAAACCAAGATTTCTCATGACTTTGAAAAACATGTCACAGTTTAGTGAACTCGGACGCTTAACTTTAAAAACTGTAAGGCTAAAGTACTAGGGCATTTGGAATGTATTTAAATAAATAGAGAGTTTGATTTTTAGTAAATTACTATCTTAAGAAAATTATGATTCATAGCTATTATATTATACTTGCTCTTAATCTCGAGAGAATTATGAACTCAAAATTAATAGCTAGGTTATTTTGATCTAATATGATTGAGATTCTATAAGTCACATATTCTGTAGGTTGAGTGACATACTTATTAGATAATGAGGATGCCTAAACTCTGAATAATAGAGTCTATGACACTTTTAAGTAACTGAGATAATAGCTCTTATTAGAATCCATGTACGTAATCGAACTAAACTAAGCCCTTAATATTGATAATGGTTTATAGAGATTTGATACTTTTACTTCAAGAATCAAGTATGAAAATTATCATGGTTGATTAGTAGACCGATACTTGAAACTTAATGATTGAGAGGTGTATAAATTAGTTCGATAGTATTTCAACTAACTATACACGGTAATATAATATCAAAGGGTATTACATAATGAATTATATGACGAGGATAATTAGATCGGGTAAAATATAACTTTATAGTGAAATTAATTTTTATTTATAATTAATGAATCTGATAATATGGGTTTGATCAGTAGACTTTAGTAATTATTTAGCTAAGAGTATTTTTATCCTTATGGTCCCCGAACTAGCCTATGAATGTCGGGTATTAACTTGACTGGTAATTTATAGGCACAAAATGAATGGCTTATAGTCTACAATTTAATTGACCCGACCTTTTTAGCTAACAAAAATTATTAATTAACATTAATTAAATAAATGAGAGAATAAGAAACCTTAGATAACCCCTTCTCTAGCCAATAAATGTGAGAGAGAAAAGGGAGATCTTTTCAAGTTCTTAAGTGCCCAAATACTCATGGTTAGTTGATAAACCAAGGAGTATTGATGAAGATCATAGCGTCTCGGCATTCATGTCATTCAAAATCATATGGTTGGAGGAGAATGACTTGGACAGTGGCAAGGATGGCGACGTTGAGTGGCGCGGTTTCAAGGTGATGGTGCAAAGATAGAGAAATGATTGGCGCGAAGTTTAAGGTTCAGATCTTGATAGCGGTTTGACGATTTTTTTTTAGGTTTGCTAAACACAGCTTCATTAGCTTGCTAGCCTGCAGGGATGCGCTCACAATTAAAGATAAGAGGAGGAACTAGGATATGAATATCAGTCTTGACTGCATGTTTTCCCTTCTTATAGTGAGAGTAGAGACCACCTGCTATTACACTACTCCTCCATTTTAGTATTTGGACTACCATCACTCAATCTTGTGATCTCACATGCCTTGCTTAAGGTGGGATCAAAACATTGAGTGACTGGCTAAGACTACTAAAAAGAAGGACCTTTGAAGCCTCATTCTTAAGAGTTTTTTTTAACTCTTTTGTGTATTTTATTTGGATTGAGAGGAACTCTAGGATTTTAGAAGGTAAGGTGAGAGAAAGAGAGTTTCTATTTTGAGATCCATCATTAATTCTGTTAGGGATAGGCTATAGAACCATCCTCTCATTCACGTTTCCCCTATTAGTGGGTGGCTTTTGGTCAAGTGGAACTTCCCTCCCCATTTACTTGAGAACCCTCCTTTGAAGGTGTTTTGGTTTGATATGTTTTATGCTTTTTGTGGCTTGGCTTCGGTCTTGTCCATGGCTTTGCAGTGTTTGTGTTTCTTTTTTTATTAATATATATATTAGATTGTTATTTAAAAAATGACTATTTTCACTGCATGATATCCTTCGATTAGTATCAGAGCCATGTTTTGTTTAATTTGTTATATGAATGAAAATTCTATGAATAACTAGATTCGTATAATTCTAACTCTTTTTCAATGGATTATATTCGGTTTTCTTTCTTGCATAACCATTAGAAGTTTATCTATATCTTTTTGTTTACTATGTTGTTAGAGGGATAATTGCAAAGAGTTGTTTTTCCCACATATTCCTAATTATTTTTTCATACTAGTCTTGTAATCTTTCTATATGAAAGTTAGTATTTTTAATGATGTAAAAGTTTGATTCGGGTGAACCGAAGCATTGGAAAGATAAGTTGAAGAATGAAGGATAAACAACAGCGTGACGTAGTAGGCAGCTGCACCGCGCGTGACTATTGTGCGACAAAGTATCATTACCATACGCTGTAGTAGCAAGATGAACTACTGCCTCACGGCAGTAGCAGACAAACTACTGCCTCACGGCATTAGCATGCTATTGCACAAAGCAGTAGTTATGCCATGATTGCGAGCCAGCAGGTAAGGTGGTGGAGGTAAGGTGGTGGTTAATGGTAGTCAACAGTTGTAGACGTAAAGATAATGTGATGGTAGATGGTTGCGGGCCCAGAGGATGACGTCTCTACCTTTCTTGAGCATTTTAAATTTCAAATATTAATTAAGATAGGATTGGAGTTATACAATGTTAGGGTTATCTCTTAATATACTTTTTATATTTCTCTTTTGTGCCTTATTTATCTAAATATTTTATTGTGGCCAATTACGCTTAGATAATTTTAGTTCATGCATTATCACTTTCAGATATCATGTGGGTTTAGATATATAAAAGGATAATCATTTGCAATTGCATAATAAAAGATAAAACTAAGCATCACCGATTAGGGGTAACAAATGGCGAATCCTAGAAGCAAGTTATTAAGTTATTTAATTAGGTTAGAGAGATATTTTTAATTTTAATGATCTTGCAGATGCTTAATTATTTTAATTAAATGGTGAGATTATTATAATTTAGATGAAAATCATAATAACCTAATAATTACCAATTGAGCATGTGTAGCTAATCGAAGTAAGTTATTAATGATTAGGTTGGTTAAGTTTTTAATGACACTTAATAACCCATACTAATAAAAAATCACATCTTATGAAGGAAGAGGAATTTATCTCTCTAAGTGAGAGTCTCTCTCTCTCTAGAACTTCTCTTTTGCTTGATTTTCTAGCTCGTCGTTTCCTGAGAGGAAGCTTCTCCTATGGTTAACTCCATAGAAAGTGATGGTGATGAAGAGGGAAGTTTGCATAATGAATGTGTTGGCCTGGAAGCCATTTCCCAGGGGTTATTTCCTAGTTTAAATGGTGGCCATGATATTTCTAAAGGTGGTGCTATCTAGGGTGACACCTTGGAGTGTTTGGCCATGGCTTTGGGTCATGATGACCAAACTGATAACCTCATGGTTGATGAGGAGTCCTATGTGCTGGTTTAGAAGACTACTCCTTGAGTTTGGAAGATGAGAATGTCAATCAAATGATGAACTTGCCTAGAGAACATATTATTAAAAATCTTAAAACCATGTTAAAATACCATCCAGATAGTTCTATCAATAATGTGCTGGAAATTATGGACTTTTTGGTCTAGGAAGCAGCTAGGCTTTGGAGTGAGAAATAGGCTAGTAGTATTAGGGATTAAAGCTTTTTTGGTATGGCTGTTAACCCTTCCATGGAGGTCGAGAAATGGCTACTTGAGGTTGAAGATGATGCCGACCTACGTGCAACTAATGGAAATGTGGAGGTTGACAAGGGTGAGGTCAACATTGAACAAAGGAACAAAAGTGGCCTTTTGGCTAAAACGGCTACCATCCCCTCAACATGTAAGAATGTCCTCTGTTTGGAAAATTGTCTCACTGCCAGCATTGGTAATCCCAATCTCCTATCCAGTCCTAATATTAATAGGGTATATCATAGCTTCCTCAAATCAGTGAACAATGCCCCTGTGAAAAGTGTTCCTGCTCAGGAGCAGCTTGGTACTGGTGTTGAATCTGCTACCAACCTAGTGAACAATGGCTCAAGTCAAGGGAATGAGCATGAAGTAGCTCCTTCAAAGTTTTAATAGGTTGAGAAAGTTAAAGGAAGTAAACCCACCAAAATGTCTTTCTCTTATGCTGAACCTTTATGCAAAGGCAAAGCTGCCTAAGTTAATGTCTCTACTAATATTATTGAGAAAGGTAAGCAAGCCTGGATTTCTAGCATTGTTGGTTACTTCATAGACAGAAGACCCCCTTTTCAAAGGTTAACCATGTTGTTCACTTAATGTGGGGAAACAAAATGCTTCAGCAGGTCTTGGCCACTGACTCTCGTTTCTATTTTTTAAAATTTGACTCTATTGAGCAGGGAGATTGTATTATGGATGAGGGACCCTAGCACCTTGTGAGTAGACCTATAATGATTAAGGCTTGGCATGAGAAAATGCAACTTACTATAGACGCCATGCAATCTATCCCAATCTGGATTAAATTTTGGGGAGTGCCTTTAGATCTCTAGAGTGGTGGGGGTTTGAGCAGAATAGTTAGTGTTCTTGGCACCCCTTTGTTTACTGACACTATGACTAACAATTGCACTAGAGTGTCATATGCCATAGTTTGTGTGGAAGTAGATGGCAGGCTGACATTATTGAATTAGTTCAGATCAATTTACCTGGTAATAGATCTATTGAGGTCAAGGTGGAGTATCAAGTCCTCCCTAGGAAATCCACGAAATTCCAAGTGTTTGGGCATGACTGTTCTTCCAAGTCTGGCCAAACTAAGAACCATCAGAAGCCTATTCCTAAACCCCCTATTAAACATGCCCCCAAACAACAATGGATCCCACTGAGGAAGTTTCCTCCTGTACCTCCTCAGGATGAAGCTCATGCTTCTGTGGAGAACCATGCTACCGTGGAGCCTATGGTTACTGTTACAGCCCCTCCTCCCCTTATAACTCACATTGTGGTCCAAAATGCTTTTGCTGCTTTAGTGGGTGATGGGGATGAGGCCATGGAATCCTTATGCTAGAAATGATTTTGATGAGGCCAGGGACTTTCAAATTAACACTGATATGGAGTCCCTGAACCAGATTTGGTGTGTGATAATCCCCATGTTAAGACTCTAGATGATCTCAGTACTCCTCTGGCCCAAAATCCCAATAAACATTAGAAAAAGGGTGCGATTGCTGCTGTGCTCTAGATGAAAAATAATAGGCTCTGTAATAAAAAGAACTCTTAATTTATACCTTATGCCTACATGATAAATTCTATATCACACAAACCAAATACTAAATGCTTGTTGATATTTTCCTAAGAATGCTCATATGCAATGAGTAACAAATATCATTTAATTAACGGTAATTAAATATCAAATTTACATTTTACGCTTTTAGGGAACAATCTATTACTTGTCCTAAAGCACCTGTAACTCTCCTATACTTTCGTAAAGGATGTCGTCAAGTTTTTCTTGTTGTCGTTAGTTTAGAGATTAAAATGTTCCCTATTTATATTATCTCTTAGAGAAATGGTACCGTTTCTATGTACTTGTCTCCATTGAAATTCAGATATTCTTTGGATTATTTGCTTGTTCCATTTGTTAACTGGAGTATCTCAATCGTAATCACATTAAACTTGGTCTCCTAGGTGAGACACATATTAAGGAAAATGTTTTCAAGTCTCATTTGATATTTGATTTCAAATATCCCATATGTTTGAGATCCTCTATTTGATAGACTAGCATATAACTACGTTATCCTTAAATACTTGAGTATATGCTTCACTACTATAATCCAGTGATCACTACTCAAATTTGACTGATATCTACTGACCATGTTAACTACAAAATAAATTTCTTGCCCGGTTTACAAATATAGCATATTTAAGACCCACTACTGAGTAAAGATTTGTCTCATACAATCTATCGCATCCAATGTCATAAGATATTGGTCCTTGGATAGTTGGATTTCATGCCTTGAAAGTGACAACTCTTTCTTGGAATGCACATCGCACCGTTGTGGAATCTAATTATCCATTTTTTTTGTAAATGAATCTAATTGTCTTATGTGGTTAGGGGTAAGAGAATCTTCTTGATTTATACCTTAGTACATAAACTGCTTCTCCTAAGTCCTTTATATCATTAACAATGGACATATACGACTATACCATGGTTGTTACTTCCACATCATTATTGATGAGTCAAATTATATCTATGTACTAGATCAAATTTGATGTCCCACTACTTTGACGCTTCCTTAAGTCTTTGAATTGATTTAAGCTAATTTGTGTACCATTTTGAACACAGACTTAGCCACAAACCCCAAAGCTGAAACATAATAATATTTTCTTCAAGATCAAGACGAAACCAATCTTGATATTCAATTGCCAAATCTCGTAGCCTAGATGAGCCTTAATGGAGAACAATATTCTTTTAGACTTGGGCATGGCTATCAGTGAAAATGTTTCCTCATAGTCAATCTCGTCTACATGTTAATTGTCATAACAAATCTAGCCTTAAAAGTTTACACTTTCTAGCCTAGATCTCTTCCACTTACAAAACACTTACTACAACTGGTTTTAGCCATTTGGCACTTCTACAAGTTCTCTTACTCTATCTAACTATATGGAATCCCTTTCGAATTTCATCGCTTAATATCCAATGATCTGATTATGAATCATTGATGGTCTTCATGTAGTTACAGAGATTCTTGAGATTTTCTTCAAATACCACCTCTCAGGTCTTTCCAAGAACATGTATCCCTCAGGTGGATTAGATACCCTCCCACTACGATGAGGCTATATAGTAATAGTACCTCATTCATGTTTTTTTATATTAAATGGACTCCAATTAACTACCAGACTCTTTTTATTACTGACTGATACACATCATCAATAGGCTAGGACAGGACACCCCGATTTGAAATTTTTTAGGCCAATCCCAGTCTCGTCCTGTGTCGACGGGATATTAACTAGTCAACAAGATGAGATCCTACCATCTTTGAATAAAAACCCTATTATAGTCTCGTCCCACAGGATTGGGACTCAGGATGGGACGACGGTATGCCGAAGTAAAATATAGATTACTAACATCACATTGAGGTTTTAGAAATTACAAAACAAAAAAAATGATAGAAAAGGGAAAACTTGTGGATTTTATGGTCAATCTTAATTTAATTTCTCCTCTTCATATAATGATTTGGAAAGCATACGATTCCCTTTATTCGATTGTAATGTTTGTTTTCATATTCCCTTTATTGTAATTTTTTGTAATTTCTAAAATCTTACAGTCATTTTAGTAATCTATACATTAGTTTGGATGTATATTAAAAACTTAAATATATTTTAAGAAAATAAATTTTAATATTAGCACATTTATCGGGCCTAAATGTGAGACCAAGTGCAAGATTATGGGACGTGATTCCGGGATGGGCATGTCATGATGAGTTCAAGCAGGGCAAATATCTCGACCGGGCAAAAAAATTCAATACCAAATCCCAGCTCGAACGGGTTTGGGATGGGACAAAAATCTTAGAATCCAAGTTTCAAATGGGATTAGTCCCGCTAGGACCATGAGTTCTAGGAAATATTGATGAGGGTTACTAACTGGTTTAAGTACTATCACATTATTTTTTTAAGACTATATGCTCCTAGATATTAATTTGCAATATGAATCTTCCAAGAATATAGTGCTTGTATGCACATAAGCATCCTTATTCTTTCTAATATAAAGCAAAAGTTCCATTACATTTCTTTTTCATAGCCTACAAATAAACATTCTTTTAATCTAGCTTTTGACTTAGTAGCATACTTACTTCTTGTGCCAGATGATTACACATATGGAAATCACATAAACTAGGCTTACAATAAGTTCATACTACCAGTAATATCCTGGGCATTGCCCTAGCTAGCACTATTTTAAAAAAAGTGTGTCCTTTCTAATGAATATACTTCAAAGGAAATAAAAAGGCTTTCATGTCTAAGCATTGACTTCGCCTTATTCAAGAGAGATTGTTTTTCCCATAGATAAACTATTTCTTAGGGTTACCCACGTGCAACTAATTGGGATGTAATTGCATTATCTCTAAGCAGTTTGTGATAGTCCCTAAGAGGTACTTATCTCCTTGTTTAAATAAAAAAAGATTTAATCCATGTCCTACACGTTTGCAATTTTCACTTTAAGCACTTTGATTTTTCAAAGGTAACAGATTTTGAGAAGTATAAGATAGATTTATCCATATCTAGAGTAAATTTCAATAAATTTATTCAAGTAGTTATAGTAACCTCTCACCTAGGCTTTCACCTATCTACTTAAAAAATACCAACTTTTAACATTTCTTTGGCGGTACATCATTTTGGCTTAAATTGCCTCTGGGTCATCTTTATCTTCTACATAAGATTCTCATACATGTAAGTGTTCTAAGTTGAAAGAACTATAAGGCCCAATCTCTTACTAAATAATTGAATTTTATTTAAAATACTATGATCTAGACGTAAATTCCATAGATATGTCTTATTGTTTGAGAAAAGTTTATTTTCCTAGATATACTATGCATACTCGTCTAACTAGGCACCATGTAACAATAAGAAAACGTACTAAAGTAACTAGAACCTACACATCCAAAATGAAAAAAAATATGCAGTTCTTCTCATTTAGATTTATAAATTCTCAGAACCTCTTCAACAAATTGCAGATATGACTAGTGAGTACACAATCTACTTGCCAGGTTTATTAGAGTCAACCAATTATAATAACTGTATGAAATGCCTACCTTTGCTTCTGACACAAAAATTTTTGAGTGCACCATATAATTGTCTCAGTATCCATTGAGAAACACAATCTTTACATTCGTCTGATGCAACTTTAAATCAAAATGATTTACAAGTGCCATTATGATCCTGAAAGAGTCGTTCAATGAAACTGGAGAGAATATCTCATTATAATAAATGTCTTCTTTCTAACTGAAACCTGCAACCAGATAAGTCTTATATCTCTCAATATTACCTTTTACATCTTCTTGGTCTTAAATATTCATTTACAACCAATGGGATTCACACTTTCAGATAATTCCACGAGATCCTATACGTCATTATTTTCCATGGATTTCAACTCATCATTGATAGCATCAATCTATTTTTTAGAATTAGAATTTTGTTTGGCTTGAAGGAAGTTGATTGGATCATTTTTCACAATTCACTATAAATAATATGGCATTCCACACGATTAAAATACAAGGTTCACAGTCGCCTCTTATTAAAAACTCAAAACGATAAGAGATTTTAAAATCAGGTAAAATATATTCCTACTAAAAGTGAAAAAAAGTGGGAGGCAAAATTAATAGAGACGCGGAACTTGGACTTAAGTGGGGCTTTGAGAAAAAATTAGAAACCCCTCACATTTTGTTCTCGAGCTCTCTCAATAATGTGGCTCGATTCTCTTACTCTATTTTCAGATTAGAGAAGCTCAACTCGTTGCTCCATTTTCGGTCAGAGAAACTAAAAAAATGGAGACCCCTCGACAGTATTGTGGCTTGATACCCTTCTCTCTCACTCTCTTATTCAACTTTTAGACAGAGGGAAGCCAATAGGGAAAGCAAACCCTAGCCTCCATCTCTCTCAGTCTGACACTCCGCTTGCCTCTCTCTGTATCAAGCTGACCCTTGCCTCGCCTCGCCTAGCCTCAAACTTCTTAGGTAAGGTCTCTCTCTCATCTGATTTTGTAAAAATTCCCTCTACGTCTGATTCTTCTAACGAGATATGGATGAGCGGTGATGGTTCTCAAGCTCTATCGAGCTTTGGTTGTCGCTCGGCGATGATGGTGGATCTGTGAGATTTTTACTCTCTCAATTTCGTTCTAAAATTTTAGAGTTCAAGTCCGCACAAACGCAGAAGGAGAGATGCAGAGTCTGCAATAGAAATCATCTCAATGGAGCGGAGTGAAACTGGAAGATGTGTTCGCCATTGACGATGCTAACTTGTTTTAGAAGCTAGGGATCCATACCTTCGTTAATCTCTCTAGAAACTTCTATAACAGGTTCACTTCCTTCTAGATTTGACTTTATTTTAGACCATTTAACATATGGCTTGACTCTCTTCTTCTCAAGCTAGCCATAAGCATACCCTAGGCTCAAGCTTCTCAGGTAAGGTCTCTCTCTCTCTCTTTCTCTCCCTCTAACACACACACACACACACACACACACACACACACTACTTGATTTTCTAGAAATTCCCTTTGCCTATATAGACTATCTTTGTCTCTCATCTCATTACAGATTCAAGCTTATAATTGTCACGAATGAGTGTTTCTATTCTAATTTCTGGTGCGAAGATAGGATTGATTTTGAGTTATTTTTCTACTTTCTTAACATGTTTCTATACAAACGACTGTCTTGTTCTAATTTCTGGTGTGAAGGACAATTGTTTGATTTCAAGCAAATATCTCTTCATTCTTTTATCTTTTTTTACTTTTCCTTCATCATTTCTTTTTCTTTGTGGGTCTTGATGTTGTGGGTCTGTTACTGCTTCTTTATATGGTGAGTAGTTAGTTTAGGGCTAGGTTTTGTTGCAGTCATTAATTTATTTTTGAGAATTTTGGCTGTTGAGTCATTGGGTTGACAGAGAAGGGTGGGATTGAAAGAGATGTTAGAGGAAAATAGGGTGTGAGCGAGAGAGAGGTTAAAGGAAAAGTGAGTGTGAGCGAGAGAGACCAATCATGTTTGAGAGGGATAATAATGTTCTTATAGGGGTTGGGTAGTGGTTGTCAAAGAGAGAGAGGCGGGAGTTAATTTGTTGTTAAAGTGGTGTATTTTGAGGAGTGGGAAAGGGGAACACGTGATTTTTTTTCATATTATAATTGTCACATTTAAGACTTGTTTTTTTATTTGTTGCTGGCAATTACCATTCTTTCAATAATTATAATTTGGTAAAATATGTATTTCGTAGAGCTTCAGTTATATTTGTAATGAAAAAAAGTGCTTGAGCTTTTACGAATTCTCATGCTTCACCTATTATACTGCAAAGAAAGATGATGGTTTTACAATAGAGGTAACTAGTCTTAATGTTGTATTTTGTGAACATTGGTAACACATTTTAATCATAGGTTATTGAATGAGAGTTTATTTACGTATTTATTTCTCTTAGAAATTCATCCCAAACATTTCTCAATTTTAGTAAAACCATGTAGTCAAAAGTCGTTGAATCACATATTTCTTGTAATGATTCTTGACTAAGTTAATTTATATGGTTTATTTTGCAGTGTTTTGAAGGAAACCCTCTCTTTAACTTTGATCGTACACGGATCTAATACGACTACCCCTTCTTTTGAGGATTTTTGTCTAATGTACTAAGGATTTTTTCCAATATCGTGTTTACAAACTGATCTCTGGTGCATTAATGGGGTTATTTTTTTGTAAGAAACTGATCTTTGGTGCATTAGTGGGATTCTACCAATGTTTGTAAGTTTTGGCAGTCAAACTCAATGTTTCTTTGCATTCATACCAAGTGTTTGTTCATCATCTCTCAGAAGCTTAACTTGGCATTTTGCACTATTTTAAGCAAATATTTTGTTAAGTCAGGGTGCTCTACGGACTGCAATTACAAGAATTTGATTCTCTTACTGTCAAACTTTCAAAAAGGATGGCGAAATGGTGACTGGGTATGCAATTGTTGCTTCCATAATAATTCTTCTCGTGCACATGTGGAATTTAACTTATTTAACGTTCCTGGAGTTGAGCTTTCTTTTTTCTGTTTATTTGTGTCCTAGATATAACATTTGTCTAAGATTTAAATTTTCTTTTCAGTGTAAAAAGTGCAACGCTTCCCCACCAGGTAGACTCTTTATATCCCTTTGTCCTTTTCCTTGGTAATGAAATTTTGTTTGACAAGTGGAATATCAATTGTCATGACGTTATTTTGTTATTGAAGTTTTCCCCTTCTTTCTCTTTTGGCTCTAAAGAACTTGGAAAAAGTGGTTAGCATCTTAAGACCTTGGTTCGGGCTAGTAAATAATAAGAGATTAAATGTAGGATAGGTTTGGTTTTATGTTTATGGTTTCTGTATCTTTTCAAAATTGATACAATAGCCTTGGCCTTTTTTTATGCTGGTTTAAAGTCTTTATACTTATTCTATAAGGAACTGAAAAGAGCAGTGGGCTTGGAGATCTGTTTGTTTTCTGTACTCACCAACTAACAATTGCTCATGGTGTTTTCCTTCGGCCTTAGGAAGGTCTGAAGGCACGGCATACCCTACTGTGAAACACTACCATTCAACTTAGATTCTTCATTTTTCATTTTTTAGACTCAAAATTTCATTTTTTTTATATTTTTCATTTATTGGAACAAGTTTACTTGTATATTTGAAGGACAAGTTAGTTACTTTTCAAGTTAGATTTATTTGTAAGTTGATCAAATGAATAATGTAAAACTTTGTTGAAATGATTAAATGTTAATGTTGTTAATTATTATATTGACGATCTTTATGTTACGTGAAATTATCTTTTGAAAGTATTTAATATAAATGTTTGACTATAATAATGAACCTTATGGTATCTGACTTTATAGGATATAAAATACTTGTGAATGTTAATTCACAATTATTAAACATACATCTTGTATACATTCAACAAGGGTCCGAAAATCCTGTTAAACAACGTTCTACAAAAGTAAAAAAATCCTATAAAAAGTGACATACCACAAGGGTTTTCATAGGAGGCGTTACGCTTCGTGAAAAACACAGACTTTTAATATGAGGGGTTGTCACAGGTGCCGCATGATCCCTGCGTATTAATTTCATGCAGATATCCGCCTCTTGTAGAATGTCATATTTCTTGTAGTGATTCATATGTCAAACTCATATTCTTACAGGAAGGCAATATAATCACTCAGAATCACACTTCTCCTTTCTCTAGTGGTTATTCTTAATGGCATTTCCTCTTCATGTTGTTGAGTTTTCTCTTTAGTAGAATCTTCATTTTGGATAGGGAGTTTCTTAATATTATCCTGATAATCTGATTTACATCTTGAACAATGTCAAGAATAGGAGCCTAATCATTGTTAATAGCAACGTTTTGAAGAGAAATAAATTCCTCTTCAAAGATAATATTCCTAACGTTATCTCTCCCTCCAAGCTCAAAATCCTCAAGAAATTTCACACTTCCCGTCTCGGAAAAGGTCTTGCAGAGGGATCACAAAACATATAACTTCTAGACTGTTCGACGTACCCAACAAAGTAGCAACATACAATTCTTGACTCCAATTTCTTTTCATTTGCCCTATATGTATTGCCTCAGCTAGACAACCTAAATGTGAAAATGGTTTATACTTGGATTTTGGCCTATCTATAATTCATAAGGGTTTTTAGCTACCGATTGCTTGGAACTTGTTTAGGATATATGCTGCAGTTTTTTGCATTCTCCCTAGAGTGGTTTCGCTAAAGAAGAATAATTAATCATACTTCTTACCATGACCTTCAGCTTTCTATTAGCAACACCATTCATAATAGGTTAGCTTGACATTGTGTATTATGGGATGATACCAAATTCTTCTAGTAATTTCAAAAATGGTCATGAGCATTGCTCGTCTGATCCGTCATACCTACCATCGTATTCACTACCACGGTCAGGTTTCACGACCTTAATTTTTTTACATAGTTGATTTTATTGGAAAACACAGCGCTCACGCGATGGAAGCATGTTGGCTTTATAAATGTTTTTTTATTAAAAATGAATTTTTGTCGATAAAAGAAAACGAGAGCGACGCAACGATTTCTAATATTTTTTTATTGAAAACTCATCTCAATCATGATCCATTATATATTTATACCTTAAATCTAACAATACATGGATAGAAATCATATATCTCTTGTAGATCAAGCGTCCTCGTAAACAAACGATCATGCGTTCGCACGAACAACGAACTTCGAGATACACACCAAGATTTTTTAAGTCAATCCTCAAACACACTCGAACATGCGTGGGTACATAAGAATAATTCAAAGACACTTTTTCTGTCTCTAAATTTACTCAACACATGAGATCTAGAGATTTACTAAGAATAATTAATTTATTGAGACAATCTTTTGAGTGAATAGGATGATGATTCTTTCAGAGTTTTTTATTAACTTTTAATCACCGAGAAAAATCACCCTGAAAGCAACTGTGTTCTCAACTCCAAATCAACACTGAGGCTAATAAAATAATATCTATATATTTTCTAGATAATGACATGTCCAGTTTTTAGGGATAAACTAAAAATAATATTTAATTTCAAAATTATCATTCTAGTAGGACTCACTGGAATTTGCGCACAATTGTAGTGCCACACAACACTACAGTATCGCACTCCCATTACTGCAGTGCCACATGGCACTATAATAGTTCATGTCAATCTCTGAATCTCAATCAATGATTGACACGTGGTAATTACTATGAATTAAATATTTATTTTAATCAAATAAATATCTAATATGAGTTAATTCAAAATTAACATATTTGATTTTATCCCTATCAAATAACTTATCTTACTTATCGATAATTAGAAAATTAATCGATATAATTATATCTATAAGTAATTTCCAAAATTTATATACAAATAATTTAATTAATTAATCACACATAATTATTTCATAATTACATACTTGCCCCAGAATAATACCTTTTGCAAGTCAGTCATTTTCTCATGTCCTGAAATATTCACTCCCTAGACTGCGTAGTACAGATGTGACTTGGAGACCATGGGCCTACAATCTTAAGCTCCAATAAACTAGATTATTAATTAAACTCTTTAGGTAAATATTATTATTTATTAATTTCATTATTACTCCACTATAAATATGAAGTTACACTCTTCGAGATTATAGAAAATATTTACAGAGTAATCTTGTATAGTCCATTGATATAATCATTTCATGAAGTTCTATCTTCCAATTATTGGTTCATAAATAAGAGATGGTCAAAATTATCATTTTACCCTTTTAATTACCTCTTGAGTCTTAAGTATCATTAATTCACTAGTGAATGGCTAATTTATAATCGTATTATAAATTTGAGCTCAACAACCATTCAGTTCCAGAATTAACACTTAAGGGAACCAATATACGATCCGTTTGGAAAACTTGGATTTCACATCACTGAATCTCCAAAACAAAAGTCACTAGTTTATTTTACAAACAAACTTTAACGAGTGAATCAAAATATCCAGTAGACATGTATATAAGTTCATGACTACTCAAGATTCAGAAAAATCTACATATGATCATCCTCATAATGCTTAATTAACCGTACTAGTAACCATTCATTAAAGATTTCATACTTCAATATGTTGCTGACGGTTTTATTCATTATCTATGATTTTATCTTCTCGTAGTAATACAAGATCATAGTCTGATTAATGAATATTGAATTTTTAGATATTTATATAAATTATTCAACAATAATTTAAAAGACAATTATAAGAAAAAAGTAATTCCATTAAATTTCATATCATAATGTCAATACACATGCTTTGAGGGCATAACCTCGAACAATCTCTCACTTGTCCTAAAGTGAATGTGCCATCTCTCTCAACCCCATGCTATGCACATGACCCTTAAATGACTTCGCAGGAAGTGTTTTAGTAAAATGATCAGCAAGGTTCTGATCTGACACCATCTTCAAAAAATCTATCACTTGCCTTAAAGCAAATATGGCATCTCTCTCAACCCCATGTTATGCACATGACCCTTAAATGACTTCACAAGAAGTGTTTTAGTAACACGATTAGCTAGGTTCTGATCTGACACTATCTTCATAAAATCTCCCACTTTCCTTAAAGAAAATATGGCATCTATCTCAACCCCATGTTATGCACATGACCCTTAAATGACTTCACAGGAAGTGTTTTAGTAAAAGGATTAGCCAGGTTCTGATATGACACTATCTTCATAATAGTCACACGCCTTCGATGCACAATCTCTCTAATAAAATGAAATTTCCTCTCTATATGCCTTCCCCTCTTGTGACTCACCGGTTCTTTAGAATTAGCTACCGCCCCACTATTGTCACAATATAAGATCAGTGGCTTGCCCATATCTGAAACTACTTTCAGATCAGTATAGAACTTTCAGAGCCATACCGCTTCTTTCGTAGCTTCACAAGCCGTTATATATCTGGCTTCTGAAGTGGAATCGACATCGCTGGACTGTTTGATTCTTCTCCATACTATAGCTCCTCAACCTAGGGTGAATATTGATCCAGACATCAACTTTCGACTATCTTTGTCAGATTGAAAATCAGAATCAGTATATCTAGTGCAATTCAGGTCTCCGCTTGAACAAGCAAGTATATAGCTTCTCGCTCTCCTATGATGCTTGAGAATGTGCTTTACTTTAATCCAATGTTCCAAACCTGAATTCGATTAATAAGGACTAACAATTCCCACTACATAACAGATATCTGGTCTCATACACAACATGACATACATGAGACTACCAACAGCTGAAGCATAAAAATCCTTTCTCATATCATCTTCCTCCTGATGTGTCTTAGGACATTGGTCCTTAGAGAGGACAATTCTATGTCTGGTTGGTAGTTGACCTTTCTTGGAATACTCCACAAAAAGTCTCTCTAACACCTTATCAATATAAGATGCTGAGAAAGTGCCAAGAGCTTTTTCTTTTTATCCTTAGAATTTGGATGCCTAGAACATAGCTCGCCTCTCCCAAATATTTCATTTGAAATTTCTCAGCTAACCACTTCATTATTTCCAATGACTAGAATATCATCAACATAAAGAACTAAGAAAACCATTTAAACATAACTTTATTCAATTCAAATCATTTAAGAGTATTTATTCAATACTAGTCAAAATTATGCGCTTCGCATGTGTTAGGTAAGTTAAAATAGACGTAAAATTTAAAAATAATAATAATGCTAATTTATCTTTTTCAAAAAATATTTATCTTAATCCATTTTTATGAATTTTCATGTTATGATAATCTAAATATTGTTGACCAAAAAACAACCTCAAAATTCATAACAATTTGTGGATATTTGTGTTTCTATGTGCTTAATATTACAAAAAAATATTTAATTTATAAATTATTAATACAAAAATTATGTTTGAATAAAAAATAATATTTCATTACATAAATTATTTAAATGTGATAATATGTGAAAACCCTAAATTGTACTATAATTTGAGGAGGCTTTGTAGGGTAAAAAGGAGAATCAAAAGTTTCTCCCCTTTAAGCACCTTTAAATATATTAAGATTGACTAGAAACTAAAATATTTAATAACCAGTGAACAAGTAAAGCAAAATTGATGAAAATTGAAGGATATAGTTAAACTCTAAGGTTTTCATAGAAAACTTATTGACTCTTATTCAGTGTCAGAGACTCTAAAACTCATCGTTATTGAATGTGTTCTTATCATCTTAAAATTTAGAATAAAATGGGATGAGTATAAAAATGGACTAGTGAGCAAATTTTTACATATATACATGAGTAGAATCATAAATCTTCCTTCTAGAATTCATTGGCCAACTTCTTTAAAGCTCACCACCACACCTAGAAAAGAATAGAGATTATATGTATATAATTGTTAGCTTGTGAGGTATGTACAAGTGACTTTCCTCACGATACCATTCTGTACCTTTAAAAAGGTGTAACAAAAAATAAGATGCCTTCTCACAAGTATAACCAGAGCATATACAAAGACCATTTCCTAAGGGATAAAGCAAACATAGATCATCTCTTGAAGAAAAAGGTAAACAGAGTCCTTTTGCGAAGGATGAGGCAAACATGGACCTTTTGTGAAGGATAAGGCATTCAAGAATAAGGCAGACGGACCAGATTGGTGGGTACATGACTCTAATGACGTAAAATAATTTTTTAGATTTTCGTGCAACATTCTTTCTTATCTCATAACATATTGTATATTCTTATATATATAATCCAACATGTAACACATCAACATCATAACGTACCCATAACAAGAACAAAGAAAGCATTAAAAAGTATTATACATCACAACATACAAATATAGTTCCATTATAAGTTTACAGATAAACAATTCAAGAAATTAGATTTGTAAATTCATTTACTTCATCGCCTTGTAGGATTATGTTAAACAACAAAGTCACCTAATAAAATGCTTATTTTGTCATGTAGGGCACAATTTTCGAACACTTTTATCGGAAATGAAAAACTAATACAAAACCCTCAAAATAAAGAAATTTTAATATTCAGATCTTAAAAAATTATATTTCATACCTTCAACTTTGATTAACCATGAGAAGTTAGGTTGTTTGTCTCAAACGAAAAAGAAAATAATTCACGTATAGCAAAATGTATAAGAGGTCATGATTTTAAATTAGAAGAGTTTTTTTTTCAGAAAAAAATTGAGAGAATTTGATGTATCCACTCTTTGCCGGCTATAGAATTAAGTAAGTAGGTTTTTCTGAATTAACATGAAATTTGAAGGAAGATGAGATTAGATTAAAATATTAGCATAGGATAACTATGAAAAACAAATTCTTTCTACTAATGGGAGAATGGCAAAAGTGTATTCAATATAGACCGAATTTGAATTTAAGAACGATAAGATGAGGGATGAAAGATAACTCAAAAGTGAGATCAAATTTGAATTTTCTTCTTTTTCCTTGTTTGCTAGGATAATACACAACCAAAAATGAAATTGAACTAAAATTATTTAGAAAATGATTTAAGAATTTAAAATTCTAAACAATCAATGTCATCATTCATTTAAAATGAAACCTTAATGTATATTCATATATCTAAACAAACCTCATAATATGATCACTATATCCATTTTTTAACCAAAGTAATTGCACCAAATAGACAAGTTTTAAAAGTCAATTTAAAAACACAGATTTTTAATGTCATGTCATCAATAAACTGTTCACAAATTTATAGTCAATGATTTTAATCTCTGATCTATAAATTTTATAATCAGATTTGTGGAGTACGTGTATTTAACTAAATATTTTCAGAATTTATTGTCTTTCAATTTAAACGTTATTTTTTTTAATTAAATTAGATGATAATCAATGATTGTCCTTTTTTGGCTAATTCTGATAAGAAAATTTTCTAGTTTTACTTATCGATTCTAATTCTGATAAAGTAAATAACAGATTTTAGTGTCACATCATTAATCATTTGTTAACGAATTTATACTTAATGATTTTAAACTTTGATTTACAAATTTATTAATTAAACTTGTTGGAGTCCTTGCATTTAATTAAATATTTCAGAATTTATTGTCTTTCAATTCAAATGTTATTTTTTATTTTTATTTTTAATTAAATTAGATGATAATCTTTGATCGATTAAAGTTTCATTTTTTAGCTAATTCTGATAAGAAGATATTCTAGTTTCAATGATTGATTCTAACTCCGATAAGGTAACTAACAGATTTTTAGTATCACGTCATCAACCAACTGTTAACGAATTCTGATAAGGTAAACATTAAATATCTAACATGTTATATATAGATGAGGGTCAATTTAGATTAAAATTATTACCTAATTAGGAAACCTTCTATTTACCTGAATCTATTAAAAATCAACTATTTTTTAAAGCGCCCCCCTTAAAGTTGTATATTATGCAAAATTCCCCTTAATTTTTTTTGTCAATATTGCATTACAAATTTTAAGGGGAATGAGAGAATAAGACTCGAATTTACAACCTCTAAAGTATGGGTGTGAAGGCTTAACTAACGCAGCGGAAAATATAAAATCTTGAAAAATTCGAGAAACAACTTATTCCCTCTAGATTAGAAAACAAACCTTTTGTAACATGACAATCGAAAAAATGAAACCTCATAATCTTCTTTATTATTTCTCGAACAGTCAACTAAAGTCACGAATGAGTGGGCACTCTGGATAAAATCAATGAGAAAACCAAGTATCCTATCCCAATTAAAGTCAAAACGATGAAAAGTAATCTTGAGGAAAATTTGCACATTTGATTCTCACTTTCCATTTTGATCGGCTCTTTTGAAGAAGAATAAAAAGTATTCTTTTCAATTCTCAATAGAAAACTCAGTAGAAGAACAACGCCTCCACTATCTTCTATTCATTTTTTTAAACAAAAAAATACCCTAAAAATACCTTTCACTATCTTCACCGTCATTTAATTAATTTAATTTTTTAATTTTTTAATTGTTTTTAATAAATTCAATTAACTAAAATTAAATAAATGAATTTTAATTAATCATTGACCTTAAAAAAACTTGGGCTAGTTCTTTAAATTACTTGGTTGACTATAAACAAGTCTAGTCACAACGTAACCCAAACCCGAAGCTAGTAAGGGGACCATAAGGACAAAAAAATATTTGGTTATATAATTAATAAACTCTATCGATTAAACCCATAATCAAATTTATTAATTATTAATTATAATTAACTCCTCTATAAAATTATAATTGAACTCCAAGTGTATTTTATATTACTTGATGTAACTGTCATTGACTTATTATTTATTATGTAATGC
Source organism: Datisca glomerata (assembly GCA_003255025.1). Lineage (NCBI taxonomy): Eukaryota > Viridiplantae > Streptophyta > Magnoliopsida > Cucurbitales > Datiscaceae > Datisca > Datisca glomerata. The sequence continues at coordinate 195,219 of QANY01013061.1, read as the reverse complement.
CCCTCCAAAATATAGTACCATGTATAATCAAGTTAATTACTATCGATCTAATATTTATACACATCTTGGTATCCTTAGCCTCCAAATTCATTCTACTAGTCAACTATGATAATTTTCATACTTGATGCCTCAAGTAAAATTGTCAAATCTCTAGTACTCCAATAGAGATACTAAGCGTTTAGTTTATTGTGACTACATAAATGAATTACCTAAGAGGTATTATGTCACTTAATTAAAAGTCTCTATGAATTCTACTATTAAGAATCTACAGACTCACTATCTAATAACTCAGTCATTCAACCTACAGAATATGTTGATTTCATAGAGTCTCATTCTTAATATATCAAAATAAAAAGCTAAGCCACAAACCAGGGTCGAGACAATCATGAAGCCTATGGTCCATATGAGGATTTGTACCTTATGTGCCTTAGTCAGAACAATGGTTGAGACCGAGGCACCTTCTATATTCCTAAGGGTCAAAATGCCCCTTGATGCAGTTATATATATTTTAATGAAATTTAAAATATTTTGAATGAATCCTACAAAGCTACGCTACTCTATATCATTTCATTTACATAATCTAACTATTGTGTATTTAATATTTTTCCACCTTTTGAGACCTTGTTTTAATTGAATTCATATTTTTTCGTTTATCACTTGCAACATATACTTTAGGAACTACCAATATAAAATGGAACATTTATAAAGATGAATGTGTTATGTTTATTTTGTAGTGAATGGACATATGTTGGTTAGTAGCTTAGTGGTAAAGGCTTTGTGTAAAATCTTGAGATCATGGGTTTAAACCCAAGCCTTGACATAATATATTTAAGGGTCTTTAATAAGGCATTGGGGCATTGGGTCTCTTGGCCTTAATTTGCCTATATCTATAAACTACCTAACATTTTATTCTAGGGTTGTTACGCGAATAAGGTGATTTTCGTCCCTTATTAGTGAGGGTAATTTCATCTATTTATAATATTTTTTAGGTTTTAAAGATGAGCCATTATAAAATTCGGTCATTTATGTAAACTATAACTTTTTGGCCATTTTTTAACTTTATTTTCGTATAGTAGTCTATTCGCCTAATTGAGCCTAAAAAACTTGTTCAAGATGCTCCTTGAGAAAAGGTTCAAGAGGCCACCACCATAGGCATGGTCTGAACAACGTCACCCACCTTGTTGAGCAGAATGAGACCCATCATCTGATAAGCCTTAATCTGAGCCACAAACTAGGGTCAAGACAATCATGAAGCCTATGGTCCATATAAGGATTCATACCTTATGTGCCATAGTCAGAACATTGGTCGAGATCGAGGAACCTTCTATACTCTTAAGGGTCAAAATGACCCTTGACGTAGACTGAGATCGAGGCCTATCTTAGTGGCCAAAGCTCGTGACTTCTCATTGCCGCGATGATGATATTGTTCCACCAAATTTGTTTTGAAGGAAAAGTTAGAATGAGGTGAACAAAATTGATTGGTGTAACCCCCCTCAAACCGCTGACAGTTGAGCCCTGTTTTCGTCTGTGCACAGTTTAACATCATCGTTGTGCGTTGAATCCTATCACTAGCATGAATTGTCAGGGAATTCCGCTATCACTATCATTGAAAAACTTCTTGGTCGTTCTAACAAAGAGTGTAGAATCCGTGTGGAACGTCGTCGCAAGCCGCGTACGCTATATTTGCTCGACACAAATGGCTTCAATGGACTTTGTAGTCACCATCGAGCACTTTTGGGACCTTACCGATCTTTGAATGTAACAGATTTGGCCACTCAATGTCGCTTCACTGTCGAGATTTCAATCTTAGAACTACAAAAAGTTTAAAACTATTGATGGTCTTATTTCTTCTCTCCATTTCTTCCTTTCAGATCGCCAGTGTAGGAATCCATGTTGTGAACATCCCCGGTTCTAGGAAGCCAGAAAAATAAATGAGAGAGTTCACATGTAGTTTTATGGATAGAGGTATATGCACTATTTTGGATAGTATTTAACTTCTAAATTTTTTTTTGCATGATATGAAGTAAAATAATGTATACATAGTACATTATAAAAGAGAAATTTTTCTCAAGTCAACTATACATTTATAAATATATGTCTAGGTCATATAACTTGAGTATGATTGAGGACTAGTAAGAGACATGCTTCATGGCTTTAAATTTATAAACTCTTACAAGTAAGCGAATTCATTAGTTATAAGTATATGACAAAGAGTCTTTCTTGAGACAGAAGGACGAGAGGTCTGTGACGTTAGTGTTGGAGTATATTACTTGAGTGGACAAGTGAAAGTCTAGGTGAGGGTCGAGTGGCTATGGGTGTAATGTCAATTTTATTGACAATCACTCTAGATATGATTATGTTGGTTTTATGCTTCTCGATTATGAAACTTTTGAGAAATCAAATAGTTTAGAACAAAAATCGAGAAGGCATTAGAAAGACAAACTATGTCTTTTCAATTTGAGCGAAGAAGTAAATACCTCTTAATGACATTCATAGACTACAAGGTTAATATCAGGATTGTATCCCAGTTGGTTATATCTAGGTCACTCGAAGAATATTGTAACAATAAAGAGAAATATTTTCTTTTAACATGATGAGATCTATGTGTATTTATTTAACTGCCATGTTTTCTTTTTGAGGATTAGCTTTATAGATTACGTACTTTGAGTCTAACATCATCTTTGGCAGTTCTTGAAACACCACAAGAATTATGGTGTGTTCGTAAACCCAGTTTACATAACCTTCATATATGTGGATGTCTAGCACACGTGCTAAATGAGAATGTTGCCAAGCTAGATGGTAGATCAAAATGATATCTAACTATAGACTATGCAAAAGTAAACGTGGGTTATTTTTTTTTATAGTACCAAGAATGGGAAGGTTTGTAAGTATAAACATTGTTTTCTAGGAAGAAGACTATATTTCAAAAGAAATATCGAGACACAACATATTTTCAATAATGCATATGTCACGTAATCCACTTGGTAATAGATAAGTCCAGAAGTTAGTGAGAATCCAGTTAGTCAAGAGAATAAGAATGAAGTACTTCTTAATAGTACAAAACCTTATTGTAGTGGGACTGTTTCTCATTCATATGAGAAGTAAATGTTCCTAGGAGACTCTGATATGGTAATCTTGGTGGAACATAAGCCAGATTCCAATAACTACGTTATAGTGGAAAATGATCACGACTAATTGAAAGATTCATTTTCAAGTGAGAGACTTTTGAGTTCATCTCTGAGGAACATGACTCAGATCCCAGAAACTACATAGAGGTTGTAACTGACATAACGTAAATCATTGGCTTCAAGTAATGGAATCTAAAAATGATTCCATTAACTCTAATGGAGTATGAAAACTTGTAAAAGCCCTAGAGTATTAGGTGTCGAAGATCTACAAGTGGAAGCGAGACATAGACATAAGGTAAAGACCTTCAAGGCTAGACTTAGTAAAAAATGGCATACTTAGAGATAGGATATTAAGTAAAGTAGATCATTTTCACTAATAGTAAAGCTGATTCTATGAAGATATTGTATCATTTGCAGCTCATCTCGTTTATGAGTTTTGAAAAATCGATGTCAAGAACGCTATCTTGTATGACGATCTTGAAGCAAAAATATTTATGTCTCAATTTTTGGATTTTTCATTAAAGATCAAGAATAATGATATACATTATGCATTAGTCCGGTGGTGGACTTAAAGCATGCATTAAGGACTTAGAACATTATGTTGATAATGCAATCAAATTTTTGGTTTTGATCAAGGACATAACGAGCCATGTCAGTACAGGAGAAAGGAAGGAAACATAATGATATTCTTGGTGTTTTATGTAGATGACATTTTATCATCGAGAATGATGTAGAATTAAATATCATTGATAAAACCATGTTTGTCTGGATTTAGGATATCAAAGACTTTTGAAAAGTTATATTCATTCTAAGAATTAAGCTCTTTTGGGATTTATATATAGAATGATGTTCTTATCATAGACTGTGTAGAGACTAATATGTATGTGTGCAACGAAAGATTCCAAGAAAGGGCTTGTTACCCTTTAAATTGGGAACCTATGAATTCTATCAGTGTCTTATGATATAGGATAGAATAAATAACATGAAGATATTTCCATTTCTTTTCGTAGTGGAAAGTCTTAAGTATGTTATATTGTACACTGGATGTATATTTCGCATTAGGCTTAGTCAGTAGATATCTAAAAATCTTGGAGGATTTCACTGGATAATTGTGAAACATATACTCAAGTTTCCTAGGAGAACGAAGGATTATGTGCTTACCTATCATGGTGAGAATCTCATACTAGTTTAGTATATGGATTAAAATTTTCAATTAGATTACTCTAGTGGTAGAAACTAGTAGACTTGTCTATAAAGATTTTAGCCACATATGTCTTTGGGTCACATGTGGAGAACATGAACGTTAAGGTGGTTGTAGACGTTCTTTAGGGCAAGTGAGAGATTGTAAGAATTGTGCTCTAACTGGAATTCTATTATATTTAATTCTGATTAATATTAAAAAGTTTATTCTTATATCATGTGCAGTACATTCTTGTATAAGGTCGACAAGCATAATAGTACTTGATTTATGGGTCCTATGGAGTTTAGTTCATGGAAACAAAGTATTTAACAAAGAGTCTTTTATGACTTGAAAATAATTAATTTCACTGTCTAGTAAAGCTTGGCGCTTTGCTAAGAGAAGATTGTAGTATATTAATTATATTATGTAAAGTGACTTACATTGGTCATTAGGTAGAGTATCTAGTTAATATACTAGTGCATTTAGAATGCATTCAAAGGACTAATGAGTCTGATTTCAGTAAAGTACTATCAAATGAAAATCATTACTCATTGTTATTATTTTTTTAGTGCTCTACGATGGGTCTCATTCTGCTCAACAAGGTAGGTGACATTATTCAGACCATGCCTATGGTGGTGGCCTCTTGAGCATTTTCTAAAGGAGCATCTTGAACAAGTTTTTTAGGCTCAAGCAGGCAAATAGACTTCTTTATGAAAATAAAGGAAAAAAATGGCCCAAAAAGTTATAATTTACATAAATGACCAAATTTTATAATGGCTCATCTTTAAAACCTAAAAAATATTGTAAATAGATGAAATTACCCTCACTTATACATTATTGTATATATTTTGTTACAAACTATGTTATGCAGTTTTTGGTCTACAATTATGTAGTACATATACAAAATTTTGTAGTACATTTACTGTAGTATATTTTAATATACTATCAGTATATCATAGTATATATGTAGTATATTTTTATATACTATCAGTATATCATAGTATGTAGTATATTTTTTATAGCATCTGGTACCATACACCTATTTCATCTTCTTCATCTCTCTCACTCAATACCAGAAATAGAGGGAGGAAGAGAATTTTTACATAAAAAATGAAAGAAGATTAATATACTTGATGTCAATTTTGTATATACTTCTACAGAGGATGGATAAATTCGTAAAGTTCATCCAAAAAACCAAAATTAAATTCGAATAAATTGTTCGAATTTGTCGAGAATATAACTAAAATCAACCCAAATAAAACCCTCTATTGTAGTTTTAAAATTTTTAAAAAAATGATTGGAGATGAAGATGAAAACTCATATCAACAAAGCCCTAAAACTGCATCAACGGAAGCCATAGAAGACACATGCAGGAGAGGGGTGCGGAAAGGGATGTTGCCGTGTAATAGCTGCAAACAAATATAAAAATACAATAAAACCTAGAAAAGATATTAAGTTATACTAAGGGAAAATAAGTAAATTATCACATAGAATCATAACTAACTATAATATCTCTCCTAAAATCCGACCATATGTGGAAAATAAAAATTTAAGGGACATAATATTAAACAGTAACTTAAACTAGTTTAATTTCCTAATTTTACCAGTTTTTTATCCCTCCATTGGATGAGCATCTCTCTTTGGGCCACTCATTGGGAGTCCTTGTGACCATGATAAACGTTGTCTGTGATCTGTGAGCTTTAACCCAAGTAGTGGTTTTCTCCTCTACATTATTTAAAAAGAACATCTCATTATATTTACATTTTATCCTATTAGTTATGTGCTATGTGTGTTGCATGTGATATAATAGCTTAATACATTTAGTATTTTCGTGAAATGGTTTAATACTATTTATAGTAGATTAAAGTATTAAACTGGTGATAAGTTACTAAAATTAGATTGACTGGTTTCTTCTTGTTAAAATAAATACGTGCAGATGAAAGCAAAAATAAAATATTTTCTTTTGTAAGAAGTATGAAAAGACTGAGTGATAAAAAATCAAAGTTAACAAATTAATAAACACAATACTTTTACAAAGTGTCTTAATTAATGATTAATTAATCAAAATTAATTATTAATATATTAAAAGGAATACTTAAAATATTTTTATTTAATGTTATTAAGTTAATCTATTAAATGTATGTATTATTATACGTCTCAATCAATTATATTTGAACATATCAAATAATAAATGATAGCGTTAGAATAGTAAATAACTCAGATAAAATCATCCATAAAATATTTTTATTATCATGAAATATTTAATATATTATTATCTAAGATATGTCTTATAGATAGGTGTAATTCTTAACATATAATATATTATTTATATTTATTGAACTTATTTAGTAATTTTAATATACTCAATTTTACAACTTACTATTAGTGACACGTCAATCTTTTTTAAAATTATTCTACCTATTCAAACAAAAATCTTAAGTATTCAATTAAGTTTTTCAAAATTAAAATTTTTAATCTAAATGTGTTACAAAAATAATGTAAATTTAATCATTTAAGAAAATTTAGGATCCATGATTCGACAAAATAGTACAAAAATGATTCTCATTGTCTTACAACTTTTAATAAATTACACGTGTGATGCACGTGATGTGTACACTTGTACACTTTTATTATAAATTACATGTGCAGTGCACGTGATGTATACATTTTTTGTTCATAAAAATAAAAAACTTTGAATAAGATACATTTATTAGTAAATTAGAAAACTAAAATTATAAATTTTTATGTTTTTCATAAACTTACTCACCAAAATATTTTCAATTAAGTTAGTTATTCTAGAAGAATATTATCTATATATTTTTTAGTTAGATTTTTTTAGTATATTATTTCTCTGATCTCTATTGATAAATGAACTAAAAACATATTTTATTCTTCTATTGATTATTGTTAAATTTTACTAATATGTATCTTAATGACGAAATAACTTAATAAATTTGCTAAAGAGATACATTATTTTGAAAAATAAGAAAAGAAGAAAATTATCATTAATGGTGCACCATCAATAGACTCAAGAGTAATTTAAAAATTATAAAATAAGGAGTGGACAAAATAGTCCAAAAATAATTTTCTTTTTCATCCCACATTTAATATATTAAAGAAAAAGATTACATTCATTTAATCGAACAAAGACCACATTGTGCTTAGTGAATTGCGAAAATGATAAACTGAAGGAAAAACAAATGAAAAAGAAGAAATGAAAATATGGTGGGAATGAAAAAAAAAGAAAAAAAAAGCTTGAGTACTAAAAATAAAATATTGTTTAGGATATCCAAACATATTTTGTTTTTTTAAAAGCATTAAATAATATTCTACGATAATTATCCAAACACTATTCTCTTTTACACTCCTTTCGATAAAAGCTTTGCCAAGAAATTTTATTAAAGCCCCTAAAAAACCTAAGGTATCCCCAATTTCTTAATAGACATTGAAAGAGGAGGATGTTAATATTTAGTTAGGAATCAAATTAAAAAATTATACCTTCAAGTATTGAATTGTCGGTCATTTTTTCTTTTTTCAATCATTAGGTAATAGGCACCTAATCATTTTTTCTCCTTTTCTATCTCATCTTTGGTATCATGATCCCCATACATTCATTATAGTCTCAATTCTGAAGTTTGGCGTCAAGTTTAATGGGGCATATATTTGTGAGGTCCTCCTTTTCATACACCCACATATGGTTGCGATTATCCTTGCTTCATCGAGCTCATCTTACTCGAGAATCTTAACCTATATAACCTTGCTCTAAAAAGTCCGTGATCCCTTGTTGAATAGGATAATTTATTGGCAATCATTACACTAGGAACATTTTGTCTTTTTTTAAAGACTCTCGCATACTTTGAGTCAAGCCAACATTCCAGATGAAGGAATAGAGTAAGGGCGGTCCCTTACAATAGGAACATTTTATTAAAAGAATTTTAACCGAGTAGGATTAGTCTCATTCTAAAAGGACACTCTAAAAGAGCGGCGATACATGTAGTTTTACACCCAAAAAATATTTAACCAAAAAAGTATGTATCTGCTCAGCTATTCTCGAATGTACATTCATCTTTCTAAAAGTTTCATTTTATATTGGTAGTTCTTAAAGTATATGTTACACGTGAGAAACTAAAAAATATGAATTCAATTAAAACAAGGTCTCAAAAGGTGAAAAAATATTAAATACACAATAGTTATATGATGTAAATGAAATGATATAGAGCAGTGTAGCTTTGTAGGATTCATTCAAAATATTTTAAATTTTTTAAAATTACTTCAAATTCTAGTATTTTATTAAAATATTTTAAACTAATAAAATTGTGTTTTTCATGCTACTCATTTTCATTTCATACATATTTAGATATCTTTTTTTTTTACATTTTTTTGTCAAATAACTTATCTAAATAATTTAGAATATATAATAGTAATTATATCAGAAAAATGTAATACTCTACAACAAACGATATATGAGATATAAATAAAAACATAAATTTTTCAAAGTATTACTCAACAATGATTCAAGATATTACAGAAATATAGAATGTTTCAAAATAATTTACACAATCGTGTCTACAAAGTTAAAAGATTCAATAATCATTAAATTTAAAAATATCAAAAATAGTCTAAATATTTATGAAGGACAAATAAAGAATTTTATAGAATACTGAGCATAATTTATGTCCAAAAATATTTCTCCCCATTTACCTCATTTACATATATAATCTACAATCTATTACAAGGTGGAAGTAGGAGAGAAACTTTTAGAACGATTTTATCCGCCTTCATTTTTCTTAATTCTAAAATACCCTTATAAAGTACACATATTACATTTCTATTCATCCATCAACTAAAGACGTGTCAATATGTAACAATTAGTCAGTAACTTTTGTAATGTGACTTTTGAATGTGATATAATGATAAATGACTTTTAAAATATAGTAATATAATGTGATTTTTTGAATGTGATATAATAAGAAGTGATTTTTAAAATATAGTAGCAATTCACGTAGTAGCCATTGCGTTCATGTGTTTTAGCAAAGGCTTCTTACACTTATCTTGTTTTAGTTTTTCTGACTATTCTTTTGTGCGTACTACAGATGATTCAATGTTGTATACAAAAAGTGTTCATATGATAAGATATTTTTTATCTATTTTTTATATTTAGTTATGGTTATATTATAAATGCTTTTATTCATAAGTGACATTGATATTAATTAGAAATGATACGTGCAACATACGTAACGTTGACGTAGTTTCATAAAATGCAGGTTACTTGAAATATTGGGTTTTACATGATAAAATGAATGTTGAAATTTTGAAATTTAAATGGTTAGGCCATTTCTTGAAAAAACAAAATTTAATTCGTCTTTTTCAATTTCCTCTTTCTTTCTTTTTTTGAGCCTTTTTTTTTCAAAATTCATAAAATTGAGAAAATGTAGCAACTATTCAAATTTTGAGAACATATATATTAATCAATGCTACTATATTTTTTAATAAATATCTATCTATACCTTATATATAAAGTGTCGAAGTTGAGAAAATATTTTTAGATAATATTACTCTCAATTATCTTTGAAGTATTCTACATTATTCTTAAACTAAAAAAATACATTTAAATCACACTAAGATTTTTCAATCATTTTGTTCAAATTCTCATTTTTAAAAGACATTTTTTCTTCTCATTATTATTATCTAAAATATAATAACACAAAAATTATAAGCAAACGATTAGTCTCAAATTAACTCAATATTTCTGAAGTTAATAATTTTAGGTAGCATGAATTAAAAGAATATCTTAAAACTTAATGAAAGAATATTAGTACTCAGCACATCAAGCGAATCAGTTTTTTCTATAAATAACTTGCTTTACTCCCAACTCAAAATCTATCTTCATCGTTGTATATATCATTTCATACCTTGACTCGGACAAAATTTGTGAATGAGTTAAAATATCATAGGTCGAGACACGTGCATCGCATCTTATGCTTGACTAGTATATTAAAATGTGAAAATGTGGAATGAACTTTTATGGACAGTTCTATCCATCTTCATTTTTATTATTCCAAATTTGTCCTTAAAAAGTACACTTGGCATATTTCTATTTGCTCACCAAATAATGATGTACCCAAATGTATCAATTGAAAAGTGAACTTTTGAAATATAAATTAGAAAATGAACTTTTGAAATGTGACTTTTGAAATATAGTATGGCATGAGAAATAACTTTTAAAATGTAGTATTCATTCACGTAATAACTCTTGCATTCATGCGTTTCTACAATGGATTCATACATTTATCTTGGTTTAGATTTTCTGATTGTTCTTTGTATATTAAAGATCATTAAGAGAATAAATTAGACAAAAATATTGTATATAAAAAAGTGGCCACACAATAAGTTATTTTTTATCTAATTTTTTATTCATGAATGACATTGATACTAATTAAAAATGATACGTGCAATGCACATAAGGTTGACCTAATATACTATATATGATTCAAATATTTAGGTAACCTAGAATGATACTGTTTATGGCAATTAAGTTTACCTTGTTCCTAAATTGGTAACTGTCATATATTAATTGGAAACGTTACGAATATAAAGGCAATGTCTAAACTTAGTATGTGCTTTAGTTTACATGCTGATATGGTAGGAAATAACATGATATGGTAAAAGTTATACGTGTGAGCTACTAGCATTATCATCCTCTGAAATTGGTTAATATTTCAGTTCTATCTAAAAAGAATTCTTATGTTTTTTATTTTTACCTTTTAAAGTTGCATGAAAATCATTTTTTCCTGCTCACGAAAATATTATTTGTGTATTCAACGAGAAGACTTGTAATACTTTCAACTATAGACCTTTTAATTTTAATAAAACTAGATTCGAAAAGTAAAACAGCCGTATCTAAAAAGGAAAAGAGAAAAAAAATTAAATTTAAGACCACGTTTCTATTAGGATGCCACTTGGCATGCTACTCTACTTCAACTCTTGGCTATTAACTAGTGGTCAAGGTGATGAAGCATTTTGATATTTTCCAATTCATACAAAGATGACATCTTTTCTACAATTTTAAACCTACAGAAAATATTTCTAAATTATGACGATTGAATTTTTCTTCAATAAAGATAAAATAATAAAGATATAAATTTGGGCTATTGGGAGTTCGATCTGTAGTATAATTTTGCTCAATATATTCCTCTCATTTTATCATAAAACAGAATATCCAAATAGGAGGAAGATGGATTAAGTCCAATAGGCGAGGGGAAAAAAAGTGAAATTTTTTATACCGTTTCTCCTGATAGTTTACCACAATTGGATCGTTCAGATCTGATCAGACGGTTCAGAATTGGTCAACTGTCATGTCTGTTGTTGGAATCGAACAACGGACAGTCCTAATCTAAGGAAGAGTATTGTGAAAAATAAAAAGTAAAAATGAGAATACACCCAATGCTTTGACAAATTTGTCATAACACCCTTATATTATAAATTTTCGTGAATTTAGTCCCTCATTTTAACTTTTTGGTTTCTAAGCCAGATCTAAAACTGTTAAGTTCAGCGTATCAAAGCATAACCTCTACATACATTTCCATATTCAACATATATTACCTTCTTCCAATAAGCTCTCATGTGCGTAGATTCAAGTAACATTTTAGTTTGATTAAGCTTTGGTTTGGTCTGGTATATAACAGATAAACTATGCTTCTAAATTCATCAAGATAAAATTACCACAATACCCAATTAATAAGTTAAATCAACTAATAAGATCTAAATGCGCACATTAATCAGGAGGGTAATTTTGTTGCAGAATGTTTAGCGTCTAGAGCCCCCATATGGTTACCCATAGAGTTGCATAATGTTTGCCGTCAAAATAGCCAGTATAGCTTTCAATTTTTTTTAATTGAATAAGACATCATTCCGGGTTAGGGGTGATATCACCCTTAACCTGCGCGAGGTCTGCCACTAGAGTAGACCCCACACCCCTCTCCTTCTCAAACTCTCCTCTCCCTCACCTCCCTCTCTTTCTCACTACCTTCCCCTCTCTCTCTGTCGGTACCCTTATCTTCGATAACTCTCTCTATCCACAGATTTCTCTCTCTTTCTGGTCTCCATTGAAACCCTAGAGGTAATATCTTTTGTTTACTTTTTCAACTATTGTGAGTTTGATTTTGATTTTATATAGGTTTTTATTTTTGTTCTAGGGTTTCATTCATGATTGTGAACTATTTTTTTTATACATAATCATTGGCTAAATGTGATTTATTTTATTTGAAGATTATAGATTTCCTATTTTTTCCTTACCTTTTAGATTGGATGTTGTTTTGCTATTATTTAGTTGATTTGGATCTGATTAGTGACACTAATTGAGTTTAGAAGAAAAATAATGGTGGATGATGATGAAACTTATATAGATTGAATAATTTGAGAAATTTTTAGTGAGTTTAGGATTTGGGTGTTAATTGATTGTGATTTACTTGGATATTGTGATTAAGAAATCTGATAAGTTTATACATAAATGTGGTTTTTTTTTTTGCTTAAAGATTAAAGATTTTCTATTTTTTTGCATACCTTTTAGATAAGATGTTGTTTAGCTAATATCTTGTTGATATGGATCTAATTAGTGGCACTAATTGAGTTTAGGAGGAAAATGGGTGGATGATGATGAAATTTGTATCAATAAGTTTAGAACTTTTATTTGTTTCTTTTGGGAATTTTTAGTGAGTTTCATATTTGGATAATTTTTGTTCTTCGTGTTAATTGATTGTGATTTACTTGGATATTGTAATAAAGAAATATGATAAGTTTATTGTTATATATGAATATTTTTAGAAATCTTATTACAATGGACAAGAGTTTGATTCAAAAATCAAGATTTAGTTAAGAATAGTTGAACGGGGTAAGTGAGTTTCTTAAATTTTCTTTGGAGAGGTCATCTGAAGATGGAAACATGTATTATCCGTGTCAAAAATGCAAAAATTGTATGTGGATTAGTAACGATGTTGTCTATCATATTATATGTCTCTATGAATGGTGTGATAAATCTTTGACTATACTTATGAATTTATTGTGTAATTCTTATCCCGAAGGTGTGCAACTTCCAGAGACATTTTATGAAGTAAAAAAACTCATTAAAAAGTTAGGTCTTGGGTATGAGAAAATACATGCATGTCTGAATAACTGCATGTTTTACTAGAAAAGCAATATTAATAATCAATTATGTAGAACTTGTGGTACTTCAAGGTGACTCAACAATGAGAATGGTATTGGATCTTCATCGAGAACTCATAGAAAAAAAAAAGCAAGATACCACCTAGTGTTGTGTCATTTTCCTCTGAAAACAAGATTGAAAAAGTTATATGTCTCATAAAACAGCAGAAAGTATGAGATGACATCATGGTGAATGCACTAAAGATGGTTTATTAAGACATCCTACAGACTCAGATCCACGGAAATAATTTGATAATAGATATGTTGATTTTTCTCTAGAGCCATATAATGTTAGACTTAACTTAGCTACTAACGGGTTTAACCCATATAGGAATATGAGTACTAGTCATAGTATATGGCCTTCCCTTTTAATTCCATATAGTTTACCACTGTGGATGTGCATGAAGCAACCTAATTTCATTCTTTCATTAATCATCTCCTGGACCCAAACTTCCTAGCAACAATAGTGATGTATATTTAGTGCCATTAATTGAGTAGTTAAAGTAATTGCGGGAGAACAATGTAGACACTTATGATGCGTCAACACTAATGATTTTTCTAGACTTGCTAATTTGTCTGGATGGAAAACACATTCAAGATTTGCTGGCCCTCATTGTAATATCGACACTAACTCTGTTTGGTCAAACATAATAAAAAAATTTGTTACATGGGTCATTGACAATTTTTGGATCCTACTCATAAGTATCATTACAATACGAATTACTTTAACGGAAAAATTGAGGAGAGAGTAGCACCCTTGTCACTCCACTGGATCTACAATCTTCCAACAATTCCATAATATTGATGTTACATTTGCGAGGACAGTGAATGCTCGTAGAAATAAGTATGGTGAAGATAACTTGCAAAATTGAAAGAAAAGTATTTTTTTCGAACTTCCTTATTGGGAGTTTAATCTTATACATCATAATCTTGATGTGATGCATGTAGAGAAAAAATTATGTGTTAACATACTTGGGACACTTCTTAAGGATGCATGCAAATCAAAAGATTATTTAAAGGCATGTTTGGACCTCCAACACATGGGTATAACGCATTAGCTTCATTCTCAAGTCATGGAAGGGAACAAAACTTTTTTACCTCCTGCGACATTATACCCATTGACAAATGAGGAGAGAGATGTATTCTGCAATGTATGGAAAAGTATAAAAGTTCTAGATGGGTATGCGTCGAACATTTCTCATTGTCGAGTGGAAATGATATTCGCTCCATCTTTCTTCACTATTATGGTCCATTCAGTAATTCATTTAGCATATGAAGCAAAACTTGGTGGACCTGTGCAATATCGGTGGATGTATCCAATTGAAAGGTACCTTGGTAAACCTAAGTCATATGTGCATAATAAAGCACATCCTGAAGGTTCCATAACTGAAAGAAATATAATAGATAAGTGTACGAGATATTTGTAAGGAGTTGAAGCATAGTTCAATCGAGTTGCTCGCAATTTAGACTTTCTAGAAGAATAACCTACTCAAAATATTTTGTTTATTGTCAAGAATTTGAAGAGGCATGATATTGATAGCTTTGTCTATCATTTTGAAAGCTCAGTTTTTTGTTCATCTAACTTGTAATGGTATATTATATATAACATTTGTATTACTTAATTAACATCATTCCCATTTTTTTTTATTTTAATTGTCATCAGTGTAATGGAAGATTGATGAAAAATATATGTTCTATTAATTGATAATCATGTTAGTGTTGTTGAGAATGTTCTGGATGTGTATGATTATCGAAAACTGTATTTGCAGGTAAAATTTTGACATACGCACAAAAATAGGTGCATTATGCTAGAAATTGCTCTATTCCGACGATTCTAAACAGCCAGAACGAAAGGCAGAAAATGCTCTATACGGGCGGTTAGAACCATCGGTATAGAGCAAGTTCACCTTTTCTGGTTGTTATGAACCGGTGGCAAAGATTAAAGCTTAATCTTTTCCGACAGTCAGTAACTACTGGTAAAGATGAAAGGTTAATGTTTTTCGGTGGTTACCAACAATCGGAAAACCATTTCAATAACTTTTGCCGGTAGTTAAATCCACCGGTAAAATTTTTTCTGCCAGTCTCTCGGTGGTTAATCATCACCGATAAAGAAACTCTGGCGGGTGTTTAACTACCTGAATAGCTCCTTTCTGGCAGCGAGATAGCCAATGGTTTTCTAACTGCCAGAGTTTTTCTTCATGGAGGTTATAACCGCCGACATAGGGGCAAAAACCCACCAGAAAAACCTTAACAAGTGAGCTACCTAAACTTACTAAAGAAATCTTATTCAGTCTGAAATTCAATTCCACACCAAATGTGAATTCTTGCTTGGAGATAATTATTTGCTTGGAAAAGGTCTTCAATCTAAACATGAATGTTTTAATGATTTTAGTTAGCTAACGCATGCAGTATTTGTAGAGTTTTGAATGAAAAAATTGACAAACTTAAAGATTGGTGAGTTATGAGTAAGGAGTAGAGAATTGTATTGATTTGAATTGAATTTTCATTGATACGTATGGAGGTATTTATAGGCCCTTCCCTCCATGATCGTTTCACCCTCGTTTAATTGTGATACAATGAATATTTATTGAGATAACAACAGTTGATCAAATCATGGAGATAATGGTAACTACCACGATCAGATTTGATCTTTTTTTGACAACCACGTTGACTTCGTTTGACTTCATGTCTTCTGTGTCTTTCCACGTCACCATCTTCGGCTTGACTAACTGCCACCCTAGCTATCCCTTACTTTGTATTACAGTTTAAGTCGATGATGCAACACACTAATTTTTTATATGTCCTTCATAAGTGATTGATGATGTCATGATTCCAATCATTACTTTATGCTCTTTCACTGTTTCACTTCTTCCGACATCATCATTGACTTTCTTGGACAAAGGATGACATTTTAAAATGTACGGGTTTAGCTTAATAGAAAATTAAAGGATTGCTAGGGTGGCCGTTAGTCAACCCAAAGAAGTTGTCGTGGAAAGACACAGAGGAGATGGAGTTAAACAAAGTCCACGTAGTAATCAAAAGAAGATAAGATGAAATCGTGACAGTTATCATTATCTCTGTGATTTGATCAACTGTCGTTATCACAATAAATATTAAATGTATCAAAATTAAACGAGGGTGAAACAACCATGGAGGGAAAGGCCTATAAAAATACCTTTATATATATAAAAGAAAATTCAATTCAAATGAATATAATTCTCTACTCCTTACTTAAAACTCTTTCCTCCTCGATTGTTGTTTTCTTATTCAAATCTCTCAAAATTGGTAGAGGACAAAATATCTTTTTATTGGTGTTTTCATTGAGAGCTGAGAGAAAAACTCAAGGATGAAGAATTCATAAACAACATCAATAATGCCAAGAACAGATCGAGTGTTGCACGTAATTCTGAAAATGTGAATGAATCCCAAAACTAGCCTGAACAAAGAAATCAAGATGTTCTGGCTATCCTCGAAACCATACTAGCCAGAATGATAGAGCTAGAAAGTCAAAATGTAGAGACTTTGCACACGACTATGTACATACTACAAGAACAAGTAGTCAAGTTGCAATAGGAAGTTACACAAAACTGTAGTGAGCAAAACCAACCTCTTTGCGAAGGCGAACAAGAGAACCAAGACATTGCTATAAGAAGACCCAAGGGACAGAAACTGAACAAGGACCAAAATCTAAATGAGGAGGGAGACACATAGTCTAGGAACGTGGCGGATAGAGTGGCAAGAACTCACGGGGTCAAAGAAGGGTTAATGAAGAATAGGATTTTCGTGGGTTTGTGAATTTCAATTATGAAATTTAGCTTCTGGAATTTCTAAACTTCCAATTTTGTTTCTGGAATTTTAAATACGTGGGTGGGTTTTGTTTCTGAAAATTTTTGAATCTGACCTTTTGTTTCTATAAAGGAATAAGCTTGAAATTTTTTCATTACCCACAATCAAGGTCGAGCTCCACCATTAATATTCCTAGAGATAAATAGACAAAATATGATTTAGAAACAAAGAATAACAGATTGCAGAAAAGGGGTAAGAATTAACCAGAGATAAATAATCAAAATATTCCCTGGGTTAGGGCTTGTTGTTGGAGAAAGGGTGAAAAATTAAAGTAAAAGTATTTTAATCAAAGGGTAAAAGATTGAAGTAGAATTGGGTTTTAATTGATGGATATAATTGTCTTTTACTAATATATTAACAGAAAATCTAACGAAAAGGGTGTGAGTGTCCTTACTTAAAAACTCTAGGGGGTGTGAGTGGTATTTCTAAACCTAGGGGGCGTGAGTGTCATGAAAGAAACCTCAGAGGGTGTTAGTGGAATTTTCCCTAGAGAATAACATAGAAAAAATCACAAAAGAAAAATGGCAGAAACCAAAAGATCGGGCACTACGACCATAGAGGATTTTGATTCGCTGACCAAAACCCCATTGACTACTGAGATTTTGTCTACTCTTATTCTAAAAAACTTGTGGCACCAAAATTCAAGTATTAAACTAGAAAAACGGATCCAGTCGATCACCTGCGAAGGTTTCGACACATGATGGCACTCTATGAGCATGAAGATGCACTCATGTGCAGGATGTTCCTAACGAGCCTTGAAGACAACGCTTCAAAATGGTATCATTCTCTCCCTCTTTGTTCTATAACTAACTTTTTTGTCATGTCTTATGTCTTTTTGAAATAGTACACGAGGTATTGATATGTCACGGAGGATTCTAAATACCTTCTGATGATCTCTATCAAAAAAGGTGAAACACATTTGTGATTACAGTCAACGGTTCAAAGAAGTTATAGGCAAAGTAGAAGACCGCGATGACCATGGAGTTAGACTAGCATTCAGAAGAGGATTAGACCCCCAGTCTTCACTGTTCGAGGAACTGTCCAAGGAAAAGCTGCTTACAATGACAGAAACATTCTTGAGGGCAAGAACAAACTTATATATACCTCGAGGGGGAACGAAGAGGCATGATGCAGCTGTCTAATCAATTAGTCATAGCTTCGAGTAGTAACGCGAAGAGAAGAGCTGAAATGCTCGACTGAAAGGATGAATGGGAAGAAAGTCAATGAGATAACAGGGCACAAGGACCTGAGCAGACTACCTGAAGGGAGAGAACATGCATTCCACTAATAGTCCCCACAAAGGATGAGTCGTGGTTGAAGAGCCCACCACCTATCAGAATAGGGCCAACTATGAAAGATAAGGAAAAGTATTGTTCATTTCACAAGAGTACTAGACACATGACAAAGGATTGTTATCAACTTAAATATTACATAGAAGAACTCATCAGCAAAGGTTACCTAAAACAATACGTTGTCAAGCAAGAAGATAAGCGGGCAGAAAGAAATCTGGAACTGAGAAAGGCAGCAGAGTAGTTACGCGTCGACATAATAATAGCCCTAACTGAACTAGAGGGGATAAGTCGCAAGAAGAGAAAATATATTGCAAGAAGGCAACCGTAATTTCAAGAGGGCAAAATTTCAAATGAGGCTCCCATCGTATTCAACCACTACAAAGACGGACGAATTGCTAAAGGCCACAGCGATGCGCTAGTAATCTCCATTCAGGTAGGAAACTATATGCTAAGGGGAGTTTTGGTTGATAATAGGATCTCACCGAACGTGTTATGCCTTTTAACCACGGACAAAATCGGGGTAGAAACGGAAAAAATTCAGAACCTGGGACAGCCGCTAGTGGGTTTCAACGAAGAAGTAACATACTCGGAAAGAACACTTTTCCCTCCTAGTGTTAGGTGATTCGTTTAACTACCTAAAAAAATTTACAGTAGTAAGAATGTCATCCCAATACAATGTGATTTTGGGAAGATTGTGGATTCATAAAATGAAGGCGATACCATCAACATATCATCATACGTTGGAGTACCCAAGCCAAGACAGAATAAGAACGATCAGAGGAAGAGGGGCCTTGATATGAAGCCGTTGAATAACTAATAGAAGTATAGCTTGAAGAAGGTATGAAAATGACCAAAATATGAGCAATATTACCCGAACAAATAGAAATAGAAGTTAGTCACCTTCCTAAATGAGAATGAAGATGTATTCACAGAAACTCCAACAGACGTACATGGGATCAACAAAGAAATAGTATACCAACGCTTGAACATAGATTCACGTGTCAAGCCCGCATAAAGCAAAAGAGATGAACCTTCGCACAAGAAAGAAAAAAGGCAATCAAATAATAAATTGACCGATTAATGAAGGCAGGATTCATCAAAGATGTAATGTATCCTAAATGGTTATCTAACGTCATTTTAGTAAAGAAGAAAAGCGGAAAGTGGATAGTCTGCATAGACTTCACAAACCTTAAAAAAGCATATCCTAGGGATGATTATCTACTTCCACAAATAGATCATATGATCAATCCAATAGCGGGGCATGGACTGTTAAGCTTCACGGATGTATTTTTTTATACAACCAAGTGAAGATATACCCACCAGATCAGGAAAATGCGACCTTTTATAACACACCATGACATCTACTGCTATAAAGTAATGTCGTTCGAACTGAAGTATGTTGGGGAAACTTACCAACGCTTGCCGCTTGATGAATCAAATATTCTAGAAGCGTATTGGGCGCACAATGGAGGTTTACGTGGATGATATGTTGGTTAAGTCAGTAAACCATTAAGATCAAATCACACATTTAGAAGAAGCTTTTTTCAGAACTACGAAGGCACAACATGAAGCTGAATCCGAAAAAATGTGCTTTTAGAGTCAAAGCAGAGAAATTCCTTGGACACATGGTCATAGAGAGGAATATAAGTTAACCTTGATTAAGTAAAGGCGATTGTAGATTTAAGACCCAAACGACCCTGAAAGACTTGCAAAGCTTTATGGGATAGTTGGCTGTAATTGGCAGATTCTTGGTCAGATCAACAAACAAGTGTAAGCCATTTTTCTCAAAGCTCAAAGAGAATTCAGTGTGAAGGTGGGATGAAGATTGTGAAGCGGCATTCTGAGCAGTAAAAAAAAATCTAGCTTCACCTCCCCTCCTCTTAAAGCAAGTACCAATGAAGAACTATATCGATACCAAGCAGTCTCTGAAGTAGTAGTCATCGTCGCCTGAGTGAGAGAAGAAGGTAAGTTACAAAAGCCTGTGTACTTCATTAGTAAATGTCTAAGAGAAGCTAAAGGCATGTACAAAAGAATGGAGAAGATAATTCTAGTTTTGATTTTGATCGTCGCATCACATAAACTCAAGCCATATTTCCATGTGCATACGATCATTATACCAACTAAATTCCTAATTCGCAACGTTCTACACTCTCCAGACTTAACGGAAAGGTTGGCCAAGTGGGCGGTAGAGCTCGGGTAGTACGAAATATGATATATTCTGAGAACTGCCATGAAATCACAAGCATTAGTGGACTTCATTGCTGAGTTTATTACGGGGTATGCAAAAAATATTAGTGACATCAATCCTTAGATGGACATATAGGAGCTATTTGTGGATGGGGCATCAAATAAAAAAGGATTACGAGCAGGCGCAGTAATTTGAACTTGTCACGGAGAACCATAGAACGGGTCCTATCATTTGGTTTCAAGACATCAAACAATAAAGCAGAATATGAAGCACTACTGGCAGGATTTCCCCTTGCAATGGGATTTTGGGTGAGAAAGATGTGTATTTATTGTAATTCACAATTATTGACTAACCAAGTTGCAGGAACTTATGTCGCTAAAGATGAAAGAATGTCCAAGTATCTCCAATATGCAAAACAACTATTTGGGTAATTGGAAGAGTAACACATAAAGAAGATACCAAGAGGAGAAAACTTACATGTGAACGCTTTAGCAACGCTGAGATCATCAATCATTAATCATGGAAAAACAAGTATCCTTGTTGAATTCTTAGAACTTCCTAGTATAGAAAGCCAAGCGACAGTCCTTAATATAGTGTAAGTGGAGTCAATTTGGATGGACCCACTAATTCAATATTTACAAAGCGGCCAGTTACCTATAAAGAAACTGGAGGCACAAAAGTTGAGCCAGCAAGTAGTAAGATATTCCTTAATCAATAAGAGGCTCTATAGAAGATCCTTTTAAGACCTTATTTAAATTGTCTTAATCCAACAGAAGTCAGGTATATCTTAGCATAAACTCATGAAGGAACTTGGTGGAAGCCACATCAGAGAAAGAACTTTGGTGCATGAAGTACTGAATGAAGGGTGTTATTGGCCCAGATTGCAAGCAGACGTGAAAGGATATACACAAAACTGTGAGAAGTGCCAAAGGTTCACTCCAATTTCCTGAATGGCACTAGAAACACATCAAACCTTGGTGAGCCCCTGTCCATTCATGCAATGAAGGCTCGATAAAGTAGGGCCATTATTTCCAGCTTAGAAGAAATTCTTGCTTGTAGCCATGAAATTCATCATAAAATGGATAGAAGCAATAACATTAGCAAGAATTCATGAAAAATGTATGAGAAGATTTCTTTGGAAGGAAATTATATGTAGATATGGAATACTCAAAACCATATTCTCAAATAACAGATTACAGTTTACCTGGAAATCAATTAAAGCTTCTATGATGGCTTGCCCATATTACCCATAAGAAATGACCAAGTAGAAAGGTCGAATAGAACCATTTCAGAAGGACTAAGGAAAACGGAAACTGGGTAGTCTGAGCTTTCCAGACTACTCCACGAGAACCTACGAGGCAAACCTTGTTCATGCTAGCATTCAAGGCTAAAGCAATCATCCCAATAGAAATTGATGTCTGGCCGTAACATTAGTTGGTCAAGAGGTAATCCAAAATCATGGAAAAATAACTAGATTTATTGGAAGAAAGAAGAGAGATGGCCCTTATAAGACTTGAAAATTACCATCAACGCAGAAGGTCCTATTTCTTGAAGGGAGTAAAGGCAATGAGTTTTCAACCTAGCGATCTGATCTTGAAGTAGATTATGCAAGCGGATGAAGGAAAGATGAGCCCGAATTGGAAAATACCATATGTCATAAAAGCAGTGGTAGGCGATTGATCAGATTAGCTAACAAACAACAAGGGTGTGGATCTCCCAAAGCCATGGAATGCGGTTCATCTAAGAAAATATTATGTATGAATACATTCCGTTATTATGTAAAAAGAATATCTTTACTCTCTGATTTTTTTCTCTGTTAAAGGTTCTCTAGGTAAATCTATGCCTTCAACTTTTTCATTTATTTTTTGCGTTATTATGTTTCATAAGTGCCCGAATCTAATAAAGAGAGGAGCACAAAAGTCCGAATCTAATAAAGAGTTATCGCACAAAAAAGAGGGAGAACACGAAAAGCCCGAATCTAAAGAAAAAAGGCCTAAGTGTGCCAAGCTGCCACCTAAGGTAAAAATTAAAGGAAAATTCTAAGAGTGCCAAGCGGCTACCAAAGGCAAAAATTGAAGGAAAAAGGGTAAGTGTGCTAAGTGGCCACCTAAGGCAAAAATTAAAGAAAAGCCTAAGTGTTCCAAATGGCCACCTAAGGTAAAAATTGGAGAAAAAAACCTAAGTGCGCCGATAAAAATTGAAGAAAAAGCCTAAGTGTGTCAAAAGGCCGCTTAAGGCAAAAATGGAAGGAAAAAGCCTAAGTGTGCCAAACGACAGCTTAGAACAAAAATGGAAGAAAAAACTCTAAGTGTACCAAGCGGCCGCTTAAGGTAAAACTTGAATAAAAAATGTAAGTGTGTCAAGCAGTCAACGAAAAAATTGAAGAAAAAAATCAAAGTGTGCCAAGCGGCCGCTTAAGGTAAAAATTGAAGAAAAAGCTTAAGTGTGAGAATAATTATTAAGGAATATAATTAAAGTAAAGCAAATATTTTGAACTTGAAAAAAAAGGCAGTGTTTCATTAATAAAGGAAAAGATAGAAAGGTAAAAAAATAGAGAGAGACAACAACACAAAAGAAAAATAGTTGGGAATTCAATCGAGCTCGATGTGTTCTATCGTCGGATCATAAGGCCTTCGCGTCTTCTCAGCAACAACCTCTTTAATGAGAGCTTTAGCGGGCGCCAACGTAGGAACACTTTCTTCTATGGATGGGCCAGAGCAAAACCATCAAGGTACCTGATAGTGTGAGCCTACTTTTTCTGGTAGGTGAATTGAGTTGTATAAAGCTTGTAGGCCTCCTCCTCCTTCGTCTTCAAAGCTTCAGCAGATGAAGCATCCAACTACTCAAAAACCTCACGAACAGCTTCTTAAGTGCGTCTGTCATCCTCTACCCTTATCTCAACAACCTCGAGCTTGGCATCTTCAGCCTCACTCTTCACCTCACCATGCTCCTGGTCCTTGGCGGCTAGCTGATACTTAAGGTTAGAGGCCCGTTGTCCATGTTTAACCATCTCATTGCCAATACTGATAACTTTGACAGCAAGGGCATTGTGATAAAGGGTAGCCTGAAAAAAGAAAATGCACACATAATAAGTAAGCAAATATTTTGAAAATTTTTACGAAAAATGAAAATGTAAATGGTTACCTGAGGAACACTATGGTTGATCCCTTTTTGAAAGGCCTCAACAGATTCCTCCCCGAGTTGATCAGAATTGACATAGCACTAGAGATGGCCCATGATCTGATGAAACATCTCATGGTCCATCAGTAAGTTGACCTCAAAAGGAATCTTCAAGTTGGAGCCCGAAGGAAAAAGAGACCAAAGTTGGGCAGCCTCAGAAGCCCTTAACCCAAAGTCTAGAAACACAGTTTTCACTGGGATGAATGACAATGGGGCCAAAAATTCTGACTAAAAAAAGGTCAAAAAGCCAAAGTACATAAAGGAGAAGAAAAAATTTGAGGAAGAATTGGAGAATGAGCATGATACGCCTCCCTTAAAGAAATAATAGGCAACGGCTTGAAGGCCAGCCTGAAGGAAATGTCGTAGCGGAAAAACAGGTTCTTGAAAAATTTGAAAAATAACCTATATATTGATTAGAAATAATACCTCTTGAAGCATGAAGATTAAAAATTGAAACCTCAAAGCCTTCTTACTATCCCTCGAACCATCAACCAAAATAACGATCCGGTGGGCGCTTGAATCAATTCAGATCTTAAAACTATTTCATCTTTTTCTGTCTAAAAGTTTTTGTTCGGCCAAAATGTATTTCTTAAGAAGAAAACTATCCAGCACATTTTTTCTTCTTAAAAATTGTTTTTTCATATATATATATATATATATATATATATATATATATATATGAAAGTCAACCTACCCCAATTCAAAGATCAACTGAAGATGTAGATTACATCCAGGTATATATATATATATATGAAAGTCAACCTACCCCAATTCAAAGATCAACTGAAGATGTAGATTACATCCAGGTATATATATATATATATGAAAGTCAACCTACCCCAATTCAAAGATCAACTGAAGATGTAGATTACATCCAGGTATATATATATATATATGAAAGTCAACCTACCCCAATTCAAAGACCAACTGAAGATGTAGATTACATCCAGCAGTACATGGATAGTACTATTAAAATTAACTTGCAATCATCCTCTAGCTCTAATTCACAAATTTAGGAGTAAAGCCAGTCTAGTACTCTTAGGAATTCCTTTTCTAGCATCCATTAATAATGATCAAGATCTAAGGATTCAACAATTAGAACAAGAATTACAAAGTTTAAAAATTAAAAATTTAAAACTTAAAGGCACAGCTACAAGTTCCCAAGTTAGTCAACTAGTCTTTGATAAAAAGTCTGAATAATAACAAAGCCAAAACACCCACTGAATCAAAATTTCAAGGTTGATGATCTCCATGAACCTAAAACTAATGAAGCTCTGAAAGAAAACCTTTAATAAATCTTTCAGATAAAACTACTTTGAATCTTGTTCCCATTAATAAACAGATTGATAAATTGTTTCAAGAATTAAAAAATATATCAATAGAATCATCTTCTTCTGTTAAGGTTATTAATCGAGACACTAGTTATGAGTCAGATTGTCATAGGACATACTCCTTTTATGAGTCATCCAGAGTCCATGAATCTTAAAAAATTAACAATATTGAAGATACATTTAAAAATATAAAAATTAATAAATTAGAAAGAAAATGGCATAATAAGCCTATCCCACCAGATATCAAATTACTGATTCTTCTTTCTATAAACAATATGGTGTACCCTGTATTTCCCATTCCCAGAAAAATAAGAACCCCCCCCCCCACTTAAGCCCTAGAAGGTCTCAAAAACCCTATAGGAGAAATTACCACAGAAATAGGAATAAAAATTTTGATCAATACTTCTCAAGAATAAAAATACTAACAAACATTTCTCTAAAGATAATAATTCCAGCAAAAAATTTAATAGAAATTTTACTGATAAAAGTAAACTTAAATGTTTTAAATATGGCCAGAGTGGTCATTTTTCAAATACTTGCCAATTTAAAAAAAATTAACCAATTAAAAATCTCTGAAGAAGATAAGCAAGAATTGTTTAGATTCTTAGAAACAATAGATTAGTATGAGAATGATAAGGAAGACTTAGGAGAATTTGAATCACCTGAATCCTCTAAATATAACTCTTCAAGTTTTGACAGTAATTCTCCTAACAAGAGGTGTAGGGATAGTTGTTGCCAAAAATTAAATGTCTTAAATAAAAATGAAGAACAAGTAAACCTCTTGTTAAATTTAATTAGTAAATTAAAAATCTAGAATTAAAACAAGAATATCTGGAAAGACTCAGGAAAGTAATTCTAAAGAAAGAAAATACTATGTCTAATAATAACAATACTGCAGGCCTTTCGCAAACCCTAGAAAAATTCAATAATGTTAAAGAAAAGGAAAACAAAGTGACCTTATAGGAACTTCAGAAAGAAATTAAAATTATTATAATTGAAATAAAAGAATTAAAAATTTCAAACACGGAAATAAAAGAAGAATTAAACCTTTTATAAATAGACAAGAATCTAGTGAACCTAGTAAATTACTTAATTCTGGTACTGAGATTGAAGAACCTATTATTAACAGTCAAGACGATGATAACTTCATCCAAATACTTAATCACATCCAAATAAAAAAAATGGCACATAATTGTCAGAATAATTATTCAAGATTTTGATTTCACGACAATGGCTATTGTTGATTCAGGAGCAGATTTAAATTGTATGCAGGAAGGACTAGTTCCAACCAAGTACTTCAAGAAGATAAAAGAATATTTGTCATCTTCCAATGATACTCGTATGCATATCAATTATAAAATACACATAGTCAATATTTGCCAAGGCGATGTATGTTATAAAATATCATTTTTCTTAGTAAATATATGGGTAACAAAATTATTATAGGTTTACCATTTATTGCTCTATTATATCTGTTTTTAACGGAGTATGATGGAATAAATACCTATGTCATGAATAAACCTATAAAATTCAAATTTCTTTCTTTTCCTCACAATGAAAAGTTAGAAACTTATAAAGAAAAATCAATTTCCAATTCCATAAAATTATTTTTTTATAAGAAAACAATTATGTTTTTAATAGGATGAATTAAAATTCAAGAGAATTGAAGAACAACTTCAAAGTCCTACTCTTCAAAACAAAATTAAAATATTTGAACAAAATATCTGTAAAGGATTATGTGCTGATATTCCTAATGCTTTCTGACATAGAACAACATACTGTCAGTCTGCCTTACATTAAGGGATCTGATGAAAATAATATCCCAACAAAGGCAAAACTAATCCAGATGAATTTTGAAATACTTGAGTTCTGTAAAAAGAAAATTGCAAAACTTCTCAACAAAAATATCATTAGAAGGAGAAAATCTTCTTGGGATTTGATAAATAGACTTGGAGATGCAGTGGGATTCTCTAAATTTGACATGAAATCTGGATTTTGGCAAATCCTAAAAAATGAAAATTATAAGTATAAAACGGCATATATAACTCCATTTGGCCATGACGAATGAAATGTAGTGCCCTTTGATCTTAAAAATGCACCTAGTGAATTTCAAAATATAATGAATGAAATTTTTTATCAATTTACTGATTTCTTTATTGTTTACATTGATGATGTGCTCATTTTCTCTAAATCAATAGAACAACATTAGAGACATTTTGAATCATTTGCTAGTATAATAAAAAAATAGTTTAGTTATCTCTGTAAGTAAAATTAGGTTATTACAATCTAATGTTAGATTCCTAGATTTGAAAGACACCATTCTATACTTAAGCCAATTGATAGATTAATACAATTCATTGACAAATTCCCCAATGAAATCTTAGATAAAACACAATTGCAAAGATTTCTAAGATCTTTAACTTACATATCTGACTTTTGCAATAAATTGAGAATTGATTGTAAGCCTCTCTTTGATAGGCTTAAAAAAAGAATCCCCCTCCATTTACAACTGTCCATACTAATTTAATCAAAAGAATTAAGGTACATGTTAAGATACTTCCTTATCTTGGCATCCCCACTAATAATTCTTCAAAATTGTCTAAACCGATACCTCTGAACTATATGGAGGTATCCTATTAAAAAAAGTCTCTCCAAAATCACCTGAACAAATTGTTAGGTTCACATATGAAAATTGGACCCAGTCTCAAGTCAATTATAGTACAATTAAAAAGAAAATCTTATCACTTGTTCCGTGCATACAAAAATTTTAAGATGACTTGTTAAATCAAAAGTTCCTTTTAAAAATTAATTGTAAATCTGCAAAATATGCTTTAGAAAAGGATGTTAAAAATGTAGCTTCCAAAAAGATTTTTGCTTGATGGCAGTCTATTCTTAGTATTTTTTATTTTGATATTGAGTTTATTAAAAGTATTAATAATTCAGTTCTTGACTTTTTGACTCGTGAATATTTGCAGGGACGACAAGATGAGGTCTAGGCCCCATGCCTCAAAGAAATAGTTAAAGGGGAGTCCTCGACTCCACAATTGGCCCTTAGGGCTCAAATCAAATAGGAGTCTTCTGCTCTGAGAAATACCCAGATGACAATACTCGGGTCCATCAGGCCCAACTATCAAACAACATTAGTCAACCAATTTGACCATTTGTAGTTTCCAAACCTTTTGACCTACAATTGGTCATCAACCAACCAATTACTAATTACAAGAGGTCATCTCCATATTTCAGAAAGACCTCCAATAAAAATCTCTTTTATGTCGATCCCTCATATGCTCCCTTAAACCACCCGATTCAAATAGAAAAAGCTCATTTCCTTCTTGATTACCATTTTGTCCCTGGTCACAAGGACAAAAACCTTAGTTTCTATAGAGATATTCTCTTAGAAACAAAATCAATAAATATCAAACCAATAAACAGTGTAGAAGGAAAAATACTCTATCATTCCTGCTACATCCTCAAAATTATAACTTTGGAGGAATAGAAAATCCATCATTCAGGGTTAAAACCCCTTTTAAATATGAAACAATACAATTATTTTGACTATATTGATGTTTGGCATACAATTTTCTTGCATCAAAATAGTGAATTTTCTCATTCTTGGTCTTTTAACTTTGACAAAATTTCAAGCTCAATTTCCCAAAATGATTTTTAAGGTGGTGGTCTATCCATGGCCCCGTCCTGGAAATATTCTCTGTTGAACTTCAATTTGTTCTTAAAATTATTCAAACCCTCAACAATTGAGGATTCTTTTCCACCAATAATTTATTTCATAAATAAATATAAAATCCCATGGATCCTTAAGTGGCAGTATTCAATCGAAAAGGAAGTTCTCACTAGACAATACTATGTTAAATGGTGGGATAAAATCTAAAACAAAGTAGGAGTTAATACAAAAAATGCTCATTCTTATGGATGATAATATTAATTGAAGGGAAATTCACAAGTTCACGTTCTTCCACAGTGGGCCTATAATCCCTTCTAGGATTCACAAGACCCGTTCAAGAATATAAACCTCATTGATGACGAATAGAAGAAAATAATACACCTTTGACAAAATGCCAAATCAAACAGTTTTGAAGATGTATTATGGTGACAGTAGAGCACAATGCAAATAACATAAGCGCCTTCAAAGACAAGAGTCAAATTTACTTCTCCAAACAATAATTATGATCATAAATCAAGCCCCAAAAGTCCAAGATAACAATTATCAAGGAAATTCAACATGCAACAAACAGTCACAATGATTTCCAACAACGACAATCATGATAGGCACGAAGACCAAGATAACAATTATCCAAGAATCTTTGTAATTTGTCATTTTCTGTAATAATTGTATTCGTTGTCAATTAATTAAGCAACTATTTATGTTTTTTACTGTTCTTAGTCAAAAGTAAACAAAAGTAGAAATATAAAATATTTTTACTTTTGTATAATTGAATAGTTCAGTTAAGTGATGGGTTCCTGGTGAACTCGATTTTCCTTGGCTATAAATAGATAGCCCTCTCCCATTTATTCCTGAGAACTTGTTTTCAACTCTTAACTATTTGAGAGCTTAAACTTGTTTTTTGAAACAAAGCTTTCTTCTTCTCCCTCTTCTGTAATTCTTTCTTCTTCTTTTTTCCTTCAACGTTAAATAGTGAGTGGGAGCACTATTTAATTGTTGCCAATAATTACTGTTTGTATAAGTTTTTAATCTTACACATTGATACAATTTTACTATTTTGGGGTTCAATTCTTAGATCTTAATACCCCATGTTTAAGTTTTTAAATTATACTTAATTCCACATCTTTTAGTATCAGAGCCAAACCTGGTGAGGATAATTACTATCTAATTCTTTAAATTATACTTAATTCTGCATCTTTTGATTAGAAGTTAATTTTAATAGTACCATCCATGTACTGTTGGATGTAATCTACATCTTCAATTGGTCATTGAATTGGGGTAGGTTGACTTTCATTGGTTAAAAGCCAATTTGAAGGCAAAGTAATATCAAATCGCCTAATTGTTTTAGGAACTCGAATATTGACATTACTTTGGCAAGATTGGATCAATATGGTTTGATTCTTTAGACTCCTATTGATAGCTTGAAAATTCATATTTGTTTTGGTAACTTTATATTGAATTCTAAAGATTAAAACTAGAGGTTGGCTGCCTTCTAGGACTTGGTAACCACTAGTTTTAATATTTAAAGTTAATGATTTTAAAATATGAGGATCTGGTAAACTAACAGACAGATCAGAGAAACAATCAAAATGGATTGGACCATTACAGATTGAGGATTCAATTAATTCTAAAACACTATCATTAAAATTTGTAAAACTTGCATCTCGTAAGGCTAATAAGACAGAGGTATTTAGGCCTCTTCTTGTGAGCAGCTTAACTCCAATCTCGACTAAACCAAAATGAAGAAAATTATATCGTTACTCAATGTGATGTTTAATCTCATTAGGTGAAAGTAATTGACAAGTTTCATGCTATTTTCCAAGAGCATATATTTTTTCTATTATTTTTACATGATGCTAAGGTTTGAAGGAAACAAAAGATCATATTGATTTGTAAATATTTTTATTAGGGACTTTGGGTATACCCTATGATCTACTTGATCATCTATTAATTCAAAATGTTCTTCATTTATTACGTTAGGTATTGAAGTCATTGTAGACCTATTACTACAAGAAGAATTACTTCTAAAAAATCTACCCATGGTTCAAATAACTAAATTATTCTTATGATTAAAAATTTCATATTGTATTTTGATTACTAATATGTTGTGGTGACTTCTACAACCTCCTATTAGGGTCAGTCTTCTGCAACCTGCCCCTACAACCACCCTACCCTCAGGATTTACGTCTATAATAGGTCTTACTGAGGTACTACCTGAAGCTAACCAAATAGAAGTTGATAAGTCAGCCTCTGATAAAACAGATTTATAGATTAGATAAATAAATAATACACAGAAATAATCAATTATAAGAATAACCAGCCACTTAGGTGGAGAGTGAGATTAGATAGAAGTAATTATTCATGTACGCAATCGATCAACAATAATAACAATAACCAGCCATAATAGGCGGTGAACAGTTTAATTATGTAAAAAAAATTGAAGTTGAAACAGTAATTATCCCCACCAGGTTTCGCTTTGATACCACCCTACCCTCCAGATTTACATCTCTAAGAGGTCTTATTGAAATACCTGAAGCTAACCAAATAGAATTTGATATGTCAGCCTCTGATAAAATAGATTTATAGATTAGATAAATAAATAATACAGAGAAAGAATCAATTGTAAGAATAACCAGCAACTTGGGCGAAGAGTGAGATTAGATATAAGTAATTGATCAACAATAATAATAATAACCAGCAATAATAGGCGGTGAATAGTTTAATTATGTAGAAATTGAAGTAGAAACATTAATTATCCCCACCAGGTTTGGCTCTGATACCAAAAGATGGGGAATTAAGTATAATTTAAAGAATTAAATAGGGGTTATTAAGATGCAAGAATTGAACCCAAAAATAATAAAACAGTAATTATTGGCAACAATTAAATAATGCTCCAGCTCACTATTTAACGTTGAAGGAAAAAAGAAGAAAAAAGATTTACAGAAGAGGGAGAAGAATAAAACTTTGTTTCACAAAACAAATTTTAGCTCTCAAATAGTTAAGAGTTGAAAATGAGTTCTCAAGAACAAATGGGACAGGACTACCCCTTTACAACCAAGGAAAGTGGACTTCACCGGGGACCCATAACTTACTTAAATTATTCTATTCTACAAAAGTAAAAACGTTTTACATTTCTACTTTTGTTTACTTTTGACTAAGAACAATAAAAAACATAAATAATTGCCAAATTACTTGACAACTAGTACAATTATTAGGGAAAATGACTAATTACAAAGATTCATGGATAATTGTTATTTTGGTCTTCGTGCCTGTCATGATTGCCGTTGTTGGAAGTCATTGTGACTTTTTGTTACATGTTGAATTTCCTTGATAATTGTTATCTTGGACTTTTGTGGCTTGATTGTTGATCACAATTATTGTTTGGAGAAGTAATTATCACTCTTTCGTATCTTTGAAGACTATTTGACATTTGCATTGTGCTCTGGTGTCACCACAATACATCTTCAAAATAGTTTGATTTGGCATTTTGCCCAAGGTTGATTATTTTCTTCTATTCATCATCACTGAGGTTTGTATTATTGAACGGGTCTTGTGAATCCTGGAAAGGGTCATATGCCCACTGTGGAAGAACGCAAAAATGTGATTTTCCCTTCAATTGTTGAGAGGGAGCTTTGGACGCTTGTTCCTTATTATTTTTATTGGATGATTCGACTCTACTGATTATTCAGAGTCAGAATCAATATTGTCATCCATAAGAAGGAGTATTTTTTTGTATTAACTTCTGCTTTATTTTAGATTTAGTAGCCTTGGCATTTTCTTTTGGAGCAGGTTTTGATTTAGGCTTGGATTCTTTGAAAGAATTAGATAATTTGGCTGTTTGTTTGTCGGATCTGGCTGTCTTGCTCCATAATCTCCAACGAAGCCATTGGAGGTGGTTTGCTTGACTTCAATTGTAGGGGGATTTTTGCAGACATAGGTATTTATTCCATCATACTCTGTTGAAAATGGATATAGCAGACATAAGTGGTAAACCTAAAATAATTTTGACAGTCATATTTTTTACTAAGACAAATGATGTTTTGAAACATACATCGTCTTGGCAAATATGGTATGTGGATATTTCATAATTGATATGCATACGAGTATCATTGGTAGAAGATAAAAATTCCTTTGTCTTCTTGAAGTACTTGGCTGGAACAAGTCATTCCTGCATACAATTCAAATCTACTCCTGAACCAATAAGAGCCATTGGATGAAGTTATCATCGTCTTGACTGTTAATAATAGGTTCTTCAAACTCATTATCAGAAATTAGTAATTAACTAGGTTCACTAGATTCTTGTTTATTAATTAAATTCTCTATTTTTAAAAGGTTTAATTCTTCTTTTATTTTCGTGTTTGAATTTTTAATTCTTTTATTTCAATTTTAATATTTTTAATTTCTTTCTGAAGTTTCTGTATGGTCACTTCTTTTTCCTTTTCTTTCAACTTATTGAATTTTTCAAGGGTTTGTGAAAAACTTGCAGTATTGTTATTATTAGACTTAGTATTTTTTTCTTTAGAATTACTTTTCTAAGTCTTTCTAGATATTTTTGTTTTAATTATGGATTTTAAAATTTTGCTAATTAAGTCAAACAAGAGGTTTTCTTGTTCTTCATTTTTATTTAAGATATATATATGTTGACATCTCTTCACATGGGTTACAATTTTGTAACCCATGTGAAGGAACACCAACAGTTGGGGATTGCCAACCTTTTATGTTCCTTTTTTTTAATTAAAATTATATTTAATTAGTTAAAATTAAATAAATTAACTTTAATTATTTTTTAGCCTATTTAGGATAAAGACGGAGTTTTTAGATCACTTGATTGACTATAGAGTATTCACGTTGAGCCACTTGTTTATTAAACAAGTCCCGTCAAAATGGTACTCAAATTCGAGGCTAGTAAATAAGGACAAAAATACATTTGACTGTGTAATTAATAAACTCTATCGATTAAATCTATAATCAAATTTATTAATTATTTAATTATGATTAACTCAACTATAAAATCATAAGTATATTTTATATTACTCGACGTAACTATCATTAACCTATTTTCGACCTAATATTTATACACATCTTCATATCCTTAGGTTTTATATTTTTTTTCTGGTCAACTATGATAATTTTCATACTTGATGGTTCAAGTAAAATTATCAAATCTCTAATAATCAACTAGAGATACTAAGCGCTTAGTTTAGTATGACCACATAAATGAATTAACTCAGAGGTACTATGTCACTTAATTAAAAGTGTGTATGAATTCTACTTTGGAGTATCTATGGACTCAGTATCTAATAACTTAGTCATAAAAATAACTAAGTTATTACATATGAGCTCATAATTCTCTCAAGATTGAGAGTACTCATAAACTAATAGCAATGAGTCATGATTTACTAAAAAATAGACTCATTAGTCCTTTCAACTTATTCCAAATGAACTATTACATTAACTAGGTACTCCATTTAGTGACCAAGATAAGTCACTCTACATAATATAGTTAATATACTATAGTATTTTTTTACTAAAATGCCCAGCTTCACAAGACTGTGAAATTAAGCATTTACAAGTTATAAATGACTCCTTATTAAATACATTTTGGTCACATGAGCTAGACTCCATAGAACCCATAAACCAAGTATTATTATGTTTGTGGACCTTTTATAAGAATATATTGCACATAATGTAAGAATAAACTATTTATTATTAATCAGAATTGAATGTCTTATGAAATATAATAGAATTCTAGGGCTATTAGGGCACAACCCTAAAATTTTCTTTCTGCTTTCGCCTGCTTTGGAGTATCTATGGACTCAGTATCTAATAACTTAATCATAAAAATAACTAAGTTATTACATATGAGCTCATAATTCTCTCAAGATTGAGAGTACTCATAAACTAATAGCAATGAGTCATGATTTAACAAAAAATAGAGCTCTAGGAAGACATCTACTCCATAGAGCAAGAGATAGCGGGCTGCCACAAGAAGATGAAGGATGTCAACGAGGTCTTTCGTTCGGTTCTTACCAAGGGAGTTGACCTAAAGATGATCACAGCTGATCTTTAGGGAGTCGTCACTCATCTTACTCAGGCGTTGAAGGTCGCTGTCGCTGAGCGGGAAGAATTGAGGATTCTTTGAAGGAGTTAGAGTGGGCTTAAAGAGTGGCTAGTGAGAACATGACCATCGTCGAGGGAAAACTTGTTGAGGCGAGGAGAAGAAATATGTTGCGGAGGAAGCCCTGGCCAAGTATAGGGAGCGGGAGAGTGAGCTCGAAGTTGAGTACCAGGCCATTCTTGATAAGGCAGAGGGAATGGCCTATAGTGCGAGCTACAGGCATGCCAGGGCCGAAAAACTCCTCGCTTGCCTTTGGTTGATCTTCTTGAGGATTCCACAGAGGCTCAGTCAAACCTGCCTCCTGAAGAAGAATCTGAGCTCCTTTTTGCCTTTGTTACTTTTCATGTACTATTAAATTTCGGGTACTTATACTTTCAATGTATTTTGTTGTTCCCTTTTTTAGTGAGAAGAACTTTTCTTTCCTCCATGCTTAGCAATTTCTTTTCTTTACTTTTAATCGCAAAGCTTTTTCCCGTTGTGACTGCCTTGTCAAAGTTCTTAAACGCATTATTCTTCCATTCATAAGGACTTAAACATTTGATCTCAATTTCCTTTGGAGAACGGCTGCACATCATAGTGTGACCCGTTCTTAAGGACTTAGTCCTTTTTGGATCTATTTCCTCATGAGAATGATTGCCCATTGTAGTGTAGTTTGTTCTCAAGGACTTAGATTCATTTTAGGACCATGGCCTTGGTTCCCTTTAGAAAATGACTGCCCATTGTAACGTAGTCCGTTCTCAATAACTTAGGTTCACTTGAGAATCATGGCGCTAGTTTCCGTTTACGTTTGTTGATAGAGAAAGAGAGACATTTGACACAAGGATTTTTTACGTGAAAACCCCTTGCATGAAAAAACCATGGGAAAATATTTACTACAATGCTCTTTACAACTTTAAACAAAGTACTTCTTTAGGTGGGTTACATTCCACAGTTTTGGCAGATCCATTCCCTCTTCTATTTTCAAATGGTAGTATTTTCTTCCACCTACTCCACTGATGACGCACGGCCCTTCCCATGTTGGCCCAAGTTTTCCCTTTGTTAGGAAGATCTTTCTCAATACAAGATCTTCCTTCTGGAATTCCCATTTCCATACTCATTTTTGGAAGTAAGACTTTTATTTTTATTGTAATGGGCCATTCAGATCCGGGCTGCTTCGCGTCGGTCTTCCAGTTCATCTCAGCTTTTTCTGAGGAACTCCTCATTCTGTTATTCAATCAGCGCAGACTTCATAGTGGGGCTCCCAATTTCAATAGGAATTACTACCTCTACTCCAAAATCCAAAGCAAATGGTGTCTCTCCCGTTGTTTCTTTTAGAGTATTTATGTACGCCCATAACCCTATCGATAGCTCTTCTACCCATTTTTGTTTTGCTGATTTCAATCGTTTCTGCAAATTATCAATTATAATTGGTTTGACCTTTATGATTTCTCGTTCTACTATGGATAGTAGGGAGTGTGGAACCGGTTAGTGATCTTCAACCCTTCGTGAAATGCTTTAACCATCTTTCCTCTGAGCTGAAGCCCATTGTCTGAAACAAATATTTTCAATATGTCGAATCTGTACACGATGTTCTTCCATAGAAATCCCTTTACTTCTTCTCCCCGTATTCTTATTAAGGCTTCAACCTCAATCCAATTTGTGAAGTATCCCATTGCTACTAACAAGAAATGTTTATGTGCAGGTTCCATTGGAAGCAGACCGACGATGTCAAGTTCCCATTAAATGAAAGCCCACGGGCTTATCATCGTTTTCAATTCACCGGGAGCCACATTAGCAACAGGATCAAAATGTTGGCACTTATCATAGCCCTTAACATACAGCTTGGCATCTTGATGCATTTTGGGCCAGTAATACCTTCATCCAAGAGTTTGTGGGCCTCCAGTATGATTGCCACTTATCCCTTAATGGATTTTACCCAAAACATATCGGGCCTCATTTTCCTTTAAACATTTCAAGTATGAGTTTGTAAAGGATTTTTTGTACAATAATCCATTTATTAATGT
This sequence comes from Datisca glomerata, assembly GCA_003255025.1. NCBI lineage: Eukaryota > Viridiplantae > Streptophyta > Magnoliopsida > Cucurbitales > Datiscaceae > Datisca > Datisca glomerata. The sequence goes on along the minus strand of QANY01013061.1, from coordinate 158,073 downwards.
GTACCTGGCACTATGTTGTTGTACTTTTTTGGTGAGGAGCTTGTCTTTTGTAAGCGTTCCTTTTCTAGATAGTGGATTATGTCATCTTACCAGCTGGGTTCCTTTTATACTTCCACATCACCCACGCCGTTCCACAGGAGCGAGACACTTGACTTTTATATAAATTCAATGGGGAAATTTATTTTGTACGGGAATTGTAACGACGATCCCAAGTTTCCCAGTACGTTAGCGTGTCCTTTATTAGTTATTGGGATTTGTAGGATGTTGTAGCTTTGTAATCTGCTTAGCCTTTGCCCGTTGCAGGTAGCTTACCATCCTTTCATCTTTCGCTACATATTCTCTTGTGACCTGTTTCACAATCAACATGGAATCACATAATATTTTTACATTTCTTACCTCATATTCTCGTAGCAATGTTATTCCCGCAATCATCGCTTCATATTCTACTTCGTTCTTGATGCGTGCAATCTGAAGGAGATAGAATGCTCTAGCATTTTTCTAAAGGGAGTGTGTACTACTACCCATACTCTTGCTCCTCTACTATTTGGACCACCATCGACATATGGTTTCCAAAATCCACTTTCAACTTTTTCCTGAGTTTTCTGGTTAGTTCCCTCTCTGGTGGAATCTGCAACAAAATCTGCTAGTGCCTACCCCTTGATGGAAGTTCTGGGTTCATAATGAATTTTTGTACTAGCTTAACTTGATTGACCATTTCACCTTCCTCCCGCTTACCTCTAGAGAGTGAAAGAGACTTTTAATAGGTGAGCCTGTTAACACTTTGATGCTTTGTGCCTGAAAATATAGTCTCAGCTTTCTTGCAGCACTTACAATTTCTAGTGCTAATGTCTCCATCTGTATGTATCTTCTCTCAGCCACCACCAGACTCTTACTTTTAAAGTATACGAGTTTCTACTTCCTTTCTTCCTCCCTGATGAGTACTGCACTGACGGCTACTTCTGAAACGACAACATATAGCAAGAGTTGGTCACATGATGCTAGTTTAGAGATTAGAGATTCTTTGATTCTATTGAGAGCTTCCTCACACTCCTCGTTTCATCCGTCTACAGAGTGTTTTCTCAATTTTTTGAAGAATGGTCTGGACTTGTCAGTAGACCTTGAGATGAATCTGTTAAGGGTGGCTAATCTTCCCGTCAACCCCTGTATCTCTTTTCGGTTCTTTGGAGATTTCATCTCCATGATTTCCTTTACTTGGTCCAAATTTACTTCTCTGCCCCGCTGCATCACCAGATGCCCAAGGAACTTTCCCGCAGCTACCCCGAATATGCATTTTTTTGGACTCACCTTCATGGAGTTTTTCGTTAGGACTGAAAAAGCTTCTTCAAGATCCTGGACATAGTCTTCTCATTTATTTCTTTTGACCAACATGTCATTTACGTAGACTTCCATGTTTCTTCTTATTTGTTCACGCACAAATTTGTTCACAAGCCTCTAAAAAGTTGCACCTGCATTTTTCAAGTCAAAAGGCATAACCTTATAACAGTAGATACCATTTTCAGTAATGAAAGAAGTCATTTATTGATAAGGTTGGAATATTTTTAACTGATTGTATCTAGAGTATGTGTCCATAAAGCTAATAAGTTCGTGTCTTGAAGTGGTATCGATCATTTGATCTATTCTTGACAACGGATAACCATCCTTGGAGCAAGCTTTATTTAAGTCGGTGAAGTCCACGCAGATTCTCCATTTTCCATTTTTCTTCCGTACCGTCACCATGTTGGCTAACCACTCAAGTAGTTGACTTCTCGGATGAAACCAGTCGCCAAGAGTTTTTCGACTTTTTCTATGATTGCCTTATTCCTTTCTGGGGCAAAGCTTCTTTCCGCTGCTGTACTAGTTTTACGGTTAGATCCATATTCAACCTATGACAAATAATTTGTTTAGGAATACCTTGCATCCCTTTCGCCATTTTTCCAAATACATCCTTGTTTTCACAGGAACTCAACCAATCATTCTCTTTCATATATTTTCAATGCGGGTACCAACGTTCATTATCTTCTACATTCCTTCTTCTAAACATATAAGGCCATCTTGCTCGTCTTCTTGTGATTGCTACAAATCCGCGGGCAGCTTACCTTCTGCTTTTTCTGTGCCTTTTTCTTGATAGATTTCAGAGCAATCATAGAACAAATGCGAGCAGCTGCTTGATCTCCTCTTATTGTTATAGTTCCTTCAAGTTACGGATACTTCAGTACTTGGTAGAAAGTTGAGGGAATGGCTTTCATCTTGTGGAGCCAGTTCTTCACCAGGATAGCATTGTACGGGGATGACATGTTCAAGATCATGAACTCGCTCACGTAGTTAAAGGGCTCTGCGTTCATTAGGAGAATGAGAGTTCCTTCTGACTAACTAATGGCTCTGTTGAAACCTATCAGTGGTTTGTGAAGTTCCCTGCAGCTTCTGTTCTCCCATTGACATTTTCTCCAATGTCACTCGATCTAGAATGTTCACAGCACTTCCATCTTTGACCATGATTCTTCTTAGCAAGCAGTTGTCGATTTATATCGAAATGAGAAGAGCATCACTGTGAGAGCCTTCCTAATCTGAATCGAAGTCATCAAATATCAGTAGGGGATTTTCGCTGGTACTCGAAGGTCCTTCCAGGCGTTTCCCTAGCACCAGCTTTTTGCAGCAAATTTTTCTTTCCTTCTTAGTTGTCACTTCTTGTTCTATTAGCGCAATAATCGTGTCAATCATACAGAGGGGTTGTTTCCCGTTGTTGCACTTGTCCTTCCCATGATTATCCTTTTCGACTTCCCATTTTTGTTCTTCTTTTTCAACATACTGACGGAGATACTCATCTTTAATCAGCTGCTCGATGTAGCCTTTAAGTTGAAATAGTCATTTGTATAATGCCCCCTAGTCTTGTGAAAGGAGAAGTATTTGTCTTTAATCTTGAATTGTGGTTCTTTTATGAGCGGCGCTGGTTTCTTCAGTCAAGGCTTGTCTTTGATCACATCCAGGATTTGGTGTACCGGAATCGTCAACGGCGTGTACAACTTCTCCCTTGGGTGTATTCTGTCTAAGTCCCATCTTCGTTACCCCATTCTTTCCTTCTTGCTACTTCTTCCATTGTGTCATACTTTTTCCTTTAAAATATCAAACTCCTTTCCTACTTCTTCGATTCCTCAGTCTTCTGTTTAGCTGCTTTTAGTAGGCTTCTTTTCTCCTTTTCCAGAGTAATGTAGGGCTTGCGCCCATTGAAAATATGCATTATTATCTTTGGACAAGGGTGAATTTGGGTCTACCGCTGTCTAAAGGCCAGTCTGGCAACTCAATCATCGTAATTCTGGACTTTTGTGAATTCATCCTTAAATTTGTGGGTGTATTCCCGTAACGACTACTCCCACTTGGAGAAAATTGTCAAAAGATACTCTACGTCTTCTATGACCGCCCAAGTAGATAGAAAACTGTTAAAAGAAGATAGAGGACATAATTGTTGGAACCGTGGCAGCGTGCAGCGAAAGGCGTGGTGGTGTTTTAAAAAAATTAAAAAATGATAAACGATTGCATCGTCGTAGATCCCAAATGTAAAAACTTTTTAATTAAAAAATATTTTTTGGATTGGATTCATTATATATCAATACACTAAATCTAAAACATTCAAAGATATAAATGATACCTCTTGTAGTCTATAAAGCGTCATTGCAAACAATAAACTTGTAATATCATGAACAACATAATACAAGATACACACCAAAATCTTCCAAGTCAATCCTCAAACACACTAGAATGTATGTAGACATGTAGAATAAATCAAAGACATTTTTCTGTATCTAGATGTACTCAACACATGAGATCTAGAGATTTTGGAGAATGACTATTATGAGACAAAACTTTGCGAGAATTAGGAAAACTCACAAAGCTTTTTTATTAACTTTTAATCACACAATTGCACACTAATTGAAGTTGCAGCACTAAGGCTAATAGAATAATATCAATATATATATTCTAGTTCAAGGCTCATTAGTTTTTTTTAGAGATTTACACAAATTAATAAATTAATTACAAATGTCCCGTGTAGTGGGACCTACCATAATTGAGCAACACTACAATGTCACACAACATTATAGTGTGCCGTGAAGTGCCACAGTGCCTCATGGCACTGTTGACTCACGACACCATTGTATTGCCGTGAGGCACTACATTGTGGATATCACGGCACTATAGTGGTGCCACGAGTCCATTGTTGTGTCACGTCGCATCACGGTAGTCCATGTCAATCTTTGATTCAAAATCATGTATTGCAAGTGACAGTCCAATATGCCACATGGTAATTTTCCAAATTTATTATTTATTTAATCAGATAAATATCTAGATATAAGTTAATTCAAAATAAACTTATATAATCTCTCAATCAATTATTTTATTTGTTAAATTAACAGATTGGATTAACTCAATCAAATCATTATCTCATAATAATTTAATATTAATTAATTTTATAAATCAAATATTCTAGCTCACTAATCGATCAACACAAAATTAATTGATAAAATTATCTAATTGTAATTTCTTAAAATTACGTTAAATAATTAATTAATTCTTAATTAATTTAATACATATAATTAACTCATAATTATATATTTACAGCAGAAATTTAATTCCTATCTTAATTTAGTCATTTTCTCATGTCCCAAAATATTCACACCACAGACTGTATAGTACAGAAGTGACTTAGGGACCATGACTCTATAATTCTAAACAAGAATAAACCAGATTACTAATTAAACTCTTTAATCGAATCATCTTATTTATTAATTTCATTATTACTCCACTATAAATATGAAATTGTACTCGTAATAATTACAGAATATATTTACATAGTATTCTCATATAATCCATTGATATAATCACTTCATGTAGTTATGTACTCTAATTATTGGTTCGTAAATAAGAGTTGGTAAAAATTAACATTTTACCATTCGAATTAACTCTTGATCCTTAAATACCATTAATACACTAGTGAATGGTCAAATTTATAATCGTATTATAAATTTGAACTCAATAACCATTCAGTTCCAGAATAAACACTTAAGGGAACAAATATACGATCGGTTAGAATATTCTGGATTCCAAATCTTGTAAAATCATGTTCCCAGCCATCCGTGTCAATTAACTTCCAAAGCAAACGTCACTAGCCTATTTTACAAACAAATCTTAATGAGTGAATCAAAAAATCCAATTGAGATGCATTGGAGTTCATGACTACTCAGGATTCAGACTAATCTACAATTGATCATCAGTTTTGATGTGTATTAAATCTCTATAATAAACGGTAAGTTATTACAGATATTAATCCACATCGGTCTTATCCTATATAATTAATTATATAAAGTATATTCACTAAGATGTCTATCCACATCAATGATCCAGATCTAGATCACATGCATTCATAATGCTTAGTGAACCGTACTAGCAACCATTCATTAAAGATTTCATACTTTATATATATTGCAGACTATTTTATTTATTATCTATGGTCTTAATCCTCGCATACATATACAAGATCATAATCTTATTAATGTATATGGAAATTTTAGATATTTATATATCTATTATTCAACAATAATTCAAAAGAACAATAATAAGAAAGTGTAATTTCATTAATTTCATAATAAAAATGTCTAAACGCATACTTTGAGGGCACAATGCCCAACAATATCCCACTTGCCTAAAGCAAGTGTGGCAACTCTTTCAACCCAATATTGCGCACATGAAGTGTCTTGGTAAAAGGATCAGGCAAGTTCTAAATTGATGCTATGTTCATAACAGTCACATCCCATCGATGCACGATCTCTCTTACAAGATGATATTTCCTCTCAATGTGCTTGCCCCTCTTGTGACTCTTTGGTTCCTTGGAATTAGCTACTGCCCCACTATTAACACAGTACATGATCAGTGGCTTATCCCTATCTGGAACTACTTGTAGATCAGTATAGAACATTCTGAGCCATACCGCTTCTTTACAGCTTCACAAGCCGCTATATATTCAGCTTCCAAAGTGGAATCTATAATATTGGATTGTTTAATACTTATGTAGACTACAGCTTCTCCACCAAGGTGTACTAATCCAAACGTCAACTTTTGACTGTCTCTATCTCATTGAAAATCATAATTAGTATATCTAGTGGGGTTCATGTCTCCACCTGAATAAACAAGCATGTAATTTCTCGTTCTCCAAAGATACTTGAGAATGTGCTTTACTACAATCCAATGTTCTAAACCAGGATTTGATTGATAACGGCTGACAATTTCTACTACATAACAGATGTCTAGTCTCATACACAACATTGCATACATGATATACCAACAGCTGAAGCATAATGAACTTTTCTCATATCCTTTTCCTTTTTAAATGTCTTAGGACATTGCTCCTTGGAAATGATAATTCCATGTCTGGTTGGTAATTGACCTTTCTTGAAATTTTCCATAGAAAATCTATCCAGCACCTTATCAATATAAAATGCCAGATAAAGTGCCAAGAGCTTGTTCTTTCGATCCCATAGGATTTTGGATGCCTAGAACATAGATCGCCTCTCCCAAATCTTTCATTTAGAAATTTTCAGCTAACCACTTCTTTACTTTCGACAAAGTTTCTACATCATTTTCAATTAGTAGAATATCGTCTAAATAAAGAACTAAGAAAGTCATTATCTTATCTTTTGATGTATTTATAAACACAAGCTTCGTCAACATTTTGCTCGAAGTCATACGATTTAATAATTTCATCAAAGGTAAGATTCCAAGATCTAGATGCTTGTGTGTAACATTTGGCTACTAGCTGTACCTTGAAAGTCTCTTCTTTCGTATATGTACCTTTTTTTAAGATCCGTTTACATCCAATGAGCCTGACATCTTCAGGTGGCTCTATAAGTTTTCAGACAGAATTGGAATACATCGATTCCATTTCTTGGTTCATAGCATCTTGCTATTTCTCCTTTTCAGGATCTTCAATCTCCTTTTTAAAGGTTAATGGATCATCCTTATTAGTGTCAGATACTAGGACATGTACCTCTAGTTCATAGTGAATAGGTTGTCTTACAACCCTACCACTACGACGTTGCACTGGGGTTTCCTGAACAAGAACAGCCGTTTCTGTGATTTGTCATTTATCAGTTAATGACGAAGGTGGTATGATCTCATCGGATGCTAATTCTTTAAGAACTACTTTGTTCTGAGGTTTATAGTTTTCCATATAGTCATGTTTAAGGAAAGTGGCATTTGTCGATAGAAACATCTTTTGATCCTTATGACTATAAAAGTACTCACCTCTTGTTTCTAGAGCATAGACAACAAATATACACACTTTAGACCTTGAGTCTAACTTTCTAGTCTTGTGTCTAAGAATGTGATCTGCACACCCCCATATACAGAAATTATGCAAACAAGGTTTGGTGTGATTCCTTAACTCTAAATGTGTCTTACTTACAGACTTAGAAGGCACTACATTCCAAAATGTTGGTTGCCGTTTGAAGTGCATATCCTCAAAATGTGAGTGATAGTGATGAGTAGCTTAACATCGACCTAACCATATCCAATAGCGTTCGATTGCTCCTTTCTAAAATACCATTTTACTGTTGCATTCCAAGTGCTGTGAGTTGAGATAGAATGTCATATGCCAGTAGGTAATCCTAGAATTCTAAATCCAAGTTTTCACCATCTCGATTTGATCGATGTGTTTTCAAAAGTTTACGTAATTTCTTTTCAGCTTTGAATTTGAAGTCTTTAAACTTTCCACAAGTTTCAAACTTTCTATACATTAAATAAGTATAAGCATATCTAGAGTAATCGTCAATATATGTGAGGAAATAATAATACTCTCCATTAGCTTGTCCATTGATCAGTCCACATATATCACTAGCTCAAGTGGTTCTTTAGCTCTTTGGCCCTTTTTAGAGAAAATTCTCTTGGTCATTTTACTCTCTAGACAAGATTCACAAACTGGAAGAGTCTCAAGTTTTAGTTCTCTCAAAGCATCATGCTTTGTTAACCAGTTTAATCTATCTAGATTAATATGTCCCAACTTAAGATGTCATAGATACGTGTCATCATCACGAGAAACTCTTTGTCATTTGTTACTTTTAGGATTTGCTACTTTAATCAATTCTGAATTATTTAATGCATGTTCAGTCAGTTTAAGCATATAGAGTCTGTTCAAAACATTTGCATGAGAAATATTGAATCGATTCTTTGAAATAATAAACTGATTATTAATAAAAGAAATATCAAATAATTGTTCATGTAGTAACGATAAAGAAATCAAATCTCTTGATGAACCAGGAATAAAATAAACATTGTTCAAAATAAAAAAAAAACTATTTCCAAAGCTTAAACAGATTGTCCCCAATGCTTTTGCTGACATGAGTGCACCACTGCTAACTTTCATTATCACCTCACCATAAGCCAACTCCCTTGACGAATCAAACATCTATAAAGAAGAACATACATGGTTAGTGGTTCTAGAATCCAATATTTAGGATGAAAAATCATATTCCACTAAACAAGTTTCATGTACAAGTAAATCATATTTACTTTTATTTTTCATCTCGGAGAGATACTTGTTACAGTTTCACTTCCGTTGACCTTCAACTCCAATGGAAACATTTTCCCTTGGTTCTTTCTTTTTTGGAGTTTTTGTCTTTCATATTCTTCTTTTCCTTTAGGTGACTTATGGGCTTTGTTTCTTTTCTTATTTTTACTTTTGTCCTTACCATTGTTCTTCTTCCTTTTGTTACTATTAACAACAGTGGATGGAGACTTTTGCTCAGCAATATTTTCCTCACCCTCTTTGGTCTTACTCTTATTGAGTGACCCAAAAGTCTATAATTCATTCAACAATGAAATTTGTTGAATTGCAACTTGTTCATAACATCAATGGTAGCCCCTGAATCTATTATCCAAACATCAAATTTGTCCCGAACATTTTTCAGGGCATCGTTAGTGAGCTTTTCAGAACATTCCTCAATAAAACAAACTTGCGGTTCTCACATATTAACATCAAATTTCAAATTTGGTTTCCATCTTATGAAGTTACCACCATTAAGTTTTTCAAGTGCAAGTAAAGCAGTAATAGAGTTGTCCATGATAGATAAAAAAATAACTGAAAAATAAAACATACATAATTCAATGTAATTGAAATAAAGATCAAGAATTTAGAAAGTAAACGTGATTCTTGAATGCAACATATTAAACACATAAATTTAACATTTACTAATCCACGATAAGATAACCTAACAATTAATGTGCCGTCTTAGGGTCGGTCAAATTAATTTTAGAGTATCTATGAGACATTCTCATCCTTATTAATTAAAACTCAAAATATCTCATATTTTCTCTTTTAATAATAAGATATCACTTATTTGGTCAAGTCACAGTTATCCTATCAAAGCTTAATCGTGATATTGTGAGTGTAACCCATTATTTCAGATTCTATGACTTGATTAAGAATATGTTGTCTTAGGGTCGGTCAAGTCTAAACTACATCACTTAGTTCTATCTTCTTAAGAAGTTCAACATTGATATTGATATAGTTTGAACCCTTCCTTAGGGGGATGAAAACAAAGCTATCTCGAGACCCTCTATGTATATCACAATGTTGTACTAATAGTAGAGACTATATGTTATATTGAGATGTCAACCTTCTCTCATTCACTATTTTATAATTAATGTGTTTCTATTTAACTAATCAATTAATTACTATTAAAATACCCTATAAATGTAAAATTAATTATTAATCCAATCTTATTGGTCTAAGTTCATTTAACTTTCTAAAGAGTCTAAGTCAAAATTAGGTGAACTTAGAAAAACTAATTAATTATATTTATAAAATTTTAATAAAACTTTTTTAATAAAGTTGGTTATTCTAAAGATTCTTAAGGCCTTTAGAGTGGTGTGATTACCAAGTTTAACTAATTAAAATTTAGCAGTTTATATGCAATTGATTTTCTAAAATAATTCATATAAACAAATTAGGAGAGTTCTAATCAATCATATTTTTACCAATGAGATGCATGATTAAATAAAACTGTGTAGGATTTCATGTATGACATTCGAATAATGCGTAATCATGTTATCAATCAAATCAATAAGAATTTATTTAAATAAATATAATAAATAAATAAATGATGAATCGAGTGACTATTGTGTATTTTTAAATTAAAACTTTTGAAATTACAAAGAGGACTATAAGAATACATATTTCTAAAATAGCTCATTTTCCACGAGAGGTCCATCTTCATAATCTTTAATTTTGATCAAAACCATTTTAATTAGGATAGACTATTTATCTTAATTAAATAATCTCATTAATAATATTTAAAATTAATTAAATTTTATTAGTCAAAAAATAATTTAATGACTCACAATTAATTAATTTTAATTTTCAAAAAATTAAATGGATAACTATCCTTTTAAAATTTCAAAAATTCATAATTTAAAATATAAAGGATAAGATTAGAGTTTTCGCAAAGCATCACAGGGATAGGGCAGCACGATATCAGAGATCTGCGAAACATATGCTGGCAATCACAATGATTATTGTCGGCGGTGGGAGTGAGACACTTCCATCGCCGCTGCCACCTTACCTCTATTGGCGTCCCTCATGGCGACGCAGCCTCTGGCGCCACCATTGCGATCGAACCTCCAGCGGCGATTCTGCCACTGGTAAGCCAGCGGCGCCAGTGCCGACAACCACTTTACCGGTGTCGGTGCCAAAATTCTTAATCCATGTTTCTCTTTTCTTTTCCTCGTTTGTTTCATGTGCTCTTCATCTTCTTACATAAATAATTTTTACATCATGATATTCAAAATAAAAAAAATGTAAGAATTCCTACGCCCAATCGGCTTACACAAGATCTAAAGAAAAATAAAGAATAAAGTCTAACCCAAAAGTCGCCATGCAATTAACGTTTCATCATCATGCATGCATTCAAAAAACATAACCATCCATTGATTCATACATATCAACATATATAACGAATAATGTAAGAAATTCACACAACATTTAATGTATACATATATAAAAATCGCTCTGATACCAATTGTAAGAATTCACAGGCGTGGTGGTGTTTTAAAAACAATTTATAAAATGATAAAATGATTGCATCGTCACACATCCCAAAGAAGAAAACTTTTTAATTGAAAAACATTTTTTTGAATTGGATTCATTATATATTTATATATTAAATCTAAGACATATAAAGATATAAATTATACCTTTTGTTGTCTATCAAGCGTTCTTATAAACAACAAACTTGTAATCTCACGAACAACAGACTGCGAGATCCACACCAACATCTTTCAAGTCAATCCTCAACACACTAGGTAGTGTGTGAGCACGTCGAATAAATCAAAGACACTATTTTATCTCTAGATACACTCGACACATGAGATCTAAAAATTTTGAAGAATGACTATTGTGAGACAAAACTCTAAGAGAATTAGGATAACTCATAGAGTTTTTTTATTAACCTTTAATCACATAATTGCACGGTAATGAGTTACATCACTGATGTCAATTGAATAATATCAATATATATCTTCTAGGTCAAGGCTCATCATATTTTTTACGGCTTTACATAAATTAATAAATTAATTATAAATGTGTCATTACAGTATGACCCACTACAATAGAGCAATACTATAGTGTCGTCCTGTGAAGGGCCACAGTGCCTCACGACACTATGACTCATGACACCATTGTAGTGACGTGAGGCACTACAGTGTGCCGCGTGTCCACTATAGTGCCAGGTGGTACTACAGTATTCCATGTCAATCTCTGATTCAAAATTACTGATTGACATGTGGCAGTCAAATATGTCATGTGGTAATTTTCTAAATTTATTATTTATTTTAATTAGATAAATATCCAGATATCAGTTAATTCAAAATTAACTTATCTGATCTCCTAATCAATTATCTTATTTGTTCATTAATAGATTAGATAAACCAAATCAAATCATTATCTCATAATGATTTAATATTATTTAGTTTCATAAATCAAATATTTTGTCTCACTTATCGATAAACACAAGATTAATCGATAAAATTATGTAATTGTACTTTCTGAAAATTACATTAAATAATTCAATTAATTAATTCTTAACTAATTAATTACATTTAATTATCTCATAATTATATATTTGCCCTAGAAATTTAATCCTATCACAAGTTAGTCTTTTGTCATGTCCTGAAATATTCACACCCTACACTGTGTAGTATAAAGGTGATTTGGGGACTATGGACCCATAATTCTAAGCTTCAATAAATCAGATTATTAATTAAACTCTTTAGTTAAATAATCTTATTTATTAATTTCATTTTTACTCCACTATAAATATAAAATTGCACTCTTAGTAATTATAGAATATATTTACAGAGTTTTCTCGTGTATTCTATTGATATCATCACATCATATAGTTATGTCCTCCAATTATTGGTTCGTAAATTAGAGCTGGTCAAAATTATCGTTTTACCCTCCTGATTACCTCTTGATCCTTAAATACCATTAATTCAGTAGTGAATGGGAAATTCATAATCTTATTATAAATTTGAGCTTAACAACCATTAAGTTATAGAATTAGCACTTAAGGGAACTATTATATGATCCGTTAGGAAAGCTTGGATTCCAAATCTTGTAAGATCATGTTCCCATCCATCTATGTCATTGAATCTCTAGAATAAAAGTCACTAGTCTATTTTACAAACAAACCTTTAACGAGTGAATCAAATGATTACATGCATAGGAGTTCATGACTATTCAGGATTCAGACTGGTCTACATATGATCACTAGTTTTGATGTGTATTAAATCTTTATGATAAATGATAAATTAATAAAGATATTAATTCATATCAGTCATGTCCTACATAATCTAATTATATTAAGTATCTTCACTAAGATTTCAATCCACATCAATGATCTGGATCTAGATCACATGCATTTATAATGTTTAGTGAACCGTACTAGCAAGCATTCATTAAAGATTCCATACTTTTATATGTTGCGGTCTTTTTTATTCATTATCTATGATCCTAATTCTCTCGTACTTATACAAGATCATAGTATCATCAATGAATATGAAGTGCTAAGATATTTATATATAAATTATTCAACAATAATTCAAAAGAATAATTATAAAAAAATATAATTTCATTAATTTCATATTAAAAATGTCTAAACACATGCTATGGGGGCACTATGTCCAACAAAAACAACAAAATTAGTAATTGAATGCATAGGGAGTGAATGATACCACTTTAGAGCTATCTCATCCAGGCTGGTGAGAAACATCCTGCACATCAGTTTATCATCATGTTGATACAACGCCATTACTTTTCTGAACCACCGGAAGCGGTCTACGGGATCTGTTTTCCTTTATTAACATTTAAATTTCGGGACCACGAACTTTCTAGGTATGGTGCCAACAAGATTTCAAGGCTTAACAAAGAACGGGTGAGGGATTTGAGATCAGTCTTTCCCTTACTTCCCAGGTTTCTCATCTCCATGATTTTTTGATCCAATAATTCCTCTGCCGCCTCTTTCGTTTTGACCTGGGACTAGCGTTCTTCTCTTATAGCCTCTTTCACGTGATTTTAGGATTGGACTCCTACTTCCTCTCGCTGTACTCTGTTTTCCTCGTGGTTCTTCTATCTTACATCTTGCCCGTTGCCCCCAAGTGAATTTCTCATTCCTCATCATTCACCCTTTGACTGACTTTAGCACGTGTCCTGGCCAGCTCTTGCTGAAGCGCGTTGATCTGATCCTGCACAGTACATGATTATTTGCAGCATTTCTGTCGGTTAATCCACATTATCGTCACCATTTCGGTCCCATTGCCCACATTTAGGGCTGCGTTTGATCTGATTCTAGGAATATTTAGTGTTTCCCAGTAGGGTTTCTCGAGTTTTTCTTTCGCCTCTCAATGAAAAAATCAAAATGTAAAGGAAATTTTCCTCCATGCGTGTAAGATTGATGATAATAATAAGAAAAGAGAGAGGGAGAGAGAAAGATAGATGCTCTAAGTATGTTCTTCTTTTGACTCAATTGAAATTGTCTCCATCATTTATTACACGAGTCTTTATATTGTCCTTGTTCAAGAAGTTGACAAATTAGTAATAAGAATAATAATAAGAAAAGGGGAGGAATGATCACATGCCTCCTATGTTTTCGGCTAATGGGGTTTTTTTGTTAGCGAGCGCCCCCTATTGATGGGATCTTTTTCAGGTATGGGCTCTCATGCTTAGCTGATTCACTATATCATCTTGTCATTGCCAAATTAATCATAGCTGTAAGATTCATCCCATGGTTCTGATATCTTTTTTCCCACTCTCACATGTGGAGATCTTCTTAACCCTTCTTGATTAATTTTCCTCCATCCACATGTCCTGACAAAGATTTCATACATGTCAAGGTTAATTACTATCGACCTAATATTTATATACATCTTGGTATCTTTAGGTTCCAAGTTCATTCTAGTGGTCAACTATGATAATTTTCATACTTGATGCCTTAAGTAAAATTATCAAATCTCTAGTAATCCTCCAGAGACACTAAGCATTTAGTTTACTATGATCACATAAATGAATTACTTATGGGGTACTATGTCAATTAATTAAAAATGTCTATGGATTCTACTATTGAGAATCGCAGTCAATATCTAATAACTTAGTCATCCAAGTCATAAAAGACTCTTGGTTAAATACCTTTTCTCCATGAGCTAAACTCCATACTCCCTATAAAAGCAAGTACTATTATGCTTATAGACCTCCTTGATTTCATCAACTGTCATTATCACAATAAATATTCATTACATCAAAATTAAATGAGGGTGAAACGACCATGGAGAGAAAGACATATAAATACCTCTCAATTTATATCAAAGAAAATTCAAATCAAATCAATACAATTCTCTACTCCTAACTCAAAATGCTTACTTCTTTAATTATTATTTTCTTATTCAAGTCTCAAATCTGGTAGAGGGGAAATGCCTTAACAACACGACCTCTTCTTTGCTTGCTATGCAGTGACGGCATTAATATCTACTAATCATTATTTGTAGATATGGTCATCAATTGATGATTATATGGTGATAGTTAAATGGGTTAAAATGTAATTTTTTAAAAATGGGTTAAAATGTAATTTTTTAAAATTGGGTTAAAATGTAATTAACCCGATAAGTTGAGAAGATTATTTGATAATGGATTTAAAAAGTATTTATTTAAAAATCAAAGGAAAAAAAATTGTTTTCGTGGTGGTGGGACTCCAGTATTTGAATGGGCCGGCCGGAGACGGGCGAAGGAAAACCTAAACCAAGACCGAATAAGATGTATAAAGAGTCCAACACATGTCCACGTCTTTGACCTGTTCTTGAGTTTCTTCCATAATAAAACGTTAAACCCTCCCAATTCTCCGATTTCATCGTTGATCATTACCTCCCTTTTCTCCAATTCTGTTTCCCTCTCTGCTTTTCCATGGCTTTCTTTCTCTGTTTTTGAATAGTACTTTATTTATTTATACATATTTTTTTTCGGTTTCATTTCTTGCGGGAAAATGGACGCCAGCGCCACCCACTGTCCCTCCGTGGTTCAAAACGGATTTCATCGTTCTCAAATCAATCCCAATTATGTCGATAAATTAGATTGCAGAAAAAATTCCTCAAGCTCTGAATTCACATCCTCTGGGAAAGATTCGAATTGCCTCGATTTTTGTCAAGAAAAAGAAAAACAGAGTTCGCCGTTTGATAACCCCGGCGTCAATCACGTTGTTACGTCTTCCGCACATCAAGGAGGAGAAGATTTTTCTGAGGTTCAAAAGAAGGTAGATGAGGTTGATGTTGGTGTTGAAACCGATGTGTCGGACGACACATTCCAAAATGGTTTGCCCGAAAATCACGACTCTGATGTCGCCAACGGGAATTTAATAGCCGTTACTTCCCAAATCGAAACTAATTTTAACGTACGGGTGGTAGAACCTCATTCACACCTCCCGAAGCCAGAGGCACCGGCCGGCCTTTCGAATTCTCCGTCTTCCAACGGTGACGCTAACTACCAGCGGTCGCGTTCCTTGACTGAGAATTTCACCGTCGACATGCCGTCAATCGGGAAGATGATACGAGAGAGAAGTAATACTTTCTCGGAAGCGATTGTCAAAAGACTCTCATCTTTAAAAGACAACGACGACGGAGGCGATCGTGATTACAGCAAGACTAACTCTGGTGTGACGGAGTTTAACCTTTCCGGTCTCAAGGTGATTGTCAAGCTCAAGGGCGAGGAACACAGATACAAGGACCTGAAAGGAAGAATCAGCTTCTTTTCAAGGTCGAATTGCAGGGACTGCACAGCGGTTCGAAGATTTCTCAGGGAGAAGGGACTCAGATATGTGGAGATTAACATCGATGTATTTCCTCAGAGAGAGAAGGAGCTGGTGGAACGAACCGGAAGCTCGTCAGTACCTCAGATTTTCTTCAACGAGAAGCTGTTTGGAGGTTTGGTGGCGTTGAATTCGCTGAGGAATAGTGGAGAATTCGACCAGAGATTGAAGGAGATGGTAGGGAGTAAATGTCCGGAAGATGCGCCTGCGCCGCCTGTTTACGGGTTTGATGATCCAGAGGAAGGTTCGTCGGACGAGTTGATTGAGATCGTTCGGGTTCTTAGGCAAAAATTGCCGATTCAGGACCGTTTGCTGAAGATGAAGATGAAGATCGTCAAGAACTGCTTCTCCGGGAGTGAGATGGTGGAGGTGCTGATTCAACACCTGGACTGTGGCCGCAAGAAGGTAATGCCTTGCTCTCTTGATTTTGTGCTTCGCTTGCTATGATATTTTAAATGCACTCGCAATTTCATTTGTCGTCTGGTGTGTCTATGTCAACGAAATTGACACGTAGCCTTTTTATTTAACTTGGCTTTATTATCAGTCGAGATTCTGTTGTGCACAACCGTCTGATCATTTCTCTTTGTAGCCATATTAGAAGTTAAAAAATCCCTTTGCTTCTGTTTCCCCAACCTTCAAGATTAGCAAAATGAAAAAATGAATATCAGAAGAACCAGTTAGAAAAAGAATACTAAAAATTATTAGCAATACTGCCTTTTTGAGGAAATTATTAATACTGCTTCATAATCAATTTATTTGTAGCTATATTTGTGTCTGTATTGTCAATCTATCTCTATATTTTTCTATATATATATATATATATCTATATCTATATATACTAAATATTAATAGAGTTAAGGGTGAGAAACATACATTAAAATTAAATATTAATAATTTGATATTCAATGGAACTTTTAACTTTTTGAACAATATTGTCTAAAATATTTTAAAAATTCTTAAATTGTACCTAATAATTAAAATTATTTATTTCTTATATATCGCTTTGAATAATTATTCAACAATACATTTTTAAAGTTTGTTCTTAATCATGCGTATTTGTTAGACAACATTAAACTTTTTTTCAATACAATCAATTTTATATAGTTTATTTAATTAATATAAGATACTTTGAAATGAAAACAAGATACGTGAAAAAATGTAAAAAAATATAATTTTATTGATTAATATTATTTATATAGTAAAAACACTAGAATTTTGAAGTATATATTTGAATGAAATGTATGTTTTTATAATTTCTAAAATATTCAATGATCTATATAATTTCTTTGTGCAATATCTAACTATTGTAAATTAGTACTTTTTTTATCTTTTGAGACACTAGTCTATTTAAATTTTTGTTGTTTATTTTATCACCGACAACCCAGTTTTTAGGAACTAGTATATGAAATAGGGATAGAAGGAAAATATATTTAGATCTTTTTGTCAGTCAATTTTAATTAGATTATAATTTTACCTTTATAATATTTAGTTTAATGATGCTGACATTGGGTTTTCTATTTTATCCTTAATATTATTTTTAATTTATAAATTATGCTTGATAATTTCAGAGCATATTGAAATAATATTTCAACAATAAGTAATATAATAAATTCAATTACAGTATAAATTAATTGTTTTGAAAAGTATAATTTTTGGCTCCTCCTTTCACTAGCCTAATTGTATTATAGGTAACGTTAGCAATTCTATGGAGAGTTATTGGTATAAAGAATATGTTTATACTTGGATTATCTCTAAATGGGCCCTACATGGATGATCTAAGGGTCAATAACTCTATGTACCATACATTCTCTTCATCTTAGCATTACCTAACTTGGAAATATATTTTGCTGTTTTTTAAAAGGTGAGCCTCATGTATAAGTGCAATTAATACTTATTTTCTCATAAAATCAATCTCATTTATTATTTTTAACTCACACTATCAAAGTTTTTTTTCCTTTTTATCATTCCTTTTTGTTGCATGAAATAAAAAATCATTTCGTTTTGTTAGAACAATTGTAGATTTCGCAAAATGTTCAACTGTCAGAGTTCTTTTCCTTTATGAAAAAGAATTAAATTGATGAAGGTTAACTGATACTAATTGGCTTCTATCCAACGTCATCATTTTCAATTCCTAATTTATTAAATTTATAATAAGCATTATTTCTATGACTTGATTTTGAAATAAAAAATATTTCAAAATTTAATTTTTATTTTAAATATTATAATAAAAGCACAAAAAGCTAATAGGACGACAGTTTAAAAAAATACTAAGGGTTAAATTCAACTACACCCACAAACATTTAGTTATTGACAATCTAACTCACAAACTGTAAATGAGCAAAATCACAATTTAACTCATTCTCTGTTTCTTTGTGGGATGTCAAAGGAACACAATTTTTGTTGACCAAAGTGTTCGGTTTGGCCAGAAGAGAAGAAGATGATTCTGAAAATTTTAAAAATTCTGAAAATGTTGCCAACATTGTGAAAATGGATCTTTTATTTTCATTCAGAATTTAGAAAATCGGATGTAAAATTTGGGTGGTTGAAGGAAGTTGTAGAGGTGTTTGATTCCTTCTCCGTTTCTCTCGTGATGTCAGAGCAAAATTTTGGTTGACCAAGTAAGTTTTCGACTTGAGCAAGTAAATTTTCGAAAAAAATTAATATCTTGTAGAAGTTTGTATTTTACTCGGAATGGACATTTGAAGGAAGTTGAAGAAGATGAGGGAAAAGAACATGATTAACGACGTTCGACAAATTGACGGAATTGGAATTAAACTGTAAATGATTAAATTTGTATATTTTAAAAGTTTAAAGAGTGATTTTACTCATTATAAAAATGTGTGGATGTAAATTATCAATAAAGTTTATGTGTATAACTTGAATTTAATTCGTTCGACTAATTCAAAATATAGTATAAAATATGGTATAAAAGTAGTAATAGAAGAAAATGAACTGTCAAAGCGTAATGACCCTCTCTCTTTTATAAATGGGAGGACTTGCCTTTTTATATAGCCAAAATTAATAATGACCAACACGCAGTCGATGATAAGGGTGAAATAGCCGCTACGTTTGCTCATTGCTGCTTAAACAAATTTGGCTTTAGATGTTATCATGGGTACACAAGTTGAGATATCAAATTACAATATTTACTGATTATATGTCATAATTACTATTGTTGTTTTGATGTTTTATCTGCAATGTGGTATTTCTTTATTATTCTTCTTCTTTTTGGTTAGTTTAAAGTCAGAAAATGAATTTTAATTTTTCTAAATTCAGTTCTGGCATCCCAGCTTAGACAAGTGAATATTAATGAGTTGAATTATTTAGAGCTGGTTATTGAGCAAAACTACTTTTTTTTAAAGCGAGCAAAACTACTTGTTTGTTGCGCGATATAGGTTTGAAATAAGTTCCAACGTTTCCTTAATCCCAATACAGACTTCTTTGCAGATTACATTATATTTTTTCTTTATGGAATTCCAAAATCCAAATGATGATGACAATTAGTTACTGGAAAATTAAAATGTGCATCCCTTGTGCTAATAGTTCGATTAAAATCTATGATAAAAGTGTTGATTACCATCGTGAAAAAAATTTAATTCTAAATCTTTAAAGCGTATATTAAAAATGGGATTTTTAAAATGACTTCTTAAAAATTCCCAGACGTGTTTGAATTATTTACATGGTATTGGTAGCCACAATAGCTCTTTCCTTATGAATTTTGTTTTGCAACTTTTGAAGGCTGTTGAAATTGGGAAGCAGCTGGCACAAAGACACTTCATCCAGCATGTTTTCGGGTAAGTATTTTATTTCTTCCTTTCTTTATTAAATAACAGTCTTATAGTTAATCCAACTTTTGTTCCCCTAAAATATAAATATTCTCTTCTTTCTTGTCAAAATATAATTTCTCTTTCATTAATATAATTTATAAACCTGTATTTTCTTGAAAAACAATTCAATGTATTGCACAAGTCTATTAGTTTTGATTTCTGTTCATCTAAAAGATCATTTAATCCATCTTCAAGAATAATTCTTTAGTATTTCCGAGTTTTGAAATTTTTTTTTTGTTTTCTAAACTTCCTTCCGCACTCGCAGTGTGTCCTTGCCTTATTTCTCTGCTTCTATTATGTTTGCAGGGAAAATGATTTTGTTGATGGCAACCACTTCTATCGCTTCCTAGAACATGGACCTTTTATTTCCAGATGCTTCAATTTCCGAGGATCAACAAACGACTATGAACCAAACCCCGCCGCAGTAGTTGGCCAAAGGCTCACCAAAATAATGTCCGCCATACTTGAGTCTTATGCCTCAGAAGACAGACGCCACCTTGATTATCTTGGCATCAGCAACAGCGAGGAATTTCGGAGGTCAGATCATCTACTGTCTTTCTTTTCAATATTCTCCCATCTTAATTTATTTTCTTTTATGGTGAATCATATATGAAGCAGTTTCCTTAAAAAAAAGATTGAAATGCAGAAGTCATGCTCATGTATTTGACTGTTCTGTGTCTCCACCCTTATATATTGTTTTTGTCAATTTTGTTATTTTTCTTTAAAATACAACTCTCTCTGAAAACATTATGGATTTAGTACCTCTTTCATAATGGAAAGAAGGCTTGAAGTGTTATCCCAAATACACATGGTGGTGATGGAAGACGCCTATGTAGCTTAATCTAATAAGATTTCCCTTAATCTGTCTAGATAAGTTAAGAGAGAAGTGAGAGTATTTACAATGTCAAGCTGTATTAATTTTGCTTTGAGTTATTCCTCTGGGTGGAAGCATAGCCTTATTGTATAGGTCAACCATTCTCTGCTCATTTGTTGCTAGCATCTTTTATTAACCAAGTGTATACTGCTTTCCTCTTGCTCTATCCAGCCATGACAGTCCGAAGCCATTTTCCCATTGAACCTTATAAATAAGTAGTAGGCTTCATACTAAGTTATTCTAATACTATGACAGAGACTACTTGAGAGAGAAGGAAAAGTGAAGATAACGCCTAGTCTTATATAAGTTATTTTTATTATGGTTACTTTTCAATTCTAGTTTAAAATGCTTTGAACTTTTGGATAGACATTTTAAGGGCATATTTTAGCAGATATTCGACCGCCATGTTTATCAAGTTCTTGATTGGTGAAGGCATGCCTTGAATGCGATCCAATCTTGTTAACTTTGCATTTCTTTTCTTCATATACATGCAGGTATGTCAATTTGGTGCAAGAACTTCACCGTGTGAACCTTCATGAACTCTCAGAAAATGAAAAGCTGGCCTTTTTCTTGAACTTGTATAATGCTATGGTCATCCATGCATTAATCAGATTAGGACACCCGGAGGGCGTAATTGACAGAAGATCCTTCTATTCTGACTTTCAATACTTGGTTGGTGGGCATCCGTTTTCCCTTAGTGCTATTAAAAATGGGGTCCTTAGAAGTAACAGTAGGTCTCCTTATTCCCTGGTCAAGCCCTTTGGAACAGGAGATAAGCGCTTTGAGGTATATATTTCAACCAAACAATGACATGCCTACAAGTTTACTGCATCATTGTGATTCATTTCCTTCATTTTATTATCTCCATATGTTATTGTAGATTTAATGTTCTGAACACTCTAAGAGATCTCTCTTTAATTTATAAATTGAATGTAAAATTGTCTATCATCATGTAACTTTTCTTGACAACTGCTGCAGATATTAGAAAACGTGCGGGCCCATCTAGAGAAAATCCTAATCATGATCACTCGTTTAATGTTTTCATTTCCTTTCCTCCGCAAAAAAGAAGAAGAAGATTGTTTTATAGTTCCAAATATGATATAGGAAATTGTTACCTTCCAGAGAGATGATGAATGTGATCCATAATACTTTTGTTCAATGCCAGCTTGCTTGTGCTAAAGTGAACCCCTTAATTCACTTTGGACTCTGCAATGGAACAAGGTCATGCCCAACAGTGAGATTCTTTTCTCCTCAAGGAGTTGAAGCCGAATTAAGATCTGCAGCAAGGGAGTTCTTCCAAGGTGGCGGAATCGAGGTGGACCTGGAGAAGAGAACTATTTATCTCTCTGGAATTATCAAGTGGTAAGCAATCAGTCTCTTACAGTCCATCTGGTCGTTTATCTAATATCGGATATTCCTTCCGTAACAATGGCTAAGGCCGTTTTACCAGGTTTACCAAATAAAAGGTCGTTTTACCAGTAAAGCATACTTCGAAATGCTACAAAGTGAATAATAAGATCGCGTGACATGACATTATGTTCAATCCATCTCAGTTCCTCTATGTTAGATTGTTTGTGTTATTACTCTTGTAGGTTCATGGTGGATTTTGGGCAAGAGAGAGAAATTCTCAAGTGGATTATGAACTATTTGGATGCAACTAAAGCGGGCCTTTTGACACATCTCTTAAGTGATGGAGGTCCAACAAACATAGGATACCAAAATTATGATTGGTCAGTGAATTCTTGATCACTCAAACATCTGCCTTGTGGATGAAAGGAATTTTGTAATTTTTATACATTTCCGAATTGGCCTGGAAAATATTGTATTGTACTTGTACATAATAACTTTGATCTCTATTTCTTAATCAAATCCCAATCTCTTGAAATTTGACATTAAAGAAATTTGTTGATCTTTCAGACTTTTAGGTATCAGAATTGATATATTGATTGTGAGGAGGAGTTTAAGAGGATGTAGGGAGTGGGTGGGGGGTGCTAACTGATAAGCAAACATCAAATAAATGCAAATTTGGAAGTGCAAAAGAAATCTAATTCTAAATCATTTATCTCTCTCTACTGATTCACATTATGCAGAACGCACAAAACATGCATTGGATGGGTTGTATAAGCCTCGAATGTCATCTACGAGTCTAGCTATGAGAAACTCGTTGATTCCTTTTATTAGTAGTCCAACTAAAATAGACAAATTTCAGAATTAAAAACCAAATTCGTCTCAAAACTTTTTTATCATCAAATATGAAAGGTGCTCATAAATAGGGAAAATAGAAACTACCCTTAAATTTTGATTTTCTGGCAAATACATTCCTAAATATTAAAAATGAAATCATCAACTCCTAAACTTTCAGAAGTTAGCAAAATGTCTCATACCATCACGCTAATGAAATTCCACATAGGCATGCCACATTGTTCTAAGTTGTTCCACGTGGCAACCTCCCTCAAAATTTAAAAAGTAAGTGCACTAAATAGATAACTTTTAAACCACACTTTAAAAAATTGCAGGCTTTTTTTAACTTTAGAGTACTAGATAATTAACTTTTAAACCGCACTTTAAAAAATTGCAGGCTTTTTTTAACTTTAGAGTAATAGATAATTTTGTGTGTTACGTCGTCATCAATCATTTATTAATTAAAAAGTACAGAGACAATATTGCCCCTATTCTTTTTATAGATTTTTGAATTAAATTTCTTTTTATTTTTTTATTAAGTTTATCATCATTTTATTTAAAGGATTTTAATGATATCCTAAATTTTAGCCCAGGTTGTTTCATATAATGGGTACATGATGAAGATTGCTACCAGCTCAAGGATTACATAGAGGAACTCATCAGCAAGGGTTGCCTGAAGCTATATGTCACCAGATCTGAAACTAGACAAGGTGAGGAAGCAGTGGAATAGAAAAAGGCATTTGAACCCTTGCGTATCATAGACACAATCATAGCTCTAACAGAGCTTGAACAGATGACTCAAAAAGATTGAAAGACATACTATAAAAAGGCAGCGATATTCGCTGAAGAGAAAGAGCGAGATCCTAACAACGTGCCCATCATATTCGACGAAAATGAAGACGGGCAGACTATTACAAATCATAAGATGCATTAGTAATTTCCATCCAAATTGGAAATTTCTTACTAAGAAGAGTCCTAGTTGACAATGGCAATGCACCAAATGTCATATGCCATTCAACCATGAATAAAATGGGAATGGATGCAACGAGACTCCAGAATCCAGACAATCGCTAATAGAATTCAATCGAGAGGTAACATATTCGAGAAGGTACGCTCTCTTCATGTATTTGCTGAACCATATAATTTACTAACATAATTCACAATCATAATATGATGTCCCCCACAATGCTATCATGGTAAGAACCTAGATCCACAAGTTGAAGGATGTGCCAAAACCTTATCGTCAAACACTGAAATATCTAAGTCTAGAAGGGGTAAAAATGATCCAAGGTCGCGACGCGATGTTGTACAGTCACCGCAATGGACGCAGCAAGGAAAGTGGCAATAGTAGCTGGGAAGTGGCACTTGACCCAAGATCAATAGCAACTAAAGACACCTGATAACTTGGTAGAACAAAAAGGGTCGTGACACAAAGCCGTTGAGGAAGTAGAAGCAGTAAAGCTTGATGGAAGCAGAAAATTAACTAGGATAGGCGCAACACCACCCGAAGATTAAAAATGTGAGATAACCGCCTTCTTAAGAAGGAATAAAGACGTCTTCTTTTAGGCAACCACATATATGCCTAGTATCAGTGGAGATTTGATATGCCATCACCTGAATGTGGACCCGCGAGTAAAGCCCGTAAAGCAGAAGAGACGAACATTCACACTTGAAAGAAGAAAGGCGATCAAGGAAGAAATAGGCTGATTGACAAAGGCTGGATTCATTATAGAAGTTATGTACTTGGATTGGTTGTCAAACGTAATGCTAGTAAGAAGAAAAATGGCAGATGGAGAGTCTGTGTGGATTTTATAGACCTCAATAAAGCATTCCCCAAGGATGACTACCCACTCCCTCAAATTGACTAGATGATTGACGTGATGGCGGGACAAGAGCTTCACAGCTTCATGGATGCATTCTCCGAATATAACTCAATATAGCATTCCCCAAGGATGACTACCCACTCCCTCAAATTGACTAGATGATTGACGTGATGGCGGGACAAGAGCTTCACAGCTTCATGGATGCATTCTCCGAATATAACTAGGTAAATATGTATCCACCGTACCAAGAGAAATCGTCATTCAAAATAGATCAAGGCATTTACTACTATAAGGTTAGGCCATTCAGGCTAAAGAATGATGATCTACCTATCAACAATTGGTGAACCACATATTCCAAAGGTAGATGGGGCGGGCGATGGAAGTCTACGTTGAAGATATGCTAGAAATTTTTTGGGACATATGGTCACACAGAGGGGAATCGAAATAAGTCTCGACCAGGTTAGAGCAATAGTATAAATGAAGGCCCCAACAACTTTAAAGGATCTGTAGAGCTTCATAGGAAAACTGTTCGCAATCGACAAATTTTAAGCTAGATCAACAGACAAATGTAAGCCATTCTTCTCAAAGATGAAGAAAGGTTCACCACAAAGGTGGGATGAAGAGTGTCAAGCGACTTTTCAAGTAGTCAAAGCATATTTGGCTTTGTCTCCCCTCCTGTCAAAACCTTAACAAAACGAGGATCCATGTTTGTACTTAGCAGTCTTAGAGGCGACAGTCAACGCCACACTGGTAAGGGAGGAAGGTAAACGACAAAAACCCATTTAGTTTATCAGTAAATGTTTAACATCAGTATAAAGCGGGAAAAAAATATAGAAAATGTTATTTTGGCCTTAGTATTCGCATCGCGAAAGCTCAAGGCATACTTCCAAGCACACATAATCATTGTACCAACGAAATTCCAAACTGTGACATTTTGCACTCCCCAAACCTTGCTGGCAGGCTAGCCAAATGGGCGGTTAAGTTAGGATAACACAAAATCATTTATATACCAAGGACCTCTATGAAGTCAGAAGCCTTAGCAGACTTCATCATGAAATTCATCACTGACCATTCAGTAATAAAAAGCAGCGTCGACACAACGACAGAAAGATGGGAACTGTTTGTAGACGGGGCATCGAACCAAAAAAGGTCTGAGGTAGTTACATGGATAAAGATGTCATTCAACTTCAATGCATCTAATGAAGCTGAGTATGAAGCACTGATAGCAGGAATTCGTCTCACAAAAGAGCTAGGGGTAAGAAAAATGCATGTTTATTGAGATTCTCTATTAGTAGCTAACCAAATTGTAGGAAGTTACACGGATAAAGATGAAAGAATGGCCAAGTATCTTCACTGCACAAAACAACTACTGGAGCAACTTGAGGAATATCATGTAACGTAAATCCCAAAGGGGGAAAACTCTCACGTAGATGTCCTGACAACTCTAGGGTCATCAATAAAAACTCATGAAAAAAGAAGTATCCCTGTCGAGTTCTTGGAATTTCCAAGCATAAAAGAGAAAGCAACAATCCTCAACACTGAAGAGGTAGAGCCCAATTGCCTACACCCAATGATACACTACTTGAGAGATGAAGAACTACCTGAAACCAAGTTGGAAGCTTGAAAATAGTCCTAACAAGCAGCCAAATATTACCATATAAGTTGCAAGCTCTATAAAAGATGCTTTCTAGGTCCGTACTTGAAATTCCTCAACCCAACAGAAGCGAGATATGTCATGGTAGAAATCCATGAAGAATTTGCAGAAGCCACACCGGAGGAAGAACCCTGGTACATAAGGTACTAAATGAAAGAATTATTGACCCAGGATACCATCCGAAGTAAATGAGTATGTTAAGAAATGTGATAAGTGCTAGAATATTGCCCACACTTCATGGATGGCACCTGAAACACTCCAAACCCTAGTGAGTCAATGACCTTTTATGTAGTGGGGGCTAGACATAGTTGGGCCGTTGCTGACGGCTCCCCCAGCCTAAAAGAAACCGAGTGGATAGAAGTGGAAGCATTAGCAAGAATCTACGAGCAAGAAGTAAAAAGTTTTCTATGAAAATAAATAATATGTAGGTACATAATACCAAAGATTATAATCTCAGACAACGGGCTACAATTTACTGGGAAAACCATTAGAAAACTCTATAAAGGGTTGTAGATAAAAGCTCTATACTCCACCCTGTATTATTATCTACAAGGAAACAGACAAGCCGAGGTCGAATCGTACTTTACTTGAAGGGCTGAAGAAAAGGCTTGAGGCAACAAAAGGAAAATGGGTTGAAGAGTTGTCTTCAGTAATATGGGCTTACCACATCACTTTGTGAGAACCCACTTGACAGACCTCGTTCGCTTTAGCATTTGGGGTAGAGGCGGTTACCCTTGTCAAAATCGGTTTTCCAACCATAACATCACATATCAATCATGAGGAAAACTCTAAATCATGGAGATGTAATTGGATTTGCTAGAAGAGGAAAAAGAGATGGCCATTATCCAACCAGAAACTTATAACCAACGGAGAAGGTCTTATTTCAAAAAATGGGTAAAAGCAAGAAGCTTCCACCCTTGTGTCATAGTCCATAAACGGATCATGCAGGCAGACAAAGAAAAAATGGGCCAAAACTAAGAAGGACCATATATCATCAAAGTAGCAGGAGGGAGAGGCTCGTATTGGTTAATCACCAGCGACAGGGCAACCATGAAACGCAACTCACTTAAGGAAATACTATGTATGACTATAAAGCTTTCTATTGTTATTTAATAGAATATCTCTAAATTCATGATTTTCCCTATTAAATGGTTTTCCACTTAAAAATGTCTTTATTTTCATTTCTGCTTAGTTGAATAACATAATATTACATAAAAGCCCGAATCTAATAAGAGGGAAAGCACATAAGCCTGAATCTAATAAGAGGGAGAGCATAAAAGCCTGATTCTAATTAGAGGTAGAGCACAAAAGCCCGAATCTAATAAGTGGGAGAGCATAAAGCCTGAATCTAATGAGAAGGAGAGCACAAAAGCCTGAATCTAACAAGGGGGAGAGCATAATGCCCAAATCTAATAAGGTAAAATTCAGAAAAATATTTAAGCGTGTCAAGCAGCAACTTAAGGTGAAATTCAAGAAAAATACCTAAGTGTGCAAACCGGCCGCTTAAGGTAAAATTCAAGAAAAATGCCAAAGTATGTCAAGCAGCCGCTTAAGGAAAAATTTAAGAAGAAATGTCTGTGTGCTAGGTGGCCGCTTAAGGCAAATGAAAAAAAATGTTTAAAAAGGATAGATGGTCATTGAAGGCGAAGCAAGAAACATCTAAAGTGCACAAGTGAGAGTTGACACTTAGAGAAAAAGTGGAATGTTTCATTAATGAACATGGAAGTGCAATGAAAAAAGAAAGAAAAAAGAAGCAAAACAACAACATGATTGAAAGAAAAAGAAGAGGCAGATCAATCTAGCATAATGTGTTCCCCTGACGGCTCATAAGGCCTCCGCTTCTCCTCAGAATTAACCTTCTTGGTGACGGCTTCGGTAACCTCCGGGGTAGGAGCACTTTCCTCATTGGAAGGAGGAGCTACCACAGTCAGCTCAAACTGTGGGGTGGCCCGAGAAAAACCATCGAGATACCTGATGGTGTAAGCCTCTTTTTCTAGCAATCTAAACTGAACAGTGTACAACTCATAAGCCTATTCTTCCTTCTTCTTCAAAGATTCAACCGTTAAATCCCCCATCCTTTCAGAAACCACTGAATGGCCATCTAGGTGCACAAATCAGCTTCGACCTCATCTCAAAGGCTTAAAGCCTGGCCATTTTAGCTTGGCTCTTCGCCTCGCCCAACACTTGGTCCTTCACGGCCAATTGACGCATCGAGTCAGACACTTCTTGTTCATGCTTTACCATCTCACCACCAATGTTGTTAACCTTGATGGCGAGAACATTATGGTAAAGGAAAGTCTGAAAAGAAAAAAACATGCATAAGTAATGGCCTTAGTAAAAAAAGCAAATGCAAAAGTAAAACATAAACAGTCACCTGGAGAAGGCTGTAGTTGACTCCTTTCTAAAGAGCCTCAATAGTCTCCTCCCCGAGCTGATTAAAATTGAACACACTTTGGAGGTGGCTCATGATCAGATGGGAGGTTTCACGGTCGATCATGAGGTTGGGGTCAAAAGGAATTCTCAGGTTAGAACCCAGAGGAAAAAGGGACCATAACTAGGCTGCCTTAGAGGCGCCTAGCCCAAAGTCTAGAGAAGAAGGCCATACTGGAACAAAAGATAGTGGGGCAGAAAACTCTGGCTAAAAGGAAAGACCGACAACCAGAGTGGAGAAAGGAGAAGAGGCCCAATGAAGAATAGGAGAACAAAGGGGAGAGTGAGAAGTTTTCCCCAAAGAAACTAGAGGAAGAGGCTCAGACGCAAGCCTTGGACAGACATTGCACAAAGCAGAGAACTTGAGGGAAAGCTAGATAGGCCTCATGTTGTCAAAACCTTCAGTAAAAGAAGGATAAGTAGAAGAAGAGGCACTGGGGGCACTATGTTGAGGCAACTACTAGGGAATGATGACAAGAGGAGTTAAAGGTCAAGAAGGAAGAGCAAGGAATGAAATTTCACGTTCAGGATCAAGTAGCCACTGTCAATCACTATTAGCAACCCCATAAGCAATGACGATCTTGGCTCTATCGTCAGGGATCTCAAACGGACGAGAGTTCTTTCTTGTCTTCAAGAAAAGTAAAGAAAGTTTAGTTGAATAAAGAGAATAAAAAAGAATTAAAGAAAATTAGGGGATGTAGAGGGGCAAGGTCATTCACCAAATTATCTACATTCAATAGGGATATGGAAGTGACTTCCTCCTCTCCAATACGCACTAACTTGGAATACCTCGGCATTCCACCACTTGTCACCCTTTGAAAGATCAAGAATCAGGGAACCACCACTCAGGCCACTCCTTTGAGATGAAAGTCTAAACCATACAATCTATTTAATGAATCAAAACATAAAAGTATCATATATGTATTTGCGGTAAACTGGGCAGGAGAAACTTCATGGTAATGAAAAAATTCTTGAAATAAAGAAGAGACCGGGAACCTGGTAAGGAAATGCCCTACAATACCAGAATACGAACCGATTAAACTTGTCTCTATTCCTAATCATAGGAACAGAAGGAGAAAAAGAAGGCACCATTTGAAAATAACTACAAAGAAGATGAAGCAGAGTGAGATACATACAGATGAAGAATACGCGGGAATAAGAAGAAAGGGTAAAAAAATCTTTAAATAAATTACCACGGACGCCAAACGATAGATTCGAAGTGAAAAATAATAACTGTCAAAATGTAAAGTGGCACTTATTAAAAATTAGTGTACGAATGAGGACACTTGGTGCTTGGGTATATAGGATAAGAAAAGTAGTAGAATCTAAACAAGGAGTCCCCCTTTGCCCAAGAAAGGCAATGATGGCGTGGGAAAGAATGAAACGACGCTAAGCAGTAGGTATTGATTAGAAGGATGATGCTATCAATGAATAATAAACAACATATCAGAAGTCTGATGTTTTACATCAATTGTCTAAAATCGTTGAGCAAAATATGGCAAATGAACAGGATAGGTCAATCGGAAGAGTCTAGGATTGTCGAGTTGCAAGAGTTGATGAGGAGGCCGATGAGGAGGAAAAGCGTCATAGAGATGGAGTCAATCAAAGATGACATGGAAATCAAAACAACCAACTAAGAGCCAGATTCGGTCAAGGATGTTATCTGGCTAACCAACCCAAACACAATAAATCTCGGTATTCATAAGCTTATACTTTTTATGACTAAGTTCTGGAGCGAGAGAGAGTATATAGAGAATGGGAGAGATAGATAGATAGATAGATAGATAGATAGAGAGAGAGAGAGAGAGTAGAGAAAATAAGTGAAAATGTGTGGTTGAAACTAGACCCTCTTGGAGTTGGGTTTCTTGAAGATTTTAAAGAGTAAATTTCTGATTTGGATAAATTAGAAGGCCTAGGAGTCGTCGATGGTAAGCTAGCCTTGAGACCTTCTCGAAAAGATACCAGACCTTGAAGAATTTGATTTTTCGGACCCTATTGAGTTGTCTCGATCCTAAAACTATCTT
Organism: Datisca glomerata; assembly: GCA_003255025.1. Lineage (NCBI taxonomy): Eukaryota > Viridiplantae > Streptophyta > Magnoliopsida > Cucurbitales > Datiscaceae > Datisca > Datisca glomerata. Next base: position 126,872 of record QANY01013061.1, on the reverse strand, counting down.
GAGAGGTGAGATTTTTTCTTAAACTTATAAACTGGTTACTAGTCATTTCCACAACCGATGTGGGATAACCCCAACAATCTTCCCCATCATACATCAGATCCTGAGTGGGAGAATTGTTGACGCACTTCACATGGATTCACCCCATCGAGCCTTGAGTTGGATAGCCGTCAAATTATTTCACTCAAGTTCACCACACATCAGGCAATGAGCCAAATAACCGTCGACTCGTTTTATCAAAATTCACCAGATATCGAGTTGTGAGTTGGGAAGTTGATGACTCAAGTCACACATCAGGTTATGAGTGGAGGGTCAACTACTCAGTTCACCTAAATTACGTTGGAGATATGTTAGATAAACCTAGATGTGGCTCTGGTACCAGTGTTGAGTGCTATTGGGCATTCTCAACTCTAAAATCAAGTTTGAGAGATGAGGTTTTTCCTCACATTTACAAACTGACTTCAATTCTAATTTCAGCCAACTTTTGAATGTTTAGAGGTTTATTATTTCATTTTAAAAATTTAGCAGTGTATTTATCAAAAAGTCAAAGTTTAGAGGATAGTTTACATCAAATTTAAAATTAAAACCATAAACCTCTAAAATATACACAAATTGGAAAAAATCCTCACACCGTCAATTTTAGTGACAAAATTCCATGTTGGTATCCTACGTGGTTCCTTATGACTCCCTTCCTCCCTCCCTTCGTCCCTCCCTTTCTCCCTCCCCTCTCTCTCTCCCTCCCCCAATCTCTCACCCTCTCTCCGCCCCTCCCATGTCTTCCCCCCATCTCTCTCTCTCTCTCATTCCCCTCTCTCTTTCCCTATGTTTGTCTCTCCCCTCCCCTCTCCTACCCCCTCTCTCCCCTTCTCTCTCTCACTCACTCACTCTCTCTCTCTCTCTATGTCTCTATCTATCTCTCTCTCCCCCCACCTCGCTCTCTCTCTCTCCCCAACCCCCTATCCCTCTCCCTCCCTCTCTCTCCCCATCTCTCCATACCCCACCTCTCTCCCTCCCTCCCTCCCTTGTTTTCCTCTAAGCTCTCGTGTTTGTCTCTAAGCAATCTACTTATATTAAAACCGCAAGGATGTTGAATAATTTGAACTAGAGAAATGAAAGCATGCAAAGGGAAATGTTCTTTCTCCAGACGCTCATGAAGACTGTAAATATATCTGTGTTTGCCTCTATGTCATCTCTCCTTATACTGAAACATCAAGGAAATCAATTAGGTAATGGGTAATTGAATAATCTGAACTAAAGAAATTAAAGCATGATAAGGGAAAAATTCTTTCTTTCGATAGAAGCATTTATTATTATTTTTTGTGTAAACCTTCCCTAGCTAGAACTATAACCTAATTCCTCAAAACTAACTTGTTCCTTCCTGGTAGATAACACAATTTGAGCAAATCAACTATAAGTAACTCATTAAGAGTAAATAATGGTTTGGGGAAAAAGAAACAGTCAGATAGAACAAAGTAAATAATTATTTCGGTACCCAATCCAGTTTGCTTCGGTTTTCAGTTCAAGCTTCTCTAGAATTTCAGTCACAATTTTTTTCTAGTAGTCATTTATTTTCTAAAATCTGGGTTGTGAAATAGATGGTCAATGTAGTCTGTTTCAAGGATTTCCTTAATGACTTATTAGAGAGTAGAAGGTTAACTTATATCACGCATTTTTATTGGAAATCAAAAAATTATTTATGACTGACTATCTTATATGACGCCTAGGAATGATGTATATATAAACCATATACCTGCATATTGTATATAAATATACATGATATATAAATATTAAAAAATAGAATATATATACAATGAGTTAGTGTTTGGTGATATATCACAATTGAAGGACATATATTTGAAATTGTAAATATGACATTGGAAAATAATTTATACTATATTCAAAGGGGCTTAAAGGGGACAAACATTTGATTCTCCATTTTTACACCCTTTAAAGTCTATTAAAATATAACACAAATGAGGTATTTCACCTACTTTCTTATTTAATTCATTTCATAATGATTTATTTTTATCCAGTAATAATTTATCCATAGTTAGTAAAATAAAATATTTTGATAATATTATGTAATTAGAGACGTGAACATCCGTAGATTTATTTCAAGATCTTCTATAACTAATATTTAATTATAAGTCAATAATGATTTATTCATTATAAATGTATAAATTAAATATTCTATAACATTATGTTATGAGTAACATGAATTTATTGAAAGACATTAATATATTTTGAATACAAAAAACTGTTTTGAATATGATATAATTATTTCTCAATAATATGACAAATTGGTAAAATAGACAAGTTTAGCCAAGTTAGTTTGATTTGGACCTAAACACGATCCATTGGGACTTTTCGACTCTGCATGGAACTAGAAGCAAATAAAATGACCACCAAACACCAAATTCTTATCCAACATGTGTATTGGGTGGGATATTGACTTTAGAGTGAGTAAGATGATTCAAAATGGGTGCTGGAATTGACCCTCTTCAAACACTTTTGAGCTTATGGAGATTAGAGATACCTTTCTCCCCCATTCCTAAGGGTCTAGTGAGGGGTTCTTGGGCTTGGACCCCTAGCAAGAAAGGGCTTTTCTTAGTTAAAGATACCTATAAAGCCCTTGCTCCGGATATGGAGTGTGTGAGGTGGGCTAAGCTGATTTGGTTCAGTCACCACGTGCCTAGGTTTAACATCCTCTCTTGGGTGGCTATCAGAGGCAAGTTACTGACAAAGGATCGAATGGAACATTGGTCCATTCCTACATCTATTAGTCCTTCATGTGTATTTTGCGTGGGTGGGAGTGAGTTAGCTGAGCACCTTTTTGTGGGATGCAAATCCACAAGGTCAATTTGGGACACTCTTCTAGCTAAATGTGGTTTGAGCAGCCCCCACTCCAACTGGTGTCAATGGATCTCTTGGCTCCTTGTTAAGGCCAAAGATAAGTCCCTTATTAGCTCCATTTTGAAGCTTCTGTTTACAACCTTTATCTATCATATTTGGAGGGAGAGGAACCTCAGAATCTTCCAGGGAAAAATAAGGGATAATGCTGTTTTGATCAAGGTTATCTCAGGCTCCATTAGGGATAGACTTTGGTTGCTACGAGGTGTTCTTTCCTCGGAGTTGAACCTATCTTTCCAAGCTTCTTGGGATCTATACCTTTTGATTTTTTAGCCTCCTTAGGGGCTGGATATGTTATTTTATTTCTTTGTATTGAGGAGTTCAATTTGTTTTTGTAATGGGTTGAATTTTAGTTGGCTTATTTTTTGGGGTTATAATTATTTTGGCTTTAGATAGCTAGGCTTGTCTCTTTTTTGGCTTTGTAGCTTTATATATCCTGGGGTATGCCCCTTGTATATTTGTTTATATTTTTCGGGTTAATATAGTTTTTGACTATCAAAAAAATGTGTATTGGTTGTCGAAAGCCAACTCGAGTATATACCATGCCCAAAAAGATCTAAGTTTAGCCAAGTTCATCTTATTTGGACCTAAACACGTCTCATTGGGTCTTTTTTATTCACATGACACTAGAAGCACCTAAAATAACCATCACACTCCAAATTCTTATCCAAAATGTGTATTGGCTATCAAAACTTAGGTCGGGTACATGCCATGCCCAAAATATACAAGTAGCCATGTTTTATTCATGTGGGCTTAAACAAAATACCATTAAGTCGTTTTGAGTCTGTATGGCACTAGAAGGACCTCAAATGGCCTCCACACTTCAAGGTCTTATCTGAATCATGTATGGGGTGTCAAAAGCCAGGGTGGCTACATGCCATGCCTAAAAGACCCAAGTTTAGCCATGTTCACCTCATTTGGGCCTTAAACACGTACCATTGCGTCTTTTTGACTCCTCATGACATAAAAGCACCTAAAATAACTACCACACTCAAATTATTTTCCAAAGCATGTATTGGCTGTCAAAATTCAGGTCGAGTACATGCCATGTCTAAAAGATCCAAGTAGCCTAGTTCATTTCATTTGAGCCTAAACACGTCCCATTGTGTCTTTTTTACTCCACATGGCACTAAAAGCACCTCAAATGAGCTCCACACTCCAAATTCTTATCCAAAGCCTGTGTTGGGTGTTAAAAGTCAGGTTAGTTATATGCCACGCCTAAAAGATCTAAGTTTAGCCATGCTCATCTCATTTGGGCCTAAATACGTCCCATTGGGCCTTTTGGATTCTAAATGGCACTAGAAGCACATAAAATATCCACCACACTCCAAATTCTTATCCAAAACATGTATTTTCTTACAAAAGTTAGGTCGAGTACATGCCATGCTCAAAAGATCCAATTAGTTAAGTTCATTTCAATTAAGCCTAAACACGTCCCATTGGGTCTTTTTGAGTCTGCATGGAAATAGAAGCATCACACTTAAAATTTGTATCCAAAACGTGTATTGGGTGTCAAAAGTGAGGTGTACATGCCCAAAAGATTTAATTTGAGCCAAGTTCATCTCATTTCGGCCTTTACACATCCCATTGGTCGTTTTGACTCCACATGGCACTAGAAGTACCTATAATGACCACCACACTCCAAATTCTTATCTAAAACATGTATTGGGTGTTAAAATCTCGGTCGGGTACATGCCATACCCAAACGATCCCAGTTTTGCCAAGTTCGTCTCATTTTGGCCTAAACACATCCCTCGGGTCCTTTTGACTCTGTATTTCACTAGAAGTACCTAAATTGACCACCACACATGAAATGTTTATCCAAAACGTGTATTGAGTGTCAAAAGTGAGGTCGAGTACATTCCATTCCCAAATGATCCATGTTTAGCCAAGTTCCCCTCATATGGGCATAAACATGTCTCATTGGGTCTTTTCGATTCCATATGACACTAGAAGCACCGAAAATGACCATCAAATTCTAAATTCTTATCCAAAACATGTATTGAGTGTCAAAAGTCAAGATGAGTATATTCCATGCCCAAAAGAATGAAGTTTTAGCCAAAATTGCCTCATCTGGGTCTAAACTCGTTCGATTGGGTCTTTTTAACTTTGCATGACACTAGAAGTACCTAAAATGACAACCACACTCTAAATTTTTATCCAAAATGTGTATCGGGTGTCAGAAGTCAAGTCGAGTAACTATCATGCCCAAAAGATTCAAGTTTTGTCAAGTTCATCTCATTTAGGCCTAAACACGTCTCATTGGGTCTTTTTGACTCCACGTGGAACTAGAAGCACCTAAAGTAACCACCACACTCAATCCTTTTTATCCAAAATGTGTATTGGCCATGAAAAGTCAGGTCGAGTACATGACATGCCCAAAAGATCCAAGTAGTCATGTTCATTTCATTTGAGCATAAACACGTCTCATTGGGTCCTTTTGACTCCGCATGGCACTAGAAGCACCTCAAATGACCTCCACTTGAAATTCTTATCCAAAACATGTATTGGGTGTCATTCAAGTCGGCTACGTGCCATGCCTAAAAGATCTAAGTTTAACCATGTTCCTCTCATTTAAGCCTAAACACGTCCCATCGGATCTTTTTGACTCCACATGGCACTAAAACCACCTAAAAAAACTACCACCCTCTAAATTCTTATCCAAAACGTGCAATGCCTAAAAGATCCAAGTAGCCAAGTTGAGTACATGCCATGCCTAAAAGATCCAAGTAGCCAAGTTCATTTCATTTGGGCCTAAACACGTCCCATTGGGTCTTTTTGGCTCCGCATGGCACTAGAAACACTTCAAATGACCTCCACACACCAAATTCTTTTCTAAATCAGGTATTGAGTGTTAAAAATCAGGTTGGTGACATGCCTTGCCCAGAAGATCTAAGTTTAGTCATGTTCATCTCATTTGGACCTAAACATGTCACACTGGGTCTTTTGGACTCCGCATGGCACTAGAACCACCTAAACTAACCACCACACTCCAAATTATTATCCAAAACATGTATTGGCTGTCAAAAGTCAGATCAAGTTCATGTCACGTATAAAAGATCCAAGTAGCTGAGCTCATTTTATTTGGGTCTAAACATGTTCTGTTGGGTATTTTTTACTCCGCATTACACTAGAACACCCTAAAATAACGACAACACTCCAAATTATTATCCAAAACATGTATTGGTGATCAAAAGTCAGGTCAAGTACATGCCATGCCTAAAAGCTTTATGTTCGTCTCATTTGGGCATAAACACGTCCTATTGGATCTTTTTTACTACAAATGGTAGTAGAAGAACCTCAAATGACCTCCAAACTATAAATTCTTATCTAAAATGTCAATTAGTTGTTAAAAGTCAGGTCGGCTACTTGCCATGCCTAAAAGATCCAAGTTTAGCCAAGTTCTTCTCATTTGGGCCTTAACACATCCTATTGGGTCTTTGCATGAAGTAGAATCTCCTAAAATGACCACCACACTCCAAATTCTTATAAAAATGTGTATTGGGTGTCAAAAGTAAAGGTTTGGTACATGCCATGCCAAAAGATCCAAGTTTAGCCAAGTTCGTCTCATTTCGGCCTAAAAACATCCCATTCGTCTTTTTGACTCCGGATGGCAATAGAAGAAATTAAATGAACACCAGACTCTAAATTCTTATCCAAAATTTTATTGGGTTTCAAAAGTCAGGTCGGGTACATGCCATGCCTAAAAGATCTAAGGTTAGTCAAGTTTATCTCATTTCAGCCAAAAAAGATCCCATTGGTCTCTTCGACTCCGCATGGAACTAGAAGAACCTTAAATGACCAACACACTCCCAATTCTTATACCAAACGTGTATTAGGTGTCAAAAGTCAGATCAGGTAATGCCATGCCTAAACGATGTAAGTTTTTAGCCAAGTTCATCTCATTGGGGCCTAAACACATTCCATTGGTTCTTTTTGACTCCGCACTACACTAGAAGCACCTAAAATGACCACCACACTCCAAATTATTATCCAAATGTGTACATGATGTCAAAAGTCAGGTCGGGTACATGTCATGTCCAAAAGATCTAAGTTTAGCCAAGTTTGTCTGATTTGGGCCTTAACACGTCCCATTGGTCTTTTTTGACTCCGCTTCCACTAGAAGCACCTAAAATACCCACCACACTCCAAATTATTATCCAAAATGTGTATTGGGTGTCAAAAGTCAGGTCGCGTATATGCAACGCCCAAAAGATCCATTGCCCAAAGACTCTGCATGACACTAGAAGCACCTAAAATGAACACCACACTCCGAATTCTTATCCAAAATGTGTATTGGGTGTCAAAATCTAGGTCGGGTACATGCCATGCCGAAAAGATCTAATTTTAGCCAAGTTTCTCTCATTTGGGCCTAAACACGTTTCATTGGGTCTTTGTAACTCCGCATTGTACTAGAAGCACCTAAAATGACCACCACTCTTCAAGTTCTTATCCAAAATGTATATTAGGTGTCAAAAGTCAGGTGGATTACATGTCATTCCCAAAAGATCGAAGTTTAGTCAAGTTCCCCTCATTTGGGCATAAACATGTCATTGGGTCTTTTTGACTCTGTATGGCACTAAAAGAACCTAAAATGATCACCACAATTTAAATTCTTACCCAGAAATATATATCGGGTGTCAAAAGTCAAGTCGAGAGCAGTCCATGCCCAAAAGAATCAAGTTTAGCCAAGATCATGTCGTTTGGGCCTAAACACGTCCCATTGAGTCTTTTTGACTTCACATGGCACTCGAAGGACCTTAAATGACCACCACACTCGAAATTCATATCCAAAACTTTTATTGGGTATCAAAAGTCAGGTCAAGTACATACCATACCCCAAAGAACCAAGTTTAGCCACGTTCATCTCATTTGAGCCTAAAAACGTCCCATTGGGTATTTTTGACTCCGCATGGCACTAGAAGCACCTAAAATGGCCACCACACTCCAAATTATTATCCAAAACATTTATTGGGTGTCAAAAGTCAGGTAAAGTACATACCATACCCAATAGATCAAAATTTAGCCAAGTTCGTCTCATTTGGGCCTAAACACGTCCCGTAGGGTCTTTTTGACTCCACATGGCACTAGAAGCACCAAAAATAACCACCACCCTCCAAATTATTATCGAAAATGTGTATTTTTTTTCAAAATTCAGGCCGAGTACATGCCATATCTAAAAGATCCAAGTAGCTAAGTTTGTTTCAATTGGGTCTAAACACGTCCCATTGAGTCTTTTTGACTCCTCATGTCACTAGAAGCACCTCAAATGACCTCCACACTCCAAATTCTTCATCAAAACATGTATTGGGTGTCAAAATTAAGGTCAGGTACTTGTCATGCCCAAAAGATTCAAGTTTAGCCAGGTTCATCTCATTTCAGCCTAAACATATCTCATTCAGTTTTAGGGTTAAGTTTTAGTTCATGCTACTAGCCTTTCTAGAATTTATAGACAGTTTTATGCATTTTAGGGTTTCTTTGGTGCAGGGCTACTGGCTAGGTTGAAGATCTTTAATGCAATAGCAATTCTTGATGCTATAGTAGTGTCATACAATGCAAGTGAGCGAGTAGCCTGGCTCGTGTGCGAGCGGGAGTTAAAATCAAAGGGAATCTATGTGCGTCAGAATTAGTTATTCTGTGCGTCAGAATTAGTTATTCTTTGCGTCAGAATGTACCACCATTTCGTGGTCCGCAAATTGTTGGAGGCTCTCCACATGCCTTTGTACTAAGAGGAAGCCCTAATTCCCATGATGGAATAAAAAGCAAACCCTTCTATTTATGGAGATAAGAGAATATATTTTTATCTGGAGTGGAGAAATGCCTGGAAAAGAGGACGAACCTACACGACGAAGAAAAATGGTGAAGAAGAAGACAAAAGAAGGAATGGAGAAAGGGGAAGATGACAAGAGCTTAGACAACAAGTTTTTGGCACCATTTCCAGGGAATAAAGATAAGATATATTTGTTTAAGCCAAATAGATAATGATTTGTAAGTGTTACTGAGTTGTTGTTCTGATGTGTTTACAGGAGAGTGAGATTTTTTATATGTGTAGGCAGCAAGTGTTGGACATATTGTTTGATCTAGAGATAGAGAGAACTCTAAGGCATACTAGAAGAGAGCATAGAGTTGCAGCTGTTGCAGCAACTATGGCTGCGCCCAATGGAGAAGTGGTTGTCAATGAAGGGGTCAGAAATGAAAATAATGATGCTGATAATGGAAGATCCAGAAATGGTAATCATGCAAACAATGGCAATAATGTCATTGTAATGACAGATGATAAGGATATGTGAATAAGGGATTATGCTATCCTTCAACCACAAGCAATAAAACCTAACATTGTGAGGCCTGAAATCCAAGGTCCACGGTTTGAATTGAAACCAGTCATGTTCATGCTTCAGACAGTTGGTCAGTTCAATGAATTTTCTTCTAAAGACCCTCATCTTCATCTAGGACTTTTTATGGAGGTGAGTGATGCATTCAAAATTCTAGGAGCCTCTGAAGATGTATTGAGAATGAAATTGTTTCCTTATTCATTGAGAGATAGAGCTAGAGCATGGGTCAATTCAATGCCAACAGATTCAATCAGTAGTTGGAATGACCTAGTTGAAAAAATCCTAATGAAGTATTTTCCCCTTCTAAAAATGCCAAGCTAAGAAATGAAATTACCTATTTTCATCAGTTGAAGGATGAACCACTCTATGAAGCATGGGAGAGATTTCTAGCTGGAGACCTTTTATAATGGATTAAACTCTCCACCAAATTAATGGTTGATGCTTCTGCCAATGGAGTAATTATGTCTAAATCATAAAATGAAGCCTATGATATTCTGGAGGGACTTGTGAGTAATAACTACTAGTGGCCAACAGCTAAAGCTATTACAGTCACAAGAACCCAGAAAGTTGCAGGAGTTTATGAGTTAAATGCCATGACTGCTCTGGCATCCCAATGACATCTCTAGAAAATATGATTAAGAACATGAACATGAGACTTCTAGCAACACAACCTCAAGGTCAACAAAGTCAGCCAACGCAGCAAGAGGTTAATCAAGTGGTGGAAATTTCTTGTGTTTACTATGGAGAAGAGCACATATTTGAACACAATCCTAGAAACCATGAATCTGTGAACTATGTTATGAATTTTATGAAAAATAATCAAAGCAACCAGAACCACAATCATTATTCTAACACCTATAATCCAGGCTGAGGGCAACATCCAAATTTTTTCCTAGTCAAATCAAAATCAAAATGCTGGACCATTATAGGTGTAACAAAAACCAAATTATCCTCCTGGATTTACACCCCAACAAGCTCTAGTGCGAAAGCCATTAGCCAAGAAACCAAGTAATTTGGAAAGTCTTTTGAAAGAATACATTATAAAAATGAATATGTGATATAGAATCAATCGAATGTGCTACAGAATCAGTTAGCCATGATATAGAGTCACACAGTTTCATTGAGAAATTTGGAGAATCAAGTGGGACAGTTAGCCAACACACTCATTTCCAGACCCCAAGGATCTTTGCCCAACAATACAGAGAATCCTAGAAGGGATGGTAAAGAACATTACAAAGCTATTCATCTGAGGAGTGGAAAAGTCACAAGTCAGCCTGAAGGAGAGGAAGAATATAAAGTTCAAGGAAAAACACAGGAAGCTAGCACAAGAAAAAATGTTGCAAAGCCAAGTGTTACAGCATATAAAGAGGTAATGTCTAAACCTGTAGAGAAGACAACAGTCAAAATTGAGAGACCTTACCACCTTTTTCTTAATGATTGAATAAGAAGAAATTAGACAATCAATTTGCCAAATTCTTAGACATCCTGAAGCAGCTTCATATTAACATCCCTGGTAGAAGCATTGTAGAAAATGCCAAATTATGTGAAGTTAATGAAAGATACACTCACTAAGAGAAGGAGACTGGGTGAATTTGAAATAATAGCATTAACTTAAGAATGAAGTTTGATTCTTCAAAACAAGATTCCTCCAAATTTGAAAGACCCATGTAGCTTTACAATACCTTGCACTATAGGTAATATATGGTGTGGTAGGACCTTGTGTGATTTAGGAGCTGGGATAAATCTTATGCCCTTGTCTGTGTACAAGAAACTGGGAATAGGAGAAGTTAGGCCTACTAGTATGACACTGCAATTAGCTTACATGTCTTATGTATATCTTGAAGGGAAGATAGGGGATGTGCTAGTAGTGCAAGTGGATAAGTTCATTTTCCCTGCTGACATTATTATCCTAGATTATGAAGCTGATAGAGAGGATTCTATCATTTTGGGAAGACTTTTCTTAGCAACTAGAAGGACTGTTATTAATGTACATAAATGACAGTTGACCATGAGAGTCAATGACCAAGAGATAACTTTTAATGTTTTCAATGTCATGAAGTATCCTGATGAAGAAGCAGAATATTGCACAGTTGTATCAGCAAGAAATGTTGTAGTAATGGACAAATTTGCAAATGTTATGGAAAAGTCAGTTTTTCATAATTAAGTATAGAGGAACTCAATGAAGACAACAGTGGCAATGATGAAGCTGAAATCACATGGTTGGATGCAAAGCAAGGCAGTATGAGATTTGGAAGGAAAATTGAATCTTTACAATTATTAGAAAGAACCTTCAAACCATCTTTGCCATCAATTGAATCACCTCCTGTATTGGAACTGAAGCCACTGCCCACTCACTTGAAGTATGCATACTTGGGAGAGGGAAGCCCTTTGCCTATCATAATCTCCTCTTCCTTTTCAAGTGAGCATGAAAAGTTTCTTTTAGGAGTGCAGGGGAAATATAAAAAGGCCATTGGTTGGAAAATGGTTGACATAAAAGAGATAAGCCCATCCATTTGTATACATCAAATTCTTTTAGAAAAAGACTGTAGCAAATCCATTGAGCAGTAGAGATTGCTAAATCCCATCATGAAAGAAGTGGTGAAAAGAGCTTATTAAATGGCTGGATGCAGGCATTATTTACCCATGTATCTGATAGTGCTTGGGTAAGCCCTGTTCAATGTGTGCCTAAGAAAGGTGGACTCATTGTCGTAGCAAATGAACAGAATGAGTTGATTCCTACCAAACTAATTACAGGATGGAGATTTTGTATGGATTACAGAAAGCTGAAAAATGCCACTATAAAATACCATTTTCCCCTACCCTTTATTGATCAGATACTGATAGGTTGGTAGGAAATGAGTATTATTGCTTCATGGATGTGTATTTTGGATACAATCAGATTGCAATGGCCCTAATGTATCAAAAGAAAACCACTTTCACTTGCCCTTATGGAATATTTGTCCTTAGAAGAATGCCATTTGGATTGTGCAATGCTCCAACAACTTTTCAAAGATGCATGATGGCCATTTTCACAGATATGGTGGAGCAAACACTTGACCTATTCGTGGATGAGTTTTCTACCTTTGGTGAATCTTATCTTGCATGTTTGACTAATTTAGAAAAAGTCTTAGAAAGATGTGAAGAAACTAATCTGGTTTTAAATTCTGAAAATGCCATTTCATGGTGTAAGAAGGAATAGTCTTATGGCATAGAGTCTCTAAAAAAGGGTTAGAAGTAGAAAAAGAAAAAATTGAAGTCATTGAAAAATTACATGCACCTAGCACAGTAAAAGGATTTAGAAATTTTCTAGGACATGCTAGTTTTTATAGAAGATTCATAAAAGATTTCTCAAAGAATTCTAAACCTTTATGCATGTTTCTAGAGCAAAACAAGGCTTTGAATGTTTCTGCTGAATGCATGACTACTTTTCTAGAACTTAAAAAAGCTCTTATCCTTGCACTTGTTATAGTTGCTTGCAATTGGGAGCTACCTTTTGAACTAATGTGTGATGCTAGTGATTTTGCAGTAGGAGTAGTGCTTTGACAAAGGAAAGGTCAGATTTTTCATTCAATCACTTATGCCAGTAGAATTCTAACCAAAGCTCAGCTGAATTATACAAAAACTGAAGAAAAACTTTTAGCAGTTGTATTTTCCTTTTATATGTTTATATCATATTAGATTGGCCTTAAGTTTACTATTTTCACTGACCATTATGCTATTAAGTATCTTATTGCAAAGAAAGATGCTAAGCCAAGGTTAATAAGATGGATGTTGCGCTTCAACAGTTTGACCTAGAAATCAAAGATAGAAAATGGACTAAGAACCAAGAAGCTGGTCATTTATCCAGACTTGAAACAAAAGTCAATACTAATATAGATTGTGCTATAGCAGAAACATTCCCAGATGAGCAGTTGTTGGCAGTGGCAGGAAAGGTACCATGGTATGCTTACATAGCTAACTACCTTACCTATGGAATCAAGCCCCAATATCTCAATGCTCATGAATTAAAGAGGTTATTTCAACAAGCGAAGACCTATTTATGGGATGATCCATTTTTCTATAAGCAAGGTCCTAACCTATTGATTAGAAGATGTGTGAGTGAAGAAGAAATGTTAGGAATCCTGAATCAATGCCATTCTTCTCCTTATGGAGGACATTTTGAAGGAGCTAGAACAACCACCAAAGTACCGCAGTCAGGATATTATTGGCCTACACTATTTAAGGATGGACATGAAGTAGCAAAGGGTTGTGACAGATATTAAAGGACAGGAAACATCTCTCATAGGCAAGAAATGCCACTAACAAGCATCTTAGAAGTGAAGTTATTTGATGTGTGGGGGATAGACTTCATGGGTCCTTCCCCTCCATCTGTTGGGAATTTGTTTATCCTGGTAGCAGTTGAGTATATGTCAAAGTGGGTAGAAGTTGTAGCATCGACAATGATTGATGCTAGAGTAGTTGTCAAATTATTGCAAAATAATATTATGCAACAAGCTGTTTGAAGGACTATTGGCCAAATATGGAGTGAAGCACAAAATTGATACAACGTATCATCCCAATCCAGTGGGCAAATGGCACACTTAAACAGAGAAATTAAGAGAGTCCTAGAAAAAGTGGTTAGCCCTACTAGGAAGGATTGGTCATTAAGATTGGATGATGATCTGTGGGCCTACATAACTGCTTATGAAACACATTTAGGGATGTCCCCCTACAGGCTTGTCTTTAGCAAAGCTTGCATCTACCTCTAGAGCTACATCATAAAGCATTCTAGGCCATCAAGAAATTGAATTCAGATTTCACAGCTGCTGGAGAGAAAAGAGCATTGCAATTGAATGAATTGGAAGAATTCAAGATGTTCTCATATTAGAATGCCAAGATCTATAAAGAGAAAACAAATAAATGGCAGGACAATTCAAGCTGCTAAAGGTTAAGACCATTCAAGCTGCTAAAGGTTTACCCTCATGGAATAGTAAATTTACTAGAGGAAAAATCAGTAAGAGAATCCAAAGTAAATGGGAAAAGAGTTAAGTTGTAATGTGAGAATGATAAGGGCTTGATGAAAGCCTCAATCCAATTGAGTGAGCCGCAACAATAGAGTAGACAATATAGTTAACGTTATAGAGGGAGAAGCCCAAACCTCTCTCGAGAAGTTTAGATTTGTTCTGGTTTTTCTTCCTCCTGTGGGAGGGGGCAATCCTTCCCCCAACTTCTCAACAATGGTAAAAAAGGGATACTTCAAAGCACAATGAACCAAAGCCTCGGTCCACTCATATTTGGAAGAGTCCGCTAGCTCAAAGCAAAAGACAGTGTCAGGAAACAAGCATAAGAATCTTCGAGTCTGAGCCTTTAACGTGTTGGAAGTTTAGGACCCTTTCATTAATGGAGCTAACATCGTTAATGTTCCGTGGGAACTAAATGTTACCACTTAGATTTTGACAATGGTCCAAAGATGTCCTAGAAGGGAGAAAATAACCTATGTCACACCTTCAATGAAGAGCATTTAACATAAATCAAAGGGTTAGAGGAGCTGTCAAACCCAAAAATGCTCGATTCTGCTGACAACCCGCAAGTATCTTTTTCTTCACAAATTTTTTTAGATGAACCTAAAGTGTATGTTGATTCTAAGGTGAATAGTTCCATTTCCATGATAGAAGGAAATGTGACAACTCAAACCGTTACGGAGCCATTTCCATTATCAGAGAAGCTCCAAAAATATGCTTGAGGCCTTCTGGTAGGAGAGGTGCTCGATGGTCTGAGCTGAGTAAGAAAGGAGGAGATTGCCCGGTGGGCAATGGAAAGGATGATGCTCCCGTTGCCCAGTAAGGGAGTGACAAGTCAGACTCTAATTTGAAAATAACCCTTTTGCCCTCTGCCTGTGTTATGAATGTTGGAGACATGCAGCTTCAATTTAGAGAGTAGGGACAGCTAGGACTGTCCTTCCCTACACGAAAGGACACCAAGAGCTAAGTAGCGCTCTACCCCTACCTTCGCCAGCTATACATAACCCCCACTTGTATGAACGTGCCAAACCCTAGCCCACGCCAACCTTAGCCACCCCCCTCCCTCATTAGTCCCCCTAGTCACGCCACTCCTAGCTGTCCCCTCCCATCATTAAAACAAGCCTCTCCCCGAGAATCTTAAGGATTCGTCCTCTACGTCTTCCTCTCCCATAGCTCGTAAACCACCTCCCTCTATTTTTCCTAAGTATAATGAAGTGGTTGAGGAATTGGAACTCTATGCCTTTTCCCAAGGTCTCAGGCATAACTATGAGGTCTTCCCTAACCATCATCCATCTCCCAACCCAATGAAAATCCCTCTCCTCCTATGCTAGAACAAAATGTAGTGTATTCTAAACTTTGTCAAGCCTTAACCGAACTTGCCAAATAGGATGGATCGTGGGCTGAGAAGGTTAAGTATAATCAGACGCAACATCTAAAGTTGGCTTTTAAGGAGACGACCACTTTTGAACCTGAGAGGATTACTGTTATGCTACCACATTGTGTGACTAGAAACA
Organism: Datisca glomerata; assembly: GCA_003255025.1. Classification (NCBI taxonomy): domain Eukaryota; kingdom Viridiplantae; phylum Streptophyta; class Magnoliopsida; order Cucurbitales; family Datiscaceae; genus Datisca; species Datisca glomerata. The sequence continues at coordinate 111,119 of QANY01013061.1, read as the reverse complement.
ATTTCTCCAAGTGGGATAGTTGGGTTGTTGATTTCTTTATGGGTAAGACAGCTCATGTGCATCTAATAAAAAAACTAGCCCTGCAACTTTGGAAAATAGGGGGTTGATGGATGTGACAGTCTACTTTAGGGTTCATTCAATTGAAGAGATGGATATCTTCATGGATGATGGGCCATGGCATCTACTTGGCAAACCTTTGGTTTTGAAACCCTGGCAACCTAACCTACTTTTCTCCAAAGAAAGGCATGACACCTTACCTATTTGGGTCAAGTCTGGAATGTGCCAGTTTAATTATTGTCTTAGGAAGCACTTACACTACAAGAAATATGGCATTTATAGCCCCTCATATTAAAAGTCTGCATTTTTTGCGAGGTGCAATGCCTCTTGTGAAGAACCTTGTGGTATCTCACTTTTTACAGGATTTTTCTACTCCTGTAGAATGTTATTTAATAAGATTTTTGGATTCTGTTGAATGTATTCAACGGTATTTTTAATACTTGAGAATTAACATTCACATGTATTTTTGTATCCTATTAAATCAAATATCATAAGATTTTTTTGAATCTCATTGACGTAGTTTTTTGTTATAAGTTACGCCTCATAAAGAGATTTTCCTGACATTTTATAAATATCTTTTTGCAATCAATTTATATGCACATGTATACGTACCTATTTAAACATTCAATATTAATACATTACTAGACTAAAAGGCATTCAAACATTTCATTCTCACAAATATATTATCCAAAACTATCATCCATAGGTATCATCTAAAAGTATTAGTACTTTGTCTACTAATACAACATTCGTTTCGAGAAAAAAAAACATCTAAAAGTTTCACAGACGCTACAAAATAATTTCAAATTTTCACTACTTAACTATGCCATGTTGAAAACCTTCAAGGGATTGTAGGTCTTACATTTTAAAGAATAAAACAGTAACTTTAAGATAATTTCACATTGCTCACATTACCATTTTATACTTTGTGAAAAAATAACACCGCATATTTTTAAGCACACTATATGGTTTTGTAGAATTGCATAGCTAAAACATTATTAACCCACATAGTATCATAAAATTTGATCTAAATTGCTCATCTCTATGTCTATCTACTATTGTTTTAGGTTCCACCATTTATCCAATAAAACAACCCTTCCTGTCTCTTTCCATTTTATTACTTCTAACAATTCATAAACATCTTGCATCTAAAATCTTAATAAAAATATAATTACAAGGATAGACATGTAATAAAACCTTAATAACAATGTAATATTTTAAATTGGTAAATCTAATAAGACTAGAAGAGGCTGCCCTGTGTAGTATCCCAGCACTCGAAACACAAAACCTGCAATTATACGATCACTTGTCACACGTGAATACTGTCGTTCATGAACAAATAAGTAGAATACAAATCTCTATAATATTGACAAAAATGCAGAACAAGTAATAAAGCAAATGACAAACTAAATTAGTACGTGTAGGCACTGAAAAGAAAGGCCCAAATAAATCATAGGTGAACATGCATAATTCATGCTCTTCATTCTGCTTAAAGGTAAAATAGATTCCAAAGTTAATGAATTTTCCAAAGTTAATGAATTTTCATCTTCCCTTTTGTTTCGGTAGATTAATTGACAACACATATTTCATTTTCAACAGTCAAAGTGAAGAAGATGAGAACATGACAATCAAATAAGATCAAAAGAAGGAATATTAAAATGGTGATCAAAGGCAATATAAAGGCTTTTCCCTGAAATTTTCAAGATCATAAAAGTACAATATTTCCTTGTGAAGCATTAGTGCTCAGAAGCCAATAGTAACAAAAATATTTCATTGAAGATACCCTTAAAGAGTTCTCTTTCTTACATGTTAGTTGCTCGTCAAAGCACCAATAATGATAGAAATGCTGTAAAATTTCATTTAAGTGTGTGCAAAACTAAAAAATAATCAAGACTGCCAAATTGGCAATAGATGCCCATGACTGTCTTAAAAAGGATAAAACAACTATGAACTTGAATACCAAAAGAAGCTCAAAACTCAATAAGGAGATGACAGAAGAGTGAACAAATATACACTAAAGTGAGAAACATACCCTAAAAGCTAAAAGTTTGGTGATACAAAATCCACACTTTACGTGAGTCAGTGAAAATAAAATTTATAAGGTCTATAAATATATGGTTTAACAGCAAGGGGAAAATGTTTGACTGATAAACAAAAAGGAAAAATTGTTGCTGCTTGGACATTATAAGCATAACTTAATGATGAAGATCAAAATCGAACAAGTTGGGCACATATAATATTTAATTTAAACAAAAAATCATTTCAAACACTACAAAACAAGAATCCCTACAAACATTTCAAATGTGACAGCTTGACAAGATAGATACCGTCACTACCAGACCAACAATAGTACACTCCAGGGAGCAGCAGGAAGCAAAAGAGAGAGCATGGCCTTTATAGAGAATAGACAAAGATAGGGAGCCCTTATAATAAGCCCAAGCTTACAAGATAACAAGTTAAATTAATGTCCCAAAACACACAGTAAACCAGAACAAATAGCAGCAATGAACAAAAAAGGCTCCAAGATGGGGGAGGGGGGCCTTTAGAACAAGCCACAAATCACAATATGGCTTTGCGAAGTAACTTACAGCCAGAACAAACTAGTCCAGGAGCCAAAATAGGAGAGCTACCAGACCTTGACAGATTACAGAAAAATATGGGGCCTCAGTTTCCATGAGCTAGCCAATTCCCTGCTGTCTTGGTCCACTGTTGTTTCAGCTTGGAATTTGGTTCTTAGTTTAATGCTTCATTCTTTCCAAGCTATTATTGTAATATTTCACATGAAGTATCAACACGAATTATGCAAGCAATTAATGAAATACAATCTTCCTAACTTTACATATACCGAGTATGTAAAAGAAACAAAACTTTGGACCCAAAAATCATAAGGGAAAGGATTCACATTAATCAGAACGTAACATAGAATTTATCAAATTCAAATTAATAAGAAAATGATCTCTCAGAGAATGGTGCAGAAATGAGTAAAATGACAGACCTTTGATTTTGTTGACCAGCCATTTAACACCTCCCTCAATGTTGGTTGATAACGACGGATATAGAATCCACAGATAAGTTTCGAAGATTCAGTATGTCAAAACATAACAGCTATAGCAAAAATGTTAATGTGTAGTGGCAGAAAATTGCAGGCAGCAATTATTAAAACACATGCTTGGTTTGAACAAATTAGATAATCTCTAAAAAACATAACAGTATACTTTTCTAGGAAACAAAAGTGTACCAAAGAGACAGATTACATAAAGAGGTTCAGAGGATAAGAACAGAACATAAAAAATCAAAGTCTGTGAGTCGAAATTAATAAAAAACATAGGAATGTGCTTAAAATCATAAAATGTTTAGTTACAGACACTTAAAGAGAGATCAAAAGTGAGTTGAGGCCCACAAAGAAAACGCAAAAGTATATTTTACTAAAGAAAATGTAAACGGGTCTGTCTTTTCAAACCATTCCATCCAATTCAAAGAATTTCTTAATCATTTTATGAATTCAAAAGATGGCATATTTTATTTCTCATGACTTACACTGAATCAACTATGAGAATTAACGCATACAATGTTTTGCTTCAATGCACTTTGGAAAAATACAGCCTAAACTCTAGTCCCGATACCCAAAGACAAGGAAAAGTAAAAGATGAGCACTTCTTTTTTCTTCCTCCAATTTTACACCAGCTTAAGTTGCAGATCGCCTCAGCACAATTCAGATAATTTTATCAAAATTAAGCGAGTGAATTCCCCCGTAAGCCTACTATCAGCTACTTGTTTCAACCCGACATAAAAAACGTATTCCCCTTAACAATTCTCCAAAAAGCAAACTGATTTTTTCAGGCAAATAATGCTAACCATTTGTAGTTAGAGCAACAATTTCATGATTCTTTGTACTAATAGTAAAAATAAAACTACAACGGAGTTCGAATACAGTTAAATGAAACAATGAGTAATCAACTCAAATCATTAAGGGCCCTAAAACTATTGCAACATTTTAGGATATAAAACAGATGAGATATTACAAGTAGAAAATACAGCAGATGCATGTGGTTTCTGAGTAATGTGGAGATATATCAAATCTATGAGCGAGAAGTGACTAATAGAGTGAGTGAACAATTGTGTCTGAGCACGTGTCTGCATGTCTATGCACGCATGAGAGTGAGGGAAGGAGGGAAGGAGGGAGAGAGGGAGGGAGGGAGGGAGCTACACCATGAAGACTTCAAGATGCAAAAGTTTAATTTGAATAGATTAAGGACGATAGTAGAGGAGGTACCTGCCAACATCCTAACAACACTCTGGTTAAATTAAGAACGACCCTATCTAAAACAATTCTTAAGGGGCATACATGTTCTGCTACAGTTTTAACAGAAGCTGTTTCTGCTTCAATCTGAAAAAGGAGGAAAAATTTAAATAGCCATACCATCATATTAAATAAAATTACTAAGGAGATAAGGAACTTGCTCTGAGAGGCCAGTACCTCATCTTTAGTGGCAGGAACGGTGAAATATGATGTGAGGCATGAAACGTACTAAAATGGTACAAACTGGAGTTCTGAAACCAGATTGATAAACAAGATTTATGTAAGCATATTCATATCAACAGATAGAATATAAATACAGAAAACTGAAAAAGACATGCGCAAAGCAATAACCATTTGACTTAGAAGTAGAAACTCACCAAAATAATATCTTCAAGACAATCCAATCGTTTGAGAGTGAACACATTTATCAGAAAATCCAATAGTATTCATTTATCAGAAATAAAAACTAAGAAAAAGCAGTAAAATCAAACCTAAATTGTACAATTTTGTAGAGATAGAACCTTGTCGGCGGCAATGGAGAAATACATAGAAGGGACTCTTTGTGATTTTGGTTTTCTACAGAACTAGAAACATAAACTGAAGCTAGAATCAGTTTATAGCTATGATCTATGATATATAACTACTATAATCAAATGAAACAGCGAAGTTGCGAAGATTCAGAAAGCAAATATCAATAAGAGAAAACAAGATCCAAAATCAATATTTTTCTCTCTATCTTTGATATATTAATGAAGAAAAATCCAGAAAAAAGAAACTATCTCTGATTTACAATCTTTCCCCAAGCGAATGAGCAAGATTAGGGCAAACATATGAAGAAGAATCATATTCACACTTTCACAAGATTATACGAAGCCATGAATGGAAAAGCCAAGAACCCTAACTCTCTATTCTGTAAATAGATGTGAAGAGCCCTAGTTTCACACATGAAAGATACAAAGAGCCCTCTCCACTCACTTGATCGTGCGGAAGGGTCTGATTTTTAGAGAAATCACAAACTAAAGTAGGAACAATCACGTCATGTCTCTCCTTGTGTGGACAAAGTTGAGAGAGGGAGCTGGAAGTGAGAGTTTTGAGAGAGAAGACTGTAGGAATGGCGGATCTCTCTCATGAAGAAATTGAGAGAGAAGACTAAAGAGGGAAGGGTTTGAGTGTGTAATCGAGAGCCTCTTTTCACTAAAACTCACTCCCGCTTATATTTTTAAGTCCCGCTTCCATTAAAAATTTTCATCCTGCTTATTTTTTTACTTTTAACAGGAATTTTTTTATAGGTTCATAAAGAGTCTTGTAGTTTCGAGTTTTTTACAGGAGAAGACTATGAACTCTGTATTAATCTTGTAGAATGTCATATTTGTTGTAATGTAGTCACATAGCTAGTGCTATTGGAAAACCTCTCTACAATGACTCTTCTATGGCCATAGGTGTTAGGAAAAACTATACGAGAGTCTGGGTTGAGATTAGTGTTCAGACTAGATTGGTAGATCAGTTTGACATCGATCTGGGGATTGAGGTGTGGGACCCTATTATGGTGAATGTGGATTATGAGGGCCTCTATAAGAGATGCCATAAGTGTTCCATTTTTAGCCACAAATGTGACTTCATTCCTCTTTCCAAAACCAAAACCCCCTCCTTCCCTTCTCCATCTCATACGCCTCCCAGCCCAAACAAATCCATCCCTCCCCCTCCTCGCCTGACCATTTTCCCACTCCCATATCAATCCCTAATTCCTTCTCTCCCCACGTACTACCCCCTGATCCTCCACTTAATGAAGGTCCTAGATTGTGGTCACCTCCAAAGAAAAAATCTAGGAGGAGAACTCATTTCACAAAAAATTAACCCTAACCCTAATCTTAAACTTGCACTTTTACATAATCTAGAGGAGGGTGAAGTCATTTCTCCTCTATAGATTGAGCCTATTCAGTCTAAGTTGAGTGTAGCTCCTATCATTGAGGAAGATGCAGCTTTCGTATCCCCAATTCCTATAACTTCTACCTATACTCCTAGTAGTTCAGGGAAGAGGAAGAAAAAGAAGAAGGGAAAATATGAACTTACTCCTCATCCAGTCAAGTTGGGTGAGTCATTGGTGAAGCTTAGGGACGACTCCCACTCTTAACTATGTTTAATATAGCAACATGGAATGTGAGGGACTAAATAGTTCCCTTAAGCAAGCTGATGTGAGGCAACTGTATAGGGATTGCAATCTGTCTGTCTGTTCTGTGGTTGAGACTAAGCTCAAGGCTACTCATTTTAATGATATTGCACGTAATATCTTTTCCAATCGAGACTTTGTTGCTAATTATTCTTCATCTCTGGGTGGAAGGATCTGGATTTAGTAGGATACTTCTGTTGTCAAGCTAGCAATATTAGACTCGTCTAATCAAGCCATCTTCTGTAAGGTTACTATTTTGGGTAGTAACTTTGAATGCTTTGTTACATTTGTTGTTGCATCAAACTTTAGATTTTCTAGGAGAGAGTTATGAGCATCCCTTGATAACCAACATGCCATTTGCTCAGGTTTTTCATGGCTTCTGCTAGGGGACTTTATCGTCATTAGAAGGCTTGATAAGAAAGTTGGAGGGTTTGAGGGGTGGGCTGAGGGAATGAATGATTTTAGTGATTTTATTATCAACAGGGAGGTGGGGTATCTAGCCTACTCTGGATGTCAATTTACTTGGGCTAATATGTTGGAATATGTCCACAAAGTAGCGTGTAATAACTATTTATTTGTATTTAGTTATTTCTTAGACATTAGTATTATTGAATTCTTATGAATAAATTGAAAGTTTTATGAAAGTGTGTTTTTAAATTACTCAAGTCCTGGAACTTTCATCAACGAACGAAAAGTGAAGACAGAGGCGTCTCTAGACAAACTCTTCTTAGAACGATATCCGCAGTCTTAGGATTGAATAGGCAATCAAATCTGATTATGACTGTTAGGTTGAACCAATAAATGCCAGTCTTGAGGTATGAGAGTGGAGACTCAAATGGTTAGCCTAGATATGTTATGAACAAATTGAATATAGCCGTGTAATAAATTAGTTTAGAGCTAAAACTATTTATTTAGCTCTAAATCTAATTGTTACATCTTAAGGGTATTTTTATAATTATCTTAATCCTGAGGTGAATACGTAGCTTGACTTAGTTAGTTGCAATTTTTGATATGTCAAATGAGTGAGTTCAAATTGGCGGGCAATACATCAACTTTTAGGATTGTAAGTTACGTGAATCATAGATATGAAAATTCGTTGTTGGATTGTGAAAGCAACAATTTCACCTTATGGTTTAATGATGAGTGTGTGAATAAATTAACCTAGCCATCTATTCAATGAGTTTAGTCATTGATTAAAACTTGTGAATTGTACGAGATAATTCACTATTATGTCTTTCTTATTCACAGTCAATAAAAGAGTTAAGGAAATAATAACAAGAGGGGTAAAATGATTGTTTGACATTCTTCTCTTGTCACTGATATTCACGATGGGTATTATGTTAAAATATTCTATGGACCATGAAAATAAAAAGGGTTTATTTACACCAATAGAAAATGTAGCGCGCATGAATTTAGAGTTGATTCAACATTAAACATATAGTGGAGTCGTACGATGTCAAGATTAAACAGGTCACGAATTTATGGAGAGAAATTCACCGGGTATTTGAACCATTATCTTTGTTCATGTGAGTCAATTCAGTCTCTAAAACAGCTTATGAGAGCAGGAATAGAAAAATGAAGTAAATTAGATCAAAATGTGTTTTGGTGTCAAAGCATATTTCCTACACATATATGTGAAGGGTGATGTCACTTAATTAGTTAAGTGTAATTATATGTATTGAAATTAATTAGTTTATTATTTTCTAATTATTAGATAACTAGTAAATAAACATAAATTAATTAATTAATTGATAATGACCAATTAAATCTATCAATTGGGTTGATGAATCTCGATACAACTCAAACTCTAGGGAATATTATAATTTTCACCAATTATGTATATATGAGGCAAATTTTAAAAAATTTACAAATATATGGCTATATTTGTAAATATCGAAAATTATTTTTTATCAATATATCTAATAGCAATCTGATTGCAGATAGATCAAGTATTAGATACAGTTTCTTGTTAACAAATCAAGAGAGAAAAATGTTTTCCTCTCCCTCCCTGTTGCAGCCGAAAAAGATATTGAAGGAGAAATTTTTTTATTTTTCTTCTTCAATCGTTTTGAGAGCCGACACTCAAATTCTTATACAAAATTCTCGTGAGATATATTTCTGAAATTAACGAGTGATTGTTGGTGGATGAAATTCATAAATCATTCTTGGAGTTCAAGTGCGTGATTTAGATCCCAAAGCTTGAAGAACACGAATAACGTTAGAAGAAATTTTGTCAGATCAGTAATTCTCCTATACAAGTTATAGGTGAAAAAATTGTTTCTAACCTTATCTTCTCATTTAATGTCATATATGCATAATCGCAGTTGTTTGGTTTTAAGTTATTTAATCTGGTTAAATAAGTTAATTGGAAAAATTGGAAATTTTTTTAATATTCCGCCTACCAATCGTTCATGGTTCAAACTTGTTTTTAATTAACTTTAAAACCAACCGGTCCTAGTCATTTGTATCAAAGCAATAGGTTCTTGATTATGCATATTGATATTTGAAACGAACGTATCGTGAATTTTGTGGATATTGCCAGATGATTTTGTATGGTAGATTCAAAACTGTTTTGAATGTGTTATCTGATTGGATCTCTAACTATTGGCTCTTGGTATTTTTATTTCAATTTAGAATAGATGTACGCCGGATTGGAGGTATAGGATTTTATGTAATTTATTTTGTTGTAAAAGTTGAAATTTTAAAAATTTGATGTAAAATCGTTATCGCCTTGAAACCGTCACTGGAAACCGCTCGAAACCGCCACCGAGAGTCACCGGAATACTGTTCACGCTAAAATTACTGTTCACATTGGCGTTACTATTCCGGCAGCCTCGATAGTGTTTGTAAAACCCTAGGCGATAACATTTAGAGTTTAGGAAACCCTATGATGTTTTATGATAACCATTATCCTATTTTTTATCTTTTAAATTTTAAAAGGATAAAAGATTATTTTGAATTGAAGGATAATTATCTATTTTAGCTTCTTATCTTTTGAATTTTGAATTCAAAACATAATTATCATTGTCCGCTGTCGTGCCCTGCATGGTAATTAGGGTTTGTGAAATTCTAGGTGATAACAATTAGGGTTTAGGAAACCCTATGATGTTTTGCGATAACCATTATCCTATTTTTTATCTTTTAAATTTTAAATTGTAAAAGGATAAAAGATTCTTTTGAATTCAAAGATAATTATCTATTTTATCTTCTTATCTTTTCAATTTAGAATTCAAAAAATAATTATTAATGTTATCTTTTTATTTTTTATTTTGTTTTTTTTAAAGAGGATAATTAATGAGATTATTTAATTAGAAAAATAATTTTTCTTAATTAAAGGGTTTTAATCAAAATTTAAATTTTGAATTTTTGAAATTTGAAATTTGAAATTTGAATTTGAATTTTGAATTTTGGATTTTCAATTTAAATATGAATTTTAAATTTTAAATTTGTTTTTATAGTGGGAATGAACTTTTTAAAGAGGTACAAAGAGGTGGGATATCCTGAAGGACAAATAGACAATTACTAACGCCATGAAGATTTATTATAAATTAATTTGTAGTTTATTAATATTTTAGATTGTAATTAGTAATAAGCCAATAGGGAGGATAATTTTAGATGTATGATTTAATTTTAATCGTGCATTATCATATAACATGTCATATAGAATTAGGGATATGCCGATATCAAATTACCATGCAGCTTGTACATGCATCATTATAGATTAAATTATAATGGTTCTAATTTAATTGCAATGCGATATTTTTAATAGTTATGATTTTAAATTGGGATTTAAAATTAGTAAAGTATTTATAAATTTCATCTCATTTTTCATATTAATAAAAGTGATGTTTTGAAAAACTACCAAAAATCCAAAGTTTTTCAAAAACTAAGTGGAATGGTCGTTTACGTTGAAACATTCTCAAGGTCTCCAACACAAACTTGATCGTGCCACAAGGAATGGATTTGAACCGCCCATAATGGTCCTCTTTTAAATGGGAGAAACTAAGGAGTCGTGTCGCTTTGAGTCATCAAGTTGCTTGAGAAGCTAAGACTTCTGAAGGAAGTGGTGGGGTAGGGTCATCCCATAAACGGACTGTTAGTCCATAGTAATTTTTAAGAGTCGATGCGTTGGTTAAACACTTAGACTGAAGCATATTGGAATCCCTACTTAGAGGGCTGGTCAATAGGGCCAAGGTGACCAAAACCATTAGCGATTGGTTAAGCTAGATGTGGAGACCTTTGAGCGTTAACCAAACCAGAAGAGTCTCGATGCGATAAAAGATAGTTTGGACTTCATCCCTCCATGAGACAAGTTATCATTTTTTATCGTAACATCATGGAGGAAATATTTTTAATAGATTTTTAAATATTTAAGTAGTTGCATCATGCATCATACTTTCCTAAATGATTGAGCATTTATTTACACCGCTTTATTTATTCTATTCAGTAATCATGTCACTATCCACTTTTTCAATTATTCTTAACGTGAATAAATTTACTGGTGAAATTATGTGAATTGGAAATAAAATCTTGATATCGTGCTGACGGTAGAAAAGCTTAAGTTCATGCTCACTACCCCTTGTCCCCTTGAGCCTATTGTTGAACATCACCGAAATGTTCAGAGATCAGGGTCGTCAAGCCAGACAGACAATTGTACGCAACTTCACGAACTGTAGGATGGAACCTGGAACCCCTGTCAAAGGACATATGATACTGATCATATGTTATCTGAATGAGATGGAGATCACGTGTGCTGAGGTTGATGGTGAGACTCAGGTGAATATGATCCTAGAGACTTTGCCTAGTACCTTTGAGAACTTATAGCTTACTTATTTAATCAATAAGCTGAAGTACTCACTTCTTGAACTCATGAAGGAGCTACAAGCTGCTGAGATTATGTTTCTGAAGGACAAAAGGAAGTCTAGAGAGGCTAAATTTACTGAAAGAAAGCCTTCCACCTCTGGCTCTAAGAAGAAACACAGAAGTGGTCCAGGGAAAGTGAAGAAGCAAAAGTCGAGAGCTGCTAAAGGTAATAGCACCGCGAGAGTAGACAAGTCAAAAGACAAGTGTCATCACTGTGGAGCTGCTGGTCACTGGAAATGCAACTGTCCAGAATATCTCAAAGAGTTGGGATCTAAAGTTATAGTAATGGTTACTAAGACCTGTTATGTAGTTGACTCTACTTTTTCTTAGATTGTAGACTCTACAGCTACAAACCATATTTGTTGCTCCCTGCAAGGGTTCAGGGAAGTCTGAAGACTTGATGAGGGTGAGTATGATTTCCGCTGGGGTAATGGAGCACTAGTATCGGCCGTATCTGTGGGAACTTTTAAATTATGTTTTGAGAAATATTTTATTATTTTACGTGATGTTTATTATATTTCTGTTTTTGGGAAGAATCTTATTTCTATTGGTGCATCAATCGAGTAAGGATTTGATCTTAAATTCATTGATAAAGATATTGATATTTTTAGAAATGAATGCTTAATTACCGTTGCACACATGTTTAATAAACTATTTCACGTAAAACCAATAGTTCTAATGATAGTAAAAGTTTGAAGTATGACTCAACCGATCTAACCTATTTGTGGCATTTATGCCTTAGGCATATAAGTATGGAAAGACTTAGGAAGGATGGTCCTTTGTAAACTTACAAATGTGGGATCACTACCCAACACGAATCCTGTATTAAAGCAAAATGACCAGGAGACCTTTCTCAACAAAAGGTGAAAAAGACATTCAATGCCTTGAACTCATACACAGTGATGTGTGTGAACCATTGAATATCCAAGTAAGAGGAGGTTATGTATACTTCGTAACCTTCACTAATGACTACTCACATTTTGGTCATGTTTATCTCGTGCGTCAAAAGTCTGAAACATTTGAAAAGTTCAAAGAGTATAAGGCCTTGGTTGAAAAACAATTAGAAAAACAAGTCAAAATACTACGATCTGATCGTGGTGGAGAGTACTTGCTAAGAGAGTTGAAGACTTTCTTAAGGAAGACTGTATTCTTTCTCAACTTATAGCACCTGGTCTGCCACAAAAAATGGATATGGTTAGATCCATGATGAGTCACTCATCCCTCTCAGATTCCTTCTGGACATATGCCTTGGAAACTACAGTGTATATTCTGAACCAAGTTTCATCAGAGATGGTGCCTGGTACACCATATGAAAGATGGTATAGACGAAAATCATCTATTAACCATTTTAAAATATGGGGGTGCCCAGCACATGTTCTAAAGTCGAAGACAAGTAAGTTGGCCAGTCGTTCAGAATTATGAATGTTTGTAGGATATCCTAAAGGAATGAAGGGGTACATCTTCTACAGTATGACTGACCATAAAAAATTTGTGAGCATGAATGCTCATTTCTTGAAGAGGACTACATTAAAAGTTTACAGCCGAGAAGTACAGTTGTGCTAGAGGAATTATTGAGTGAGAGGACACCGACTCCCCAATCAAAAATTGTTATTAATTTAATAATGGAAGATCCACGACAGGAGCCAGAGTCTATGGAGCCTTGACGCAGTGGAAGGGGTATGAGAGAACCTGAGAGGTATATGTCATATGGAAAAGCTTTGACAGCCGTCTAAGATAAGGACTTTGATGAACCTGTCTCCTACTTAGAGGCCATGGCTTGTCCTGAAGTAAACTTATGGCAAGAAGCCATGAATGTTGAGATACATTAGATGTACTCGAACAAAGTCTGGAAGCTTGTAGATCCTCTTGAAGGGGTAAAACCCATAGGATGCAAATATATCTATAAGAAGAAAGGAGGTCCGGATGGAATGTAGGGGCATTGAAAGCTAGGCTAGTAGCCAATGGCTACACCCCAAACGAAGGTATAGACTATGGGGATACCTTTTCGCCGGTGGCCATGCTAAAATCCATCCGAATCTTTTCACCCATTCCTACTGCACTTGGTTATGAAATCTGGCAAATGGACGTCAAAGCTGTATTTATGAATGGTAATCTTGATGAGGGCATTAATATGGCTCAATCGGACAGGTTCATGGAGGAAGGCCAAGAGGGAAAAGTTTGCGAACTGTAGAAGTCCATTTATGAAGTTAAGCAAGTGTCACAATTTCAGATTATTAGATTCGATGAAACTGTTAAAAACTATCGAAGGAATTCTGATAGTTTTTAGCAAATGGACGTCAAGACTGTATTTCTGAATGAAAATCTTGATGAGTGCATTTATATGGCTCAACTGAATGGGTTCATAGAGGAAGGCTAAGAGGGCAAAGTTTGTGAACTTTAGAAGTCCATTTATTGTTATGCCCAACAGATACTTTCGCCATGCTTCAGGTGAGATGTACGTCATATCACAAGCTTTAGTGAAATTCATATCAATAAATAGGTGAGTTCTTTTGTCATCTGACATTTACTTATTTATTGTTATAGTTTTTCTGGTCTGATGGTGAATATTTCCATAGTTTTTTATGATGGAATGTGCGACGAATGGAAAAAAACATTGACTATAAGATTAAGTCATTGTTGATAATTAATAATGTGATGTTCTACTCAGTTTAGAATCCCGTGCATTAGATATAGATTCTAATAATTTGTATGTGATACTGTATATTGAATTTGGAGGATCAACTTTTAATTTTTAGAGATTCGCTTAGATTATGATATTGAGTGGGATCTTACTTTGATGAATAATGAGAAATGGAGAAATTATCTATTAATTGTTACTCCAACATTGGTAATATGACATATGATGTTGTTAGTGGTGGAATTTTATCGTCATCAGAGGTTGGGTCTTCATCACATATGATTATCCACGATAACTCTTCTGAACCTTTATTTATGGACTTATCCTTTATACACTCAAGCGAACAAGTGTGCTCCTTTACATACTTTCTAACACACCAAACTTTACCACCTCTATAACGTGAAGCACATACAAACCACTAACAAGTCTTAACAATATACTGAACTACATACCTTTCACGATTAGACTTGTTAGTCATAAACTGGAGATGTGAGAAGTTAAAGGTGGTGGACCTTTGCTTTGTTGACGACCTCTTATTGTTTTGTAAGGGGACCAGGGAGTAACTTTAGATCATGAAGGAGACTTTGGAGATTTTTCAGGCAATGGTTGGCCTTCAGCCTAACATCCATAAGAGTCAGATCTTCTTGTCAGGGGTCCAAGAGGAAGAGATTCTGGATATTCAATCTATTATGGGTTTCCAGAGGGCCACCTGCCTATGAGATACTCTGGTGGCGTGAATTACTGAAAGAATAAGGTCTTGGGACTTTAAATACCTATCTTATGCAGGTAGGTTTCAGCTTATTAGATCAATACCAATGGCCATCTTCTGATTTCAGGCCGATTTGTTTATATTTTCAAAAAAAAGTGGTCAAGAATTTACAAGACATGCTTAGAAACTTCCTGCGGAATGGAAATGAAGCCAAGCATAATTGGGCTAAGGTTTATTGGGATGATGCTTACTGTGACAAGACCCAAAGGGGTGTGGGGCTTAGGTACTTAATCTTGTCCAATGAAGTGGCAGTTGCAAAACACATGTAGTTCTTGGTCTTGCTCTCAAAACAGTCCGTGTGGAAGAATTGGTGCCAAGTGTACCTGATCAGGAAGAGCTCCATTTTTATTGTTAATACCCCTTCAAATCCATCATGGGTTAGGAGGAAGCTACTCAAATTAAAGAGTAAATTGCTGCCTTTTTGCAAAGCTTGTGTGGACAATGGCAGAGAAATCAAACTTTTGACTGAATGTTGGCACCCTCTAGGGATTTTGTTACCTAGATTTGGTCAAAGAATCCTATCTGTCACTAGTTGTCATCTAGACACCAAAGTTAGTGACATAATTCATAATGGACAATGGTCCTGGCCTATGTCTAGATCTGGTGAGCTCTTGGAACTTATGGATACCACCCTGCCTTCCCCCTCAACCTACTTTACCTGATTCTTGGTCTTGGATTTCAAGCCCCAATGATTCCTTCTCCTCAGTTCATACCTGTAAAACCTTGGTACAACCTAGGGAAAAGGTAAGATGGGCAAGATTAATTTGGTTCAAGTTTAATCTCCATAGGTACAGTTTTATCTCTTGGTTGGCCATTCACAACAAGGTGGCCACTAGAGATAGAATTGCATGATGGAATCAGTGTGGAGAATCTAATTCCCATTTGTTCATTGAGTGTGATCACACTAAATCAATGTGGAGAATCTTGATGTAGAAGTGTGAACTGACCTATAAAGCTTTAAACTGGACCCAAGTGATCTTTTGGCTATTAGTATGGAGCAAAGGTAAAACTTTGAGGGCATATTTACTTATAATTACTTTTTCATCCTTTGTGTACTACATCTGGAAAGAAATGAACTCTAGAGTGTTTGAGGGTAAGCTAAGGGATAAAATAGTGATTATTAAGCTAATCTCAGACGATGTGAGAGGCATATGTTTTCTTGTAAAGAGCTTCAAGGAGGACATCACTACTATTAACTGGGTTGAGAAATGGGGCACGGATCCCAAAATTCTGGAAATGACTTGATTTTGTGGTTTATCTTGCTGTAAGCTCTTTTTATAAGAGACCCCGTCCCCCCATCCCCCCAATCCCATGTTGTAGAGTTTTGTAATTGTAGGGCCTGTCCTATAAATGAGTTTTCCTTGCTAGGTCCTTTTATTGTTTTTTTATTTTATTTGTTTGATTGAGCTATAGTTACATCTTGTAAGGTAGGGGTCCTGCATTATAAAGGCACCTTCCAATCATGTCTTGATCCTTTTTATGCTCTGTGTCTCTTCTGATTGCATGTAGGTACCTATGAGCTAATTTATGGTGACCTTGAGGATGACTTTACTTTGGTATATTTGCTTACAAGTTTTGTACTCTTTAGAACCTAACTTATGAAGGTGGCTATATCTATTACTGCTTGCCTCTTGGACTTGATAGGGATTTAATTGTATTTTGTTGCTGACCTTATATTTTGTAAGGGCCTACCTATAAAAGCCTCTCATAGTGGGACATAGTGTGAACTTCTTGGTCATGTCCAAGCTACTAGGTCTAGGAGTATAGGTTTTTCTTCCTTATATATGTTACTTTCCCTCGGATATGCCCCTTATATTTGTTAAGTATCATTTTGGTTAATACATTTTCATTTACTAAAAAAATGGGTGAGCCTTCAGGAAGAATATCAAGTCGAGCTGAGAACTATAAATCAAACGCTTATGGGAGGCAACCCAAGGAAAATCTCGAACTATAAATCAAACGCTTTTGTATAATATTTCATTTTCTTGTTATGATAGAATATTTTTTTTGTTTTAGAAAGAATAGTTTGAAAGAGTTTTACGCGAACTTCTGCCAAAAAAGTACCAACGTAAGTCTTAGGGGTTGAGAGACTACTGTAACATATACTCAGTTAAATGGTGTGCTAGGGTTAGATGATGTTGAAGATGATTATTCTTTTATTGTTGCTAATATTACTCAACTGATTCTTGAGAGCATGTTGAAAGACTTAACAGTGCCAGGAACCAAGTGGCACAACACCTCTACGGAGCAAGCCAAAACATGCTTGAGAATGGCTCTGATTCCAATAGCAAGAGTTTGGTACCATTTCATTCAGCACTCACTGATGCCCACCACCCACAATCTCACAATAACCGAAAAGAGGTTAATTTTATTGCATTCTTTAATGTTTGTAAGTCTATCAATAGGTAGAGTTTTATTGCGAGAACTGAAGATAGTTGTGGGCAAGAAAGCTGGTTCTTTATTGTTTCCATTTCTACTGACAAGGTTATTTCTGGCTAACAATATTCCATATTTTGAGAACGAAGAGAGGTTATTGAACAAGGGATGAAAATCTAAGGGCCAAATTGAGGAACCCGTTGAAGAGTCATCTACCCTACCTTCGGGAACACATCCTTGTGAATTAAGCTCTACTAATGTGCTTCCACTCCTGTGTAACCTCTACAAAAAGCCAAAGATTCAGATGTTTTTCTTCAGCAAGCAACTAATTTTAGGCAGTATCAGGAGCTGCAGAGTTTAGGTTTTTGGGATTACACTGAAGCGCGAGACTTATTCTTCAGGAAGAGCCTTCAGATGAACTTTTCAAAGCCCTCTATGCATTTCCCGCCTTTCCCAGATATCCTTCTTCAACACTGGAAAAATACTCAGGATGAAGAAGAGGAGGAGGTGCAGGCCCAAGAAGAGGGACGCAATATGAAGGAAGCAGTAAGAGAGGAAAAAGTTCACCAAGCAATTGGAAAAGAGTTGGAGGAGGAAGTAGTGGAAAAAGGAAACGAGATTGAAGAAAAGGATTAAGATGTAAAAGAGGAGATTGAAGGACATGATCAAGAAAAAGATACTGAGGAAGTAAAAATCTAGAGTCTGTTCTAGAGGAAGTTGTTGAGAAGATAGAAGAAGATTTTGAGAAAGATAAAGTTATTACTGAAAGTGAAAGAGAGGAAGAATATTTAGAAGAGGAAAGTGAAGAGGAAGAAAGTGAGGACACACCACCCCGACCACCTAAGCAAGCATCTAAAAAGGCTAAGGACAAAGGTAAGAGGACGATGCAAACACCTAGCCTAGAAATCAAGATTTCAAAAAAGGAAACTATAAAATCATAGGGCAAAAAGCAAGGTGGCAGAAAAGAAAACTGAAGCATCTGTTATAGCCAAGAGTAGCAAAAAGAAGTAAAAGTTGGTTGAAGAGTATGAAGAGATGGATAAGCAGCTGTAAGAGAAGATCAAGTCTATTAAAAAGCAGCTCTCATCAGTTATGGAGGCCTCCAAGAGAAGGAGTGGCATGTGCAACGCTTCCAAGCATTAAGGAGTGGTGGTCTGCTATAGTAGCTAGTTGCAGTAGCAATGGGAGTGTTTTTTCTCCCTTCTTCATTTTATATGTTATCTTTCTAGTTATTTATCAAAAAACTTTTGTTGGATATAATTTATTGGCAGTGAGGGCACTGTCTGGTCTGCGTTTGGGGGAGGGGCTAGCATTTTCCTTTAGGTTGATTATTTGTGTTAATCATGTGTGCAAGTTTATATTTTTTTAGCCTGCCATTATGCCAATTTTTTAAAAGCAATTTAATTTATATAAAAAACAAAACTGAAATTTTAGTGCAGTGTATCTATCTAGTGTATTTAGCTATTTGAAAATCCTTTGGCTTTAAAAAAATATATTGTTGAATAAAATGATAGAGAGCTCCTCTATTTTAAGTTGCTTAGTAATCAGGTGCCTTCACCAGAAGTGTTGTCATTCGCGTAAAAAGGCAGCTAGAAATATGAACTTGCTATAGCATTTAATTGGTAAAAGTTAAGTAGTAGCCTTGTTGTTTTGTTGCTGAGTAACCAGGTGACTTCGTAGCTAATGTTGGTCATTGCATCAAAAGGCAGCAAAACATAATGGGTTATCTATTCCTACGCCTTACAAAAAGAGAAAAGAGAAAAGGCCAAGAAAAAAGGATTATAAGTTAGTAGCAATTTCTCTTGGCGCTTATTGATTATAGTGTATCCCATGCTGAGTTGTATTGTAATGCATGTTGTGCATGGTAATATTAGATGTGCTTAAGCTAGAAGTCTTTTAGCCAAAATTTTTGTACTTAGGCTATCCTTTGCATCCCGTGTCAATTGACTTTGCTCCTAGCATACACTCACTGTAGGGATTTAATCTAGTTCAGAATTCAGCATGTTGTGAATAAATGGTATCTCTTGCTTTGATGCATAATGTTGTTGTGGAAAAATGGTTAGTGTCTAAAAAATTTTAGACTGCTCTGGGTTGGACAAAATATTTTAGTGGTAGTTGCGCCATTTTGTAGTTTAGATTTGCATTCCTCGAGGACGAGCAATGGTTTAAGTTTGGGGGTGTGATTACTCTATGAAAGTAGAGTTATTTAGCCGTTCTAAGCCTAAATTGTTACATGTTTTAAGTATGTTAGATATAATTAATGTTTAGTTTTAGTTAAATGGGCATAATTTAGTTTTAGGGTTGACTTTTAGTTCATGCTAGCCTTTCTAGAATTTATAGGCAGTTTTACGCATTTTAGGGTTTCTTTGGCATAAGGTTGCTGGCTAGCTTGAAGATCTTTAATGCTATAACAGTTCTTGATGCTATAGCAATGTTTGTACAATGCAAGTGAGTGAGTAGACTGGTGCTTGTGCGAGTGGGAGCTGAAATAAAAGGGAATCTCCATGTGTCAGAATTAGTTATTCCAGGTGTCAATCGTACCTGCATTTCTTGGTTCCCAAATTCTTGGAGCCTGGCCACATGCCCTTGTGCTAAGAGGAAGCCCTAATTCCCATGATGTTATAAAAAGCAAACCTTCTACTTTTGGAGAGAAGAGAAGATGTTTTTATATAGAGCTTACAACTGCCTGGAAAAGAGGATGAACCTGCACGAGGAAGAAAAATGGTGAAGAAGATGACAGAACATGGAAGGGAGAAAGGGAAGACGACAAGAGCTTAGACGACTAGTTTACTCTTCTTTTATCTTTCCTTTACTTCATTTTTCTATTTTGTACTACTCTTTTCCTATTCTCCTTTTTATGTTGGATTCCAAGGATTCAAGATATTTTGTATTTTCATTATAGCTCATTATGAGTTAAGCTTTGTCAGGCTAGTGTGGCAAACTAACTTGGATTTTACGTTGCCTTTTTAATGAAGTTTCGAATGCATGTTTCCTTAAGCATTTTTTGTTAACTGTTTTGATTGTTTACCTTCTATTTGCGATTGGCCATCCCTTATAGAATGCAAGTTAAGTTAAGCTTCAGAAGAACTTAGTTTAATGGAATGACTTACCCGATGCTTGTTTGCTTAAATCAAGAATGCATGGGCATAGATTCATATAGATCTAAGCATTTTGTGAGTTACATTGGAATATGAACTTACCTTACAACCTCTTAGCTGAAACTTAAAGAATCTGTGTTAACCTAACTGTGCTTAGATATGAAGAGAGTTGGGTTAAGTAGATAATCTCATAAACAAAAGTTGAATGTGCTTTACTAGGGTATTGCTTATGGATAGTTATAGCAATGGAAACATAATTAATATTGGTGAAGTAAATGAAAAGGAAATCAACCATACTAGCCCAATCTCATCTTGAATATCTAAATAACTTTAGTAATCTTCTTTTACTCAGCTGTCAGTACATTTAATTCTTATTTTGAGAAATTTACATTTAGACTTCGTATAAGCCAATTATATTTTGCTACAGCATTATCTTGCAAGTTAAAATCTGTATGTTCACTTAAGCATTGCATATTCCCTATTCCTTGTGGGTTTGACACACATTTACTACTATGTTACTTGTAGTGACACGTACACTTGTGTAAGATACATTTTTAGGCAACAACTCCGTAAGGCACTAAAAGCGCCTAAAATGATCACCACATTTCCAAATTTTTATCCACAACGTGTATTGGGTGTCAAAAATCAAGTCGAGTTCATTCCATGCCCAAAAGAACCAAGTTTAGTCAAGTTCATCTCATTTGAGCCTAAACACATTCAATTGGGTATTTTTGAATCCGCATGGCACTAGAAGCACCCAAAATTATGACCACACTCCAAATTCTTATCCAAGACATGTGTATTGGGTGTCAAAAGTCAGGTCGAATACATACCATGCCCTAAATATCCAAGTTTAGCAAAATTCATCACATTTGGGACTAAAAAACATTTCATTGGATCTTTTTCACTCCGCATGGCACTAGAAGCACCTAAAATAACCACCACAGTCCAAATTCTTATCCAAAATATGTATTGGCTGCCAAAAATCAGGTTGAGTACATGCCATGCCCGAAAGATCCAAGTAGCCAAGTTCATTTCATTTGGGCCTAAACACGTCCCATTAGGTCTTTTTGACTCCACTTGGCACTAGAAGCACCTAAAATGACCACCACACTCCAAATTCCTATTCCAAATGAGTATTGAGTGTCAAAAGTCAGGTCATGTACATGCCATGACCAAAAGATCTATGTTTAGCCAAGTTCATCTCATTTGAGCTTAAACACGTCCCAATTTGTCTTTTTGACTCCACATTGCACTAGAAGCACCTAAAATGATCACCAAACTCCAAATTCTTATCCAAAACGTGTATTGGGGGTCGAAAGTATAATTAGGTACATGACATGCCCAAAAGATATAAGTTTAGCCTGGTTCATCTCATTTGGGCCTTAACACCTCTCATTGGTCTTTTTGACCCTGCATTGTACGAGAAGCACCTAAAATGACCAACATGCTCCAAATTCTTATCCAAAACATGTATTGGGTGTCAAAAGTTAGGTGGAGTACATGTCATGCCCAAAAGATACAAGTTTAGCCAAGTTCTCCTTATTTGAGCATAAACATGTCCCATTGAGTCTTTTTTACTACGTAGAAGCACCTAAAATGACCACCACATTTCAAATTCTTATTCAAAACATGTATTGGGTGTCAAAAGTCAAGTCGAATACATTCCATGCCCAAAAGAATCAAGTTTAGCTAAGTTCATCTCATCTGAGCCACAACACGTCCCATTGAGTCCTTTTCACTCCGCATGGCACTAGAAGCACCTAAAATGACCACCACACTCCAAATTCTTATATAAAACTTGTATTGGCTATCAAAAGTCAAGTCGTGTACATACCAAGTCAAAAATATCCAAGTTTAGCCATGTTCCTCTCATATGGGCCTAAACATGTCACATTGGGTCTTTTTGACTATGCATGGAACTAGAAGCACCAAAATGACCAAAACACTCCAAATTCATAACCAAAATCTGTATTGAGTGTCAAAAGTCATGGTGAGTACATACCATGGCCAAAAGATCCAAGTTTGGCCTTGTTCATCTCATTTTGGCCTAAACGTCCCATTTGGTCATTTTGACTTCGCATGACGCTAAAAGCACCTAACATCACCAACACACACCAAATTCATATCTAAAACATCTATTGGCTGTCAAAAGCCATGTCGAGTACATGACATGCCCAAAAGATCTTAGTAGCAAAGTTCGTTTCATTTCAGCCTAAACACGTCCCACTAGATCTTTTTGACTCCACATGGCACTAGAAGCAATTAAAATGACCTACACACTTCAAATTCTTACCCAAAATGTGTATTGGGTGTCAATAGTCTGGTCGGCTACATGCCATGCACAAAAGATCCAAGTTTGGCCATGTTTTTCTCATTTTTACCTAAACACGTCCCATTGAGTCTTTTGGACTCCGCATGACACTAGAATCACCTAAAATAACCACCACACTCTGAATTCTTACCCAAAATATGTATTGTCAATTGAAAGTCAAGTCGAGTATATGCCATGCGTAAAAGATCCAGGTGGCCAAGTTTGTTTCATTTGGACCTAAACACGTCTCATTGAGTCTTTTTGACTCTGCATGGCACTAGAAGCACCTCAAATGACCTCCACACTTAAAATTCTTATCTAAAACATGTATTGGGTGTCAAAAGTGAGGTCGCCTAGATGCCATACCCAAAAGATCCAAGTTGAGCGTTGTTCATCTCGTTTTTCCCTAAACACACCTAATTGGGTCTTTTCAACTCCGCATGGAACTAGAAGCACCTAAAATAACCACCAGACTCTAAATTATTATCTAAAACGTGTATTGGATGGCAAAAGTCAGGTTGAGTACATGCCACGCCCAAAAGATCCAAGTAGTCAAGTTTATTTCATTTAGGCCTAAACACGTCCCATTTGGTCTCTTTGACTCTATGGAACTAGAAGAACCTAAAATAATAATCACGCACCAAATTATTATCAAAACATGTATTGGCTGTCAAAAGTCAGGTCGAGTACATCTCACGCCCAAAAGATCCATGTTCGTCTCATTTGGACCTAAACATGTCTCATTGGATCATTTTGACTCCACATGGCACTAGAAGCACCTCAAATGACCTCAAAACACCAAATTCTTATCCAAAACGTCAATTGGTTGTCAAAACACCGAAGTCAGGTCGGCCACATGCCATGCTCAATAGATCCAAATTTAGCCAAGTTCATCCCATTTGGGCCTTAACACGTCCCATTGTGCCATTGTATTGCAATCGGAGCACCTAAAATGACCACCACACTACAAACTCTCATCCAAAATGTGTATTGAGTGTCAGAAGTTAGGTCAGGTACATACCAGGCCCAAAAGATCCAAGTTTAGCCATGTTCGTCTCATTTTAGCTTGAAAACATCCGATTATCTTTTTGACTCCGCATGGCACTAGAAGCACCTAAAATGACAACCACACTCCCAATTCCTATTCCAAATGAGTATTGGGTGTCAAAATTCAGGTCGGGTACATGCCATGCCCAAAAGATCTAAGTTTAGCCAAGTTCATCTCATTTGGCCCTAAATACAACCCATTGTGTCTTTTTAATCCGCATTGCACTAAAAGCACCCAAAATGACCACCAAATTCCAAATTCTTATCCAAAACGTGTTTTGGGGGTCAAAAATCAGGTCAGGTACATGACATGCCCAAAAGATCTATGTTTAGCCTAGTTCATCTCATTTGGGCCTTAACATGTCTCATTGGTCTTTTTGACCCCGCATTGTGCTAGAAGCACAAAAAATGACCAACATCCTCCAAATTCTTATCTAAAATGTGTATTGGGTGTCAAAAGTTAGGTGGAGTACATGTCATGCCCAAAAGATACAAGTTTAGCCAAGTTCACCTCATTTGAGCATAAACATGTCCCATTGGGTCTTTTGACTACGTATGACACTAGAAGCACCTAAAATAACCACCACATTTCAAATTCTTATCCAAAATGTGTATTGGGTGTCAAAAGTCAAGTCGAATACATTCTGCCCAAAAGAACCAAGTTTAACTAAATTCATCTAATTTGGGCCTCAACACGTCCCATTGAGTCTTTTTTACTCTGCATGGCACTAGAAGAACCTAAAATGACCATCACACTCCAAATTGTTATCTAAAACTTGTATTTGTTGTCAAAAGTCAGGTCCAGCACATTCCAAGTAAAAAAATCCAAGTTAGCCAAGTTCCTCTCATTTGGGCCTAAACACGTCCTATTGGGTCTTTTCAACTCTGCATGGCACTAAAAGCATAAAAAATGACCACCACACTCCAAATTATTATCCAAAACTTGTATTGGGTGTCAAAATTTAGGTTGATACATACCATGCCCAAAAGATTCAAATTTAGCCAAGTTAGTCTCATTTGGTTCTAAACACGTCCCATTGGGTCTTTGGACAACCTATGGAACTAGAAGCACCTAAAATAACTAGTACACTCCAAAATCTTATCCAAAATGTGTATTTTCTGTAAAAAAATCAGGTCAAGTACATGCCATTCCCAAAAGATCCAAGTATCCAAGTTCATTTCAATTGGACGCAATTGGAACTTTTTGACTCTGCATTGCAATAGAACCACCTCAAATGATCTCCACACTCTAATTTATTGTCCAAAATGTGTATTAGGTGTCCAAATTCAGGTCGGCTACATGCCATGCCCAAAAGATCCAAGTTTAGCCATGTTGGTCTCGTTTGGGCCTAAACACGTCCCATTGGATCTTTCTTACTCTACATGGCACTAGAAGCACATAAAATAAGCACCATACTCAAAATTGTTATCCAAAATGTGTATAGGCTGTCAAAAGTCAGGTCGAGTGCATGCCATGCCCAAAAGATCCAAATAGTCGTGTTCATCCCATTTGGGACTAAACATGTCTCATTGGGTCTTTTTGACTCTGCATGGAACTAGAAGCACCTAAAATGACCAACACACTCAAAATTATTAACCAAAATATGTATTCTGTGTCAAAAGTCATGGTGAGTACATACCATGCCCAAAAGATACAAGTTTAGCGATGTTCATCTCATTTTAGCCTAAATGCTCCATTTGGTCTTTTTGACGCTGCATGGTGCTAAAGGCACCTAAAATAACCACCACACTCCAAATTCATATCTAAAACATGTATTGGCTGTCGAAAGTCATGTCAAGTACATGACATGCCCAAACGATCCAAGTAGCCAAGATCATTTCATTTGGGCCTAAACACGTCCTATATGATCTTTTTGACTCTGCATGGCACTAGAAGCCCCAAAAATGACCTCCACATTTCAAATTCTTATCCAAAATGTATATTGGTTGTCAAAAGTCCGGTTGCCTACATGCCATGCCCAAAACATCCAAGTTTAGCCATGTTCATCTCATTTGTACCTAAATACGTCCCATTGAGTCTTTTGAACACCGCATGGTAAAATGTGTATTGGCAATTGAAAGTCAGGTCGAGTACATGCCATGCGCAAAAAAACCAAGTCGCCAAGTTCGTTTCATTTGGGTCTAAACACATCCCATTGGATCGTTTTGACTCTGCATGGCAGTAAAAGCACCTCAAATGACCTCCACACACCAAATTCTTATTCAAAACGTGTATTGGGTGTCAAAAGTCAGCTCGCCTAGATTCCATACCCAAAACATCCAAGTCTAGCCATTTTCATCTCATTTCGCCCTAAACACGCCTCATTGGGTCTTTTTGACTCCGCATGGAACTACAAGCACCTAAAATAATCACCACACTCTCAATTATTTTCTCTATTGGCTGGCAAAAGTCAGGTTGAGTACATTCCACGCCTAAAAGATCTAAGTACCAAGTTTATTTCATTAGTCCTAAACACGTCCAATTGGGTCGTTTTGACTCTACATGGCACTAGAAGAACCTAAAATAACCATCACACTCCAAATTGTTATCAAAACATGTATTGGCTGTCAAAAGTCATGTCGAGTACATGTCATGCCTAAAAGATCCTTGTTCATCTCATTTGGGCCTAAACAGGTCCCATTGAGTCATTTTAACTCCACATGGCACTAGAAGCACCCCAAATGACCTCAAAACACCAAATTCTTGTCCAAAACATCTATTGGTTGTCAAAAGTTAGGTCGGTTACATGCCATGCCCAATAGATCTAAGTTTAGCCAAGTTCATCCAATTTTGGCCTTAACGCGTCCCATGGGCCATTGTATGGCAGTCAAAGCGCCTAAAATGACCACCACACTTCAAAATCATATACAAAATGTGTGTTGAGTGTCAAAAGTTAGTTCGGGTACATGCCAGGCGCAAAACATCCAAGTTTAGCCATGTTCGTCTCATTTCAGCCTAAAAATATCCTATTATCTTTTTGACTCTGCATGGAACTAGAAGCACCTAAAATGACCACCACACTCCCAATTCTTATCCTAAACATGTATTGGGTGTCAAATGTAATGTCAGGTGCATGCCATGCCCAAAATATACAAGTTTAGTCAAGTTCATCTCATTTGGGCGAAACAAGTCCCATTGGGCATTTTTGACACCGCATTGCACTAGGAGCTCCTAAAATGACCACCACACTTTAAATTCTTACCCAAAATGGGTTTGGGTGTCAAAAGTCAGGTCGGCTACATGCCATGCCCAAATGATCCAAATAGCTAAGTTCGTTTTATTTGGGCCTAAAGATGTCCCGTTTTGTCTTTTGACTCTGCGTGGCAAGAAGCACCTCAAATGACCTCCACACTATAAATTCTTATCTAAAATGTGTATTGATGGATCAGGTTTTAAAAATTTGAGTAAAAACAATAAATGAAGAACGGTTCATGGGTGGAAAGTTAATAATTTTTCACATCAACGATTTAATCGTATTAAATATTTGCGTTATTCGTTCTTCGTTAAGCTTGTGTCAATCTTCGCACCAACAACTACTTCTGGGATTCAGAAGTATATCTCAATAGGATGTTGTCAGGAATTGAGTGTGGGCTGTCAAAACAACAGAAGAAAAAAAAGTAAAATTTTCTCTTCTTCCTCTAGATTTCAGCGGAAACAGATAGGGGAGAGAGAAACTATTTTCTTTGCTCTGTAATCACACACTGTGATCAGAGTTATGTTAACACACTTAGGTAGGCAACCCTAATGTCATTCCTTATATAAAGATTTACAAAATTTATTGTCAAATTTACACAAAACCTCAAGGCTTCCAAACCCTAAAGTTTTCAAAACTCATGGTTTCCTAAACCCTAAAGTTTCCAAAACCTCAAGGTTTCCTAAACCTTAAAGTTTAAAAAAACATAAGGTTTCTTGAACCCTAAAATTTTCAAAAACTCATGATTTCTTAAACCCTAAAGTTTCCAAAAACTCAAGGTTTGCTAAACCCTAAAGTTTCCAAAAACTCATTGTTTCCTAAACCATCATTAGAAAGCTTACAGTGGCGAGCGGTGACAGCAAATGGCAGCGTGGGGTGGCAGGAGACGGCACGGCGGCACTGACGACGCCGAGTGGCGAAGATGAACGGTGACTTTTCTTGCGATGACGGATTTACATGGAATATAAAGATACAACTTTTGTGAAAATTAAATTACACCAAATCCTATGCCTCAATTTCGGTGTATATCAATTCTAAAATTGAAAATGAATACCTAGAGCCAATGGATAGGGATCCATTCATAAAACACATTCAAACATTCTTTGAATCAATCATACAAAAAATATATTTCAATATCACAACATCCATTGATACATACGTTTAATTATTAATATGCACAATCAAGAACCCAAGGCTCTGATACCAATTGTTTGATCGGGTTTTAAAATTTTGAGGAAAAACAACGAAGCATGAATGATTCATGGGCGAAAAATAAAAAAAAATTCACATCAACTATTTAATCATATTAAATATAAAACATTTTATGATCATGCATATTTAGATTGACGTATTTAGGAGAAGTGAAAATAATATTACATATTTCTTGTATCGGAGAAGTTCTCACTTGGCGGAATCCTATTGATTGTCTTGCGTTCTTCATTCTTTGTAGAACTTGAATCAATCTTCACACTACAACCACTCATAGGATTCATAAGTATATCTCAATAGAATGTCTTCAGTAATTGAGTGTGGGCTCTCAAAACAACATAAGAAAAAAAAAACAATTTTTTCTCTTATTCCTCTAGATTTCAGCGGCAACAGGGTGGGGAGAGAGAAACTAGTTTCTCTGCTCTGTGTAACCACACACTATGATCGGGGTTGTCTCAACACACTTAAGTATGCAACCCTAATGCCATCCCTTATATAAAGATTACAAAATTTACACATATACCCCTATACTGTAAATTGCCAAAATTCTCCTCCATTTACTGTAATTGTCAAAATTTTACATCTCCTTAGAGCCAATACTGTGTCAAAATTCATCAATCCAAATTGAGAATTTAAATTGATCTCAATCAATCAATTAACTAATTTTTTTATTTACTAATTATCCAATATTTATCCAGTAATAATTAAATAATTTGAACATTAGTTTTTGCTCTTCACTACTTTAGTGACAATATCCATCACATATGGGTTCAGAAAGTATACCTTGGTCCAAAACACATTTTTTGTCCAACTGGTGTTGTTTCTCATTCATGTCCTTATGAGCTACCCTTGAGACCGAACGGACTCACATGAATAAAACTATAGGATTCAAATACTAAGTGAATTTATCTGCATAAATTCCATTTTTGTCTGGGTCCGATGCCAAATCAACTCTCGATTCATGCGCGCTAGATTTTCTGTTGGTGCAAATAAACACTTTTTATTTCACGGTCCACATAATATTTTTCTATGTTAATCTTCGTCAATATCAGTAACAAGAGAGGGATATAAACTTACCATTTTTCCCTTCTAGTTATTATCTCCTTAACTCTTTTATTGACTATGAATAAGAAACACATAATAGTGAATTGTCGAGCACAGTTTACTATGTCTAATTGAATGATTCATTTCATTGAGTACCTGGCTAGGTCTACTTATTCACACACCCATCAATAAAGCATAAGGTGAATTGTTTCATTTTACAATCTCACCACGAATTCCATATCTGTGAATCACAAAACTCCAACATAGTTTAATCACGAGCACAATAGCTGAGGTATTTGGCAAGCACAAAAGCATACCAACTTAAATCCTTGCAATAAATATGATCGTTATTGAGTATGGTAGCAAGCAAGGGTCATTCCCGCAGGAGAATTAAAATGTGATTAGAAATCTTACTTAACAAAATTGAACGAAAACTTGTAGACACACTAATGACACTCTAATTTGAAAATAAAATACGGGGGGTTTGGTGATTGTTTGATATGTAAACAAAGAAAAAGAAAACAAAATTGGAAACTGGAATTAAGAAAAGACAGATTTAAAGAGTGAACATGATAAGAAATATGGTTAAGGATTCATTCTCTACCTCTACAAATATGCCAATAGCCAAAAATCAGAAATAACTTTCTCAATTTTTCAAAAATAACAACCTTAAAACAATCACAAGTTCGATTATCTTGATCTTTCCTTACCTTGTCATTAAGTAAAACAAGTTCTTTACTTAAACTCTTTCCATTCAACAAACTTGAATAAGTTCTCTAAATTCTGTTTAATGAAAGCAATTAATCAAGAAAGATATGGATTGAATGGAGCAACAAACACACAAGTTCGGTTTATAAAAATTGACTTACATTCCTTATGTAATCATACAAAAATATCCCATAATCATTGAAAACAATTTGCTACTTTTGTTTAGAAAGCCTTGAAAATTATTGGATCAAAATTCTAAACTAGCAATAGAATTACTAACATGCTCACTTAGTTGCGCACCTAAGCAAACAAGAAAGATTTTATAGATAATGAAATCATAAGAATATAAGCATAATTGAAAGAGGGATGAAAGAAAATTTCTAAAATTTATTAACTAATAATCATGTCTAGGGTTTTGAAATCACTCTTAACCAAAGAAAGAAATTAGCTACACATGGAGATACTAAAGAACATACTTCTAAATAACAAAATAACTGAAAATCCACTCCCTTTCCAAAGTCAGCAAAATTATCCTTTTAAGAACTCGAGCACAAGTAGGACTCTTTTTCATTTATCATGAGAAGAATTTAAAATTCAAACTTCAAGATAAAAGATGGTAGATTCTAGCTTAAGAGATAAGCTAAGGTCCTGATCTTTATCTTTATCCTTCACTGATTTAAAATCATAATCAGATTTGATCCTGAATTTTGTCCATTTTGGAACGATCAGAAAAATTCGGAAAATATTCAACAGAAATATTAATCTCTTATCTTTCCAACCATATAAGATTTGCATTGTAGAAAAATAGAGATCATCATGAAACGTTTGTTTTTCTTCGATTGTGCAAATATGCCGAATTTGATGCTTAATTTGAAATTCAAATTTTGTGTTGATCTTTAAATTTCAAATTTAAAAATTCATATAGTAGCACATGGAGAATTAGAAGCAGCTGGAGACATAGAGTTTTAGACCATTTTGAACTCCTTTACAAGTTGCTTATTTTTGTAGCCTAAAAACACATTAAAAACAAAATAAATATCCGAATGTAACATTTAATCTCTTCTTTTCACAAATGTTATTATTTAAATATTGAATAAAATGTTTTTTACGCACATATCAGTATTGTCCAGTAACTCGAAGTCACTCCTTTGGCGTACCAAAGATGGAAATTAACTAAGTCAAGTTTCGTATTCACCTCAAAATTGATGTAATCATGAAAATACCCTTAAGGTGTAAATAATTAGATTTAGAGCTAGATAATCAGCTTTGCTTCAAACTAATTTGTTACTGGTCTATTCAACATGCTCCATTATATGTCTAGGTCAACTGTTAGAGTCTCCACTCCTATGCCTCAAGACCGGCAACCTTTGGTTCAACCTAACAATCGCAATCACACTTGATTGCCCAGCCGATCCTAAGACTGCAAATAAAATTCTAAACTATTTTAGAGAAGTTTCTCTAGAAGACCCCTCAGTCTTTATTCTTCTTAGGTTGACAATAGTTTCACGACTTGAGTAAATTATAAACACGTTTTAATTAATAAAAAAACTTTCATTCATTCATTAAATTCAGTAATAGTTTGAGAAATAACTAAATACTCATAAATAGTTATTACACCCTACTTTATGGACATAATTCCAACAGTCTCCCACTTGGACTAAAGTAGGCATGTACAATCTCGTATCCCCATGCTCTCCAGAAGACCATCAAAGACTTTACTACTTAAAGTCTTCGTAAATGAATTTGTCAAGTTGTTGACCGTCGATATGTGTGTTAATACAACATCTCCACACTAATAATCTCTCTAATCAGGTGATATTCACGCTATATGTGTTTGGATTTTTTATGGCTCCTTGGTTCCTTTAAATTTTCTATAGCCCTATTGTTATTACAATAAAGTATCATGGACTTGTCAGCTTCTAGAACAACTTCGAGAGTCTTCAATAACTCTCTAAGCGATACAGTCTCCTTTGTAGCTTCACAAGCTGTCATATACTCAAGGGAGCTGCATGTTTGTTATGACTTTGGTTGAGCTTATTTTTTATAGCTATATGAATTGGTTTGAAAAGCGGAGAAGTGAAGCTAGAGATGCCTTACTACGAGGTAAACTATTTACTGCTTTTGATGTTGATAAGATAAACAATTGGGAAGCCAAGGCTAGTTCACATTCTATCATAAATTTTGACCGTGTTAGTGAATTGTTCGAGGTTAAAATTGGAATGCACGACCTTCACATGGACAAATGCCAGAACATACATTTTATGAATCTAAAGGCACGATCATGTACTTGCAACAAGTTGCAATCATTTGGCCTCCAATGTTTCCATCTGTTAGTAGTATGCCCATATACTCGTATCGATAGTTCGTAATTCGTTGAACATTATTACCGCATATCAACACTCGTCGAGTGTTATAAGCCACAGTTCAAGTCCTTTCCACATGAACATTAGTGGGAAGTACCTAACTTTCCAATAATGCACCCTGATCTAACTAGGATATACGAAATGTGATAGATTAGACAAGTAGGACATAACCCAAAATTATCCTTCTCGTAATGGAAGACAATCTTCGAAAGCATCATGGCCTTCGATGCATTTATTTTATTTTATATATTTCATTAATGTTTTTTACTTGAAGTATTTCATTATTATGACCATGTATTTGATTAAAGGTTTTGTATTTTATCTTGACGAGTGATGTACTATTTTAGATGTAGTATGATGTAATATTTGAATTTTATTCACTCTTTGAATTGAATGTCTAGATTCAGTTTTGATGTAATATTTGAATATTTGAATTATATGCATTCCATCACGACTCTCATTTTCAGGATATTGAGATAATATCATAGAGCTTGGACTACATGATAGCTCAAAATTATATTTACAGGATCAACATAGATCGCAACATGTTTGGAACCATGAGTATTCTCTTGCTTTACATTATCATTGTCGTACTGCACTTGTACATTAGACCATGACACTACATAGACGTATTATTTCATATTTGATGTGTGCTGAATTTTATGGAGTTATGAAGGTTGGGTTTATCGCCCTCGACAAGTACTTGATCACATATTTTATGAAGAGATAGCGTCCTGAAACACATCCATTTCATATGGCACATGATGATTCTACCATTATTATACATGATGCACAAATACAATTAGGACTCAAGTTTATAAGATGTTAGTCACGGGTACTGCACATCTAGATTGGCCACGAATATGGGTAGTGTTTTTGTTAGGTTTCTTACCAAGACAACATAATTTACAAGGATCACGCTTAAATATGTCATGTTTGACTGCACATTTTTTCTCAGTAGATGACGATGATGATGATGATGAGATTTATGTACGCAATTGCGTGTGTCATTACCAAGTAATAAAATGATATGTGAGTGTCATTCTCCACAAGGATTGATAAAAAAACAAAGCAGTTAATCAAATCAAGCTTAATTCTAAGTTAAGTAAAGTAACAGCAATGAATTTGGGTTTTAATTAATCTAAAAGTAAAGTAGAAGAACATTAATCAAAGATGAGATAAAATAGAGTAACGCCAAGGAGATATGAAGCAAAACAGAGTAATGATTGTGTAATCAATGGTGAAGTGAGCTAGCATGGTTAAATCTCTTTATCGTTAATATCCTTAACTAAATCTGTTCAATATGCTATAGCATCCTAATAGCATTAGCCTCAACTCATATGTGTGCAACAGATTTCCATCCTTACAACTATTAACTTCAATCTCAATTAACTTATTCCTAAGTAATACAAGATTAATGTTACCATATAATTATTCCGGTTCTTGACTTACAAGGTGAGTATATAGGCCTATATTACTCACTAATTACTTTGATCGCTAAGATTCAAGCAACAAGTATCAATCATGTTAGATCAATTAAACTAAACCTTTACAGTATTTAATCCAATAGATATCTTACAAATGATGACCAACCTATTAATAAGAATGAGCATTAATAATACTAGAATGAAATGCTACTAAGAAACTTACAAATTGAACTTCATTAATTAAGGATAAAAACTTCAAAGTTCATTAACCA
The DNA here is from genome assembly GCA_003255025.1 of Datisca glomerata. Lineage (NCBI taxonomy): Eukaryota > Viridiplantae > Streptophyta > Magnoliopsida > Cucurbitales > Datiscaceae > Datisca > Datisca glomerata. The sequence continues at coordinate 77,273 of QANY01013061.1, read as the reverse complement.
TTTGAGCTTATGAAGTTTAGTTCATAATGAGCTTTCGAAGAGATTAAGTTATAGTCGCAGCCATTGAAGTACTCACAGAAATGAAACCTAGTAAAGAAGATACAATAAATAGAAGGCAAAGAAGATGGATTAAGGGAATATCCTTTTTTCTTGTCTTCTTGCATACGTCCTTTCTTTCCTATTTCTGTCCTTTTCCTCCCTCTTTCTGCAATTTGTCTCCTCTTTCTCAACAAGGTGTCGGCTCTGCTTCTAAAGAAGACGTATATACTATAAAGAGAGTCTCCAAATTAGGGCTTCAACTACCAAAAGGGACACTTGTAAGGCAAGACCACTAGATGTAGACCACTTGAAAGCAACACCACTAGATGTAGACCACTTGAAAGCAACACCACTAGATGTAGACTACTTGAAAGCAACAGCGTGAGATGGATATTTGCTTTTGGATCGCACGAGTTTCTTTTCACCTTTTGGAGTGTCATCAAGACTAAACGATAAACTCCCTGCCATGTGTGCAAATAGGTTGCTACAGTGATGTGGTTTTCTCATGTTGTGGCATCTCCTCGGTTGACTGCCCTTCTAAGAACCCTATAATCTATCCAATTACTACCAAATAAGCTAAAAAGGTAGTTGCACTCTAAAAAGATAACTAAAACAAGAAAATATCACAACTAAGACTAGAGACCAAGACATCACCCTAGAATTCCTAATGAAATAAGATTGAACATAAGTAGATAACTCTCATTTCTTAGATTTACACCCTCAAACTTAAAATATTACTTGTCCTCGAGTGATGGTAAACAAGATAAGAAAATAACCAAATGATAAACTCAGACGAACACTACCCACCACGAACTAGGCTATGACCCTTAATGCGAAGAATAATTTTAAGCCCTCTAGAATATCATGCTTAACACCATATAGATTAATCTCATGAGAATTTTAAGCTTTACCCTTAAACATACTGAACTGAATACAAGCTTAATTCCTCAGTAAGTGTTGCTAGAGAATAGAGTTGCTCTCTCAAACTTCTTAAGTTACTTTAAATAAAGATCCTTGACTTAACTTCAGTGCTCAGACTTGTCCTCTTAACCCACCAGTCAAACAGCAAGTATGATGAAACCCAATAAAACAGGGGGGAAAGTAATTATAACAACGAAGCACAAAAAGAGTAATGAAGTAGTTAGCTGCATTTTTATTAATCTAATAAATTTTTTTCTATTCTATTGCTTCTTCTGCTTTTTCTCTTTACACACCTCTAATGTTACACTACCTTTTTACGCGAATGGTAACATTTATGATGAAAACACCTGGTAACTCAGCAATATAACAAGCAACGCTGCTTAATATTTTTATTTTTACTGTTGCTATAGTAGGCTAATATCTCTAGCTACCTTTTGACCTGAATGACAACATTTGTGAGGAAGACACTAGGTTACTCAGTAGCCCAAAATAGAGGAGTCATTCTAACATTTTTCTTTATTTTTCTTTCTCTTTTTAATTTTTAAAGCTTGCTGTTTTTTTATGTCAATGGAGCAACAAAACAACAATAAGCGTCTTCTAACAAAAGCCCCACACCAAACTTGAATATTAACCACTTTGAACCTTGCTACATCACTATTTTTCTGAGGTTCTAAAAGGTAAATCTGAACATTACCCTCAAATTTAAAGCAACCTAAACCTCCAAAAGTAGCTAACTCAAACTATAAGTGCAAAGGATAAGGGACTTGACTAAACACTCCAAATAGAGCACTGATCAAGGGTAATTTCCATTAAGTGCTCTTTCTTTCTCTTATTTGGTTCTTTTTTATATGCTTTAAAAATTTATTTATTAAGCAACCATCTTCAGGCTCAAATTAAAAGTCTAAACAACTAAAGGTCAGGTCCTCAAAATAAAACATTCAAAGAAAATACCAAGATAGGGCATAGGGCCCTCTCCCTTAAAATTAGTTTGTGTAGTGTCCCCACTGCACACAGACAAATTCAACAAAAGAAATAAAAAAAATATCAACCAAATTTAAGACAAACCGATAAACCAAATTAAGGATTACCAATATTCAGATACAAAGCAGGAGAAAATAGGAAGCAGAAACTAAAGGAGTCAGAGAAGAAGCTTCCCTGATGTTGTTGCAACACTCTAACAACCCTTAATACATAGCAGAACTCCATAAG
>QANY01013061.1:0-75075 GCA_003255025.1 Datisca glomerata | reverse complement strand
CCCCCCCCCCCCCCCCCGCCCTTTGAGGTGGCTTGGAGAACAAATAAATGCTTCTACACATTCTGGAGTTCCTCTTGAATTTGGTCTGCAAAAGACTTTTCCTTCTTAGTTCTCTTCAATTTCTTCTTATTACCGGCACTAGATTCAGGTTTTGTAGCTTCCTTCTTCTTTTCAGAAGACTTCCCCATAGATTTGGCAGTTTTGGGAATCTCATCCTCACTTTCTACTAGTTGTTTCTCAGTACTAAGGGTCAATAATTTTCTATTTCCTTTATCTTTCCACTTTTTATCATACTGTTTCGGTAGTAGTGTTGTTCTTCCTCATCACTCTCATCTCTTTCTCTCTTCATCTTCTTGCTCTTTCTCCAACTCTTCATCCTCACTAGCTTCTTTCACCTCTTCCACATTCTCTTATTCTTCATTTTCCACTTCCTCTCCACTATCTCCATCATTATCCTCTTCATCAACCTCTTCTTCCAACAAATATTCCTCTTCCTCCGTTTTCCCATCACCCTCTGGCGCCACAACATCATCCTTGCCCCAATTGATCTTCTGTAGCATGCTCATCCTCAACCTTTCCTTCCATTTTAGCCTTCAAGGGATGATAGACGACCTTAAGGAAGGGAGGTAGTGGCCGAGTAGGCTTAGAAAATTTTTTCTAAAGACTTCTCTGTAGGGCATGGTCTTTGGATTGGGAATATTCCTAGTGTGCCTATTGTCGATGTTGTAATTAAACTAGAAACTCCCACGTTTTCTTCTGCAATGCCTCTTGTTGGGCAAGCCTCTCAGTGATTTGTGCCAATGTGTATTCAATTACACTGTTATCCACTGACTTCTACTTTGAAGCCTACCCTGAAGATGATGATGGGTGTGTAAATGGGGAACTTAAAGGGTCATTGCTCTTCTTAGATGGAAATATTGTTATAGTAGTTAATGTTATATCTCCACTATTTATGAGCTTTTCTTTCTCACCAATAAAGGGAACATCAGCTATATAGAAAAGATTAGTGATTATGCAATGGAGAAAGAAACAACCAATTTTCTTCCCTGCATAGATATTGATCTCTCTAAAATTATGCTACCAACATAAATGGATTTTCCATTCAACAGAGAATGCAAAAGCATTAATCGTTTCTAAGTTACAGTTTGTATGACTTGTGAGCATGATCATTTTCTGAATGAAATGGTACCAAACTTTGGCTCTGGTCTTAAGTAAAGATCTAACACAGGGTTTTACACCTTCAATAGACACATTATGCCATTTGGTTCCAGCCACAGTAAATTCCTTTAACATGGCATTGAATTTCACCTCGTTAATTTCTTTTGCTAAAATAGAGTACTCATCATCAAAATCAGACAAATCAAATCCAGAATTATTAGCTTCAGTAGTAAAGGGGATAGGGGTACCTCTTACATCTTAGTAGTTTGCTCATGCTTTAAAAAATTGGCACAAACTTCCCTTACTAGTGAAATTTCTTCACTCGGATATCTTCTTCATAGCGTTGCTCTGCCTCCTCACTAATGAATTTTTAGTTCATGATGTTCTTTTTGGGTGGTGCCTTTTTCTTCATGTTTAAAAAGAGAGGGAAGGTTGTTTTGGAATGAAGAGGCGATCTTAGGGTTTCTGGGAAAAATAGGGCTTCGAGAGAAGGGAAAAGGATAGAAGGCTTGTAGGGTTTGAAATGAGATTGTGGGGTGGGGTTACTTTGAGGCTTTTGACTTTAAATCCAGTGAAACCTCTCCCCTACCTTACTTTTAAAATATTTTTCCAAACTATTGTATTTTCAAAATATTTTTTTAAATGGCTTTTGGTATAGATTATCTCATTATAAAACTTATAGGCGAAAATGACCGATCAACTTAATAGTATGCAAAAAGGATCATTTTTAAGTTAGGGAGTTTTATGTTAGTTATGAACACTCTTTCACTTTTGTAACCACCAAGAGTAACATCTTATCACTTTTGTTTATTTCTTATGTTTGTTTATGGTATTTTCTCATTTTCTCATTTTATTTGTGCGTCACCTAAACAGTAATTAATAATTTATTGATTTATCAATCTAAGTTTTTACTTTATCAAGGTATTCTTTATTTTCTCTTAAATAGTGTACATTGAATTTAGTTTCTTGTTCTAGTATGAATCCCGTCCATTCACGAAAAGAAGCTCTCAAAGCGGTGAAGACATTGAATAACTTTTTGTTTCAATATGAGAAAGCTACATCATAACTTCTTCTCATGTTAAGAAAGGTTAGATATGAGATCAAAGGTGACATCCACTTCAAGAAGAAACAAACAATTATTGAATCATATTTTATGAAGGCCTCATTGTCGAATAATAAGCACTATGTATCATGAAATTATTAATTTATATATTACGTGGGACCTATAAGAATTTGTTTTAATGTATTATCTTATAAATATAGTACATTATTAATTTAGCACGTTATCTATAACTCAAGACCGGCCAAAAATATTCTTAACTAAAATTACTAAATTATCAGGTATTAAATTATGGAGGTTCTATTCTATGGTGAAGATGGATTTTCACAAATTTTAGTTTTTTGCATGTTAACTTTATTTCAGAGTTTAATGTACTTTATCGAGGTTTTGTTTAATTATACATTTATGATGATTTATCCTTCCTCTATTTATTGACAAGGATTTTCCATTAAGGTAAAAAATAAAAGGGTTTTCAATTTAGGGAGTTTTCTTTAATTAGGGTACCTTGACTTTCCACAACAAGACTTTCCACAACAAGAATGACTACATCACACAACTCTCTCCTTACTTTCTCAAAATATCACAAAACATGGGACTGAAAACAAGGATAGCATAATGGGATATGGATGCTTAGAATATTCAAGGTTTCCAACTTCAACGTTCTTTTAAAAAAATCTGAAACGGTTGTACTTCTAAAATTATTTCTAAAACTAAGGTAGTTTTGGACACGTTGGAAGTCGTCTATTTCAAAGACCACTTCAAGTTGGCAAAAGTTATCTTTACAAAAGATGGCTTCAACATTGCTTTATTCACCATTATAAAAATCGTATAAGGCCAATGAAGTCATCTTTTATAAAGACGGCTTCACTGTAGCCTGAAGTCATCTTTATAAAAGATGACTTCCCTTGTCATTGAAGTCATCTTTATAAAAGAAGACTTCAGTATTTTCCCCACCCCCTGCTACACTTCTCAGAGTTCACTCATTTCAACAATCAAATTTGAATACAAAAATCATCCTGTAGAATATTTTATAATCTTATATCCCAACACATTCAATGAGCAGCCTACATTTTTAAGAAATCATAAAACCTAGAGACATAAATATATAACTCAAAACACCATTGCAACTCCAAGATGATCAATAACATCATTACAAATCCAAATACATTGATTATTCTACAAAAGATTGTTACATAATACAGATAAGTCCATCACGCTCCACACGATGGTCTTCTTCTTATTCTTCTTGAATGTCTTCCATATGTTTGTAGATTACTTGTGATTGACCTTCCTCTATAATAGCTGCGCTTTCCTCTACAATAGGCGGGTCTTCCTCCAAATAGGTGGGTCTTCATCCACAATAGTAGCATCTTCCATAATAGGTGAGTTTCGGGCACGTCTTCTACCTCTCATCCAGGAGCTACACCTCATCCTCCTCTAGGCGTTGAGGGTGATGAAATGGTTCAGAAGTGGAACCAAGTAGAGTCACTGACTCACCTCCAATTGTATAAAAGACTAGTAGCGTATATGGCTCTTGTTGAGATATATATCGTTCGTCTCAAGGCATGTGTGATTCTTGTTGACTTCTTTGAGATGAGTTGCACTCCATGCCTTTAGGACAAATGAGTTTGATAAGCCGCATTCGCTTATCTTATTACTTGTACGACTGTCTCACACACATTACGGATTCGAGGCATTATCCAAGACGACTCAGCATCATCAAGTGTCAAATTGTTTATATTGTCAAAATTGTCCTTCTACATAGATAAAAGGTTTTGTATAAGTTACTTATTAAATGACCATCTAAGTCTATTAATTACATAAATTAATAAAAAATTATCATCAAATCATATAACGCTATCTGTTGAGTTATGTATCACAGTATGATTCTCTGATACCATAACATGTATGAGCTGTCATATCCATCTTCATCCATGTCCCCCTCAACAATGTGTGTCTTACGCTCATCCCATCTCTCAATATATGCATGTTGTTGGACACCCCAATTTAGGTCATTTCTCCCCCATAAGTCGATGTCATGCAATCGTCTTTCGGTATCATATGGCTCAGACACACGTTGAATCATACTGAATTTCCTTAGAACACTATACGGTCTATGCAATTCCGCTATATGAAAGTAAATGAGGGGAGAGACAGTCCTCCGTATATCTGGGTGCATGATGGAAGTGTATGAATAATATCATTATAAGGTTGTCATATAACCTATAAAACACATATTACAAATAATATGACCAATTTTAAGTATTACCTACAAAGGCAATTATAAATGAAAAGCATAGTATTACCTGATATAGAGTTTGTATGTCTAACGCGAATTGATACACTTCAAGAACATGAAAGCAAATGAGAGTCGTGGTCAGGAGTGAATTTAATTCAAATTTTCAAATATTACATCGAGATGCTAAATCTACACATTCAACTACATAAAATGAGTCATTCGAAATACAAAGATTACATTGAATTACATAAAAATAAAACTTACATTCAATTACATAAGAATATACTAAGTCAAATATTACATTGAATTACATAAAAATGTACTAAGTCAAATATTACATCCGCATGGCACTAGAAGTACCTAAAATAACCTCCAAACTCCAAAGCATGTATTGGGTGTCAAAAGTCAGGTAAACTACATGTCATGCCCAAAACATCCAAGTTTAGCCAAGTTCATCTCATTTGGGCTTCAACAAATCCCATTGGGTCTTTTTGACTCCGCATGGCTGTCGAAGCACCTAAATTGACAACCACACTCCAAATTTGTATCCAAAACATGTATTTCATGTCAAAAGTAAGGCAGATACATGCCATGCCGAAAGGATCAAAGTTTAGCCAAGTTCATCTCATTTTGGCCTAAACACGTCTCATTGGTCCTTTTGACTCCGCACGGCACTAGAAGCACCTCAAATGACCATCACACTCTAAATTCTTATCAGAAACATGTATTGGGTGTGAAAATTTAGGTCAAGTACATTCCATGCCCAAAAGATCCAAGTTTAGCCAAGTTCGTCTCATTTGGGCCTAAACACATCACATTGGGTCTTTTGACTCTGCATGGCACTAGAAGCACCTCAAATGACCTCCACTCTCCAAATTCTTATCCAAAATGTGTATTGGGTATCAAAAGTCAGGTTTGCTATATGTCATGCCCAAAAGATCCAAGTTTAACCAAGTTTATTTCATTTGGGCCTTAACATGTTCCTTTGTGTCTTTTCGAATCTGCATGGCAGTAGAAGCACCTAAAATGACCACCACACTCCAAATTCCAACTGGAAACATGTATTGGGTGTCAAAATTAAATTCTAGTACATGTCATGCCCAAAAGATTCAGAGGGGATGATCCATTCCAAGTCCTTGCAAGACTCTATGACAATGGCTATAAGCTAGATCTTCTCAGTGAGTACAAATAAGTGTTACTTTTATTGTCATTGACTTGTCTTCGTTTGATGTAGGTGACGATTTGAGGACAAATATTTCTCAAGAGGGAGGGAATGATGATGATCAGGTTGCAAAAGCTCAAAGGATGGATCCACTTCAAGTACAAAGAGGCCAAATCACAAAAGCTAGAGAAAATAGAAAGGTTGAAGCACTCAATAGGAGTATGACATGGAGCATGATGTGGAGCATGACAACCTGCATGGAGCATGATGTGGAGCATGACAACCTACATGGAGCATGGCATGGCATCCAACATGAAAGCCCACATGGAGCATGATGTGGCATCCAACATGACATCCTACATGAACCATGACATGGCATCCAACATGGCAGCCGCCATGGAGCATGATGTGGTATCCAACATGACAGCCTACATGGAAAGGCATCCTACATGGCATTATACTTGGAGCATGATGTGGCGTTCAATATGGCAATCCACATGGAGCATGACATACATTTTAAATGATGACAAGGAAGCAAGACACCTTGGTAATCCTAAAATGACTACCACACTCCAAATTTTTATAAAAAATGTGTATTGGTTTTCAATGGTCAGGTCGAGTAGATTCCACGACCAAAATATCCTAGTTTAACCAAGTTTATCTCATTTCAGTCTAAACACGTCCCATTGGGACTTTTTGACTCTGCATGGCATTAGAAGGACCTAAAATGAGCACCACACTCCAAATTCTATCCATAATGTGTATGTTGTGTCAAAAGTCAGGTCACGTACATGCCATGCCTAAAAGATCAAAGTTTAGCCAAATTCTTCTCATTTGGACCTAAACACATCCTATAGGGTCTTTTTGACTCATCGTGGCACTAGATGAAACTAAAATGACCATCACACTCTAAATTCTTATCCAAAACGTGTATATGGCATCAAAATTCTGGTTGAATACATGTCATTCCCAAAATGTCTACGTTTAGCCAGGTTCATCTCATTTGGGCTGAAACACGTCCCATTGATCCTTTTGACTCCGCATGACACTAGAAGCACCTTAAATAACCATCACACTCTAAATTCTTATCTAAAATGTGTATTAGGTGTTAAAATGCAGGTCAAGTACATGCCAAGCCCAAAAGATCCAAGTTCGTCTCATTTGGGCCTAAACACATCCCTTGGGTCTTTTTGACTCTACATGGAACTAGAAGCACCTCAAATGACCTCCACACTCCACATTCTTATCCAAAACATGTATTCAGCATCAAAAGTCCAGTTTTCTACATGCCGTGCCCAAAAGATCCAAGTTTAGCCAAGTTCATCTCGTTTGGACCTTAACAAGTCCCATTGGATTTTTTTGACTCTGAATGGTAGTGGAAGCACCTAAAATGACCACCACACTCCAAATTCCTATCTAAAATGTATATTGGGTATCAAAACTCAATCCTAGTACATGTCATGCCCAAAAGATTCAAGTTTAGTTTTGGGCCTAAACATGCGCCATTGGTCTTTTTGACTCCACATGGCACTAGAATCTCCTAAAATGACTACCACACTCTAAATTCTTATAAAAAATATGTATTGGTTGTCAATAGTCTGGTCGAGTGGATTCCACGCCCAAAATATCTTTGTTTAGCCAAGTTTTTCTCATTTCGGCCTAAACTTGTCCCATTGTGTCTTTTTGACTTCGCATGGCATTAGAAGCACCTAAAATGATCACCACACTCCAAATTCTTACCATAATTTTTATTTTTTGTCAAAAGTCAGGTCACGTACATGTCATGCCCCAAAGATCAATGTTTAGCAAAGTTCATCTCATTTGGGACCAAACACATCTCATTCGGTCTTTTTGACTCCGCATGGCACTAGACGCACCTAAAATGACCAAAAGACTCTAAATTCTTATCCAAAACATGTATCGGGTATCAAAACTTTGTTCAAATACATGTCATCCCCAAAATGTCCAAGTTTAACCAGGTTCATCTCATTCGGGCCTAAACACGTCCCATTGGATCTTTTAGACTCAACATGGCACTAGAAGCAACTAAAATGACTACCACACTTAAAATTCTTTCTAAAATGTGTATTGGGTGTCAAAAGTCAGGTCAAGTACATGTCATGCCCTAAAGATCCATGTTTAGCCAAGTTCATCTCATTTGGGCCAAAACACGTCTCATTGAATCTTTTTTACTCTACATCTCACTAGAAGTAACTAAAATGACCACCACACTTCAAATCCTTTCTAAAACATGTATTGGGTGTCAAAATTCAGGTCGAGTAGATGTCATGCCCTAAAGATCCAAGTTTAGCCAAGTTCATCTCATTTGGGCCTAAACACGTCCCATTGGGTTCTTCTGACTCTGCATGGTACTAGAAACACCTAAAATGACTATCACACTACAAATTCTTACCGAAAACATCTATTGAGTTTCAAAATTCAGGTCGAGGACATGCCATGCCCAAAATATTCAAGTTTAGCCAAGTTCATGGGCCTAAACACGTTCAATTGGGTCTTTTTTTACTCCGGATGGCACTAGAAACACCTTAAATGACTACCAAACTCCAAATTAATTACCAAAATATGTATTGCTTGTCAAAAGTCAAGTCGGGTACATGACATGCCGAAAAGATTCAAGTTTAGCCAAGTTCATTCCATTAGTCCCAAATACATATTTTGGATATGTAAACTTGGATCTTTCAGCATGTCAAAAGTCATGTCCGCTACATGCCAAGTTCATTTTATTTGGGCCTTAACACGTCCCATTGGGTCTTAGCATGGAGTTAGACGCACATAAAATGATCACCACACTCCAAATTCTTATCCAAAATTTAAATTGGGTCTAAGAAGTCAGGTCAGGTACATTTCATGCCCAAAAGATCCAAGTTCATCTCATTTCGGCCTAAGCATGTCCCATTGAGACTTTTTGACTCTGCATGGCAGTAGAAGCACCTAAATTAGCCACCGCACTCTAAATTCTTATCCATAATGTGTATTGGGTGTCAAAATCTAGGTCGGGTACATGGCATGCCGAAAAGATCTAATTTTAGCCAACTTCATTTCATTTAGGCCTAAACATGTCCCATTGGGACTTTTAACTCCGCATGGAACACTATAAGCACCTCAAATGACCTCCACAATCCAAATCTTATCCAAAACATGTTTTGGGTTTCAAAACTCAGGTTGGCTACAAGCAATGCCAAAAAGATCCAAGTTTAGTGATGTTCATCTCATTTGTGCTAAACATGTCCCATTGGGTATTTTTGAATCTACATTGCAATATAATCACCTAAAATGACCACCACACTTAAAAATGTTTATCCTAAATGTGTATGGGGTGTCATAAATCAAGTCGAGTACATTCCATGCTGAAAAGAACTAAGTTTAGACGAGTTCAATTTATTTGGGTCTAAACACGTCCCATAGGGACATTTTGACTTAGCATGCCACTAAAAGCACCTAAAATGACCTCCACACAAATAATTCTTTTCCAAAATCTGTATTGCGTCTCAAAAGTTAGGTCAAGTACATGACATTCCCAAATGATCCAAGTTTGGCCAAGTTCATCTCATTTGGGCCTTAGCATGTCACATTATTTCTTTTTTACTCTGCATGGCAGTAGAAGCTCCTAAAATGACCACCACTCCAAATTCTTATAAAAAATCTGTATAGGGGGTCAAAAGCCAATTCGGGTACATGCCATGCCCAAAAGATCTAAGTTTTGCCAAGTTCATCTGATTTCGGCCTAATAATGTCCCAATGGTCTTTTTGACTCCGCACGGCACTAGAAGAACCTAAAATGACCACCACAGTCTAAATTCTTATCCAAAATATGTATTGGATGTCAAAAGTCAGACCGGGTACATACCATGTCCAAAAGATCCAAGATTATCCTAGTTCCTCTCATTTGGGCCTAAACATGTCCCATTCAGTCTTTTTGACTCCGCATGGCACTAGAAGCACCTAAAATGACCACCACACTCCAAATTATTATCCAAAACATGTATTAGGTGTCAAAAGTCAGGTCGAGTACATACCATGCCCAGAAGATCCAAATTTTGCCAAGTTCATCTCATTTGTTCCTAAACATGTCCCATTGGGTCTTTTTTATTCTGCATGGCACTAGAAGCACCTACAATAACCACCACACTACAAATTCTTATCCAAAATGTATATTGGCTGTCAAGAGTAAGGTTGAATACATGCCATTCCCAAAAGATCCAAGTATCTAAGATCGTTTCAGTTGTGCCTAATCACGTCCTAATGGGTCTCCTTTTTTTTTTTTTTTCTGAATGACACTAGAAGCACCTAAACTAACCACCATGCTCCGAATTCTTATCCAACACGTCCCATTTGGCCTTCTTTAACTTCACATAGCAGTAAGCACCTAAAATAACCACCACACTCCAAATTCTTATCCAAAATGTGTATTGGCTGTCAAAAGTCAGATGGAGTACATATCATGCCCAAAAGATCTAAGTAGCCAAGTTCGTTTCATTTGGGCCTTATCACGTCCCATTGAGTCTTTTTTAATTCACATGGCACTAGAAGCACCTACCTAAAATAATCACCACAATCCAAATTCTTACATAAAATATTTATTGGCTATCAAAATGCAGGTCGAGTACATGCGATGCCCAAAAGTTCAAAGTTCGTCTCATTTGGGCCTAAACATGTCACATTGGATCTTTTTGACTTCGCATGGCACACAAGAAGCACCTAAATTGACCACCACACTCCAAAATCTTATCCAAAATGTGTATTAGTAGGTCTCAAAAGTCAAGTCGGGTACATGCCATGTCCAAAAGATCCTAGTTTAGCTATGGTCGCCTATTTTGGGCCTAAACATGTCTCATTGGATCTTTTTGCCTCCGCATGACACTAGAAGCACAAAAAATAACCACCACACACCAAATTCTTATCCAAAATGTGTATTGGCTGTCAAAAGTCAAGTTTCGTACATGCTATACCTAAAAGATCCAAGTAGCCATGTTCAATTTATTTGGGCATAAATATGTCCCTTTTGGTCTTTTTTAACTTCGCATGGCACTAGAAGCACCTCAAGGAACCGCCACACTCCAAATTCTTATACAAAACATGTATTGGCTGTCAAAAGTCAGTTCGAATACATGTCATGCCCAAAATATTGATGTTCATCTCATTTGGGCCTAAACACGTTCATTGGATCATTTTTACTTAGCATGGTATCTAGTGTTGGATTGGGTTTTAAAAATTTGAGGAAAAACAATGAACCACGAATGGTTCGTGTGTGGAAAATAAAAAAACTTTTACATCAACTATTTAATCATTTTAAATATAATACCTTTTATGATCATGCATATTTAGATTGACGCATTTAGAAGAGATAGAAATAATATTATACTTTTCTTGTAACGGAGAAGTTCTGACTTGGTGGAATCTTATTGATTGTCTTGCATTCTTCGTAGAACTTGAATCAATCTTCGCACCAACAACCACTCGTAGGATTCAGAATTATATCCCAATAGGCTGTCATTAGGAATTGAGTGTGGACTCTCAAAACACTAAAAGAAAAAGTTCTCTTCTTCCTCTAGATTTCGGCGGTGACAATGAGGGTAGAGAGAAATTGTTTTCTTTGCTCTGTGTAATCACACACTGTTATCAAGGTTGTTTCGACACAATTACTGTGTAAATTGCTGAAATTATCCCCCCTTTACTGTAATTGTCAAAATTTTACATCTCCCTAAAACCAATACTGTGTCCAAATTCATCAATCTAAATTTATAAATTAAATTGATCTCCATCAATTAATTAATTAACTAATTTTATTTACTAATTAAACAATAACAATTAATTAATTTGAACATTAATTTTTTCTCTGCACTACTTTAGTGACAATACCCATCACATATGAGTTCGGGAAGTATACGTTGGTCCAAAACAGATTTTTGGTCCAACTGGTATTGTTTCTCATTCATGTTCTGAGCTACTCTTGAGACTGAATGGACCCACTTGAATAAAACTATAAGATTCAAATACTCGGTGAATCCATTAATTCCCGACCCAATTAATCCTAACGTCGTACGACTCCACTATAAGTTTGATGCTAGAGCAACTCTTAATTCATGCACGCTACATTTTCTGTTGGTGTAAATAAAAACTTTTTTATTTCACGGTCCATAGGATACTTTGTTACGCTACCCTCCATGAGTATCAGTAACAAGAGCGAGATGAAAAATTACAATTTTACCCCTCTAGTTTTTATTTCCTTAACCTATTATTGACTGTGGATAAGAAAGACATAACAGTAAATTGTCTCGCACAGTTCGCCATGTCTTATTCAATGATTCATTTCATCTTGTACATCGCCAGGTTTATTTATTCACACATGCATCTGTTGGAAACGTGGCACTCATGTGGCGGAAGAGTGGGACTCTTAAAAATTTATTAAAAAATGAATCTTTTTTATAAAAGAAAATAAACGCGATGCAACGGTTTCTAAAATAAAAACTTTTATTAAAAAAAACTCTTTACAATCAAGATCCATTATATATTTATATATTAAATCTAAGACATACATGGATAGGAATTGTATACCTCTTGTAGTCTATATCAAGCGTCCTCGTAAATCAATGATCTTGCGTTCCCATGAACAACGGACTTCGAGATCCACACCAAAATATTCCAAGTCAATCTTCAGACACACTAGGTCGTGTGTGGGCACGTAAAATAATTCAAAGACACTTTTTTGTCTCTAGATGTAATCAATACATGAGATCTAGAAATTTACTGAGAATGATTAATTGAGTGAGACAATCCTCTGAGAGAATACAATGATTATTCTTTTAGAGTTTTTTATTAACGTTGAATCACAGAGAAAGTTAATCCTGATAGCAATTGTACTCTCAACAATCAACTAGTCCTGAGGCCATTAGAATAATATATCTATATATTTTCTAGGCTCGTCTGATTTTTTGGGATATACACAAAATAACGTTTAATCACGAAATTGTCATCGTGGTAGGACCCATTGCAATTTGGTGCATAACTACAGTGTCACACGGCACTGCAGTTGCCGTGAACTAACACAGTGTCTCACGACATTGTGTGCCACAGCACTACTGTAGTCCCACATGTCACTACAGTAGTTTATGTAAATCTCTTATTCTCAATTAGTGATTGACCTGTGGTAAATACTGCGAATGAAATATTTATTTTTATCAGATAGATATCCACATATATGTTAAATACAAATTAACTCATCTGATTATTCATATCAATTAACTTATATGTTAGTTCATAAATAACAGATTTAGTGTATTCAAATTTTGAATTATTACCTAATAATAATTTAACATTATCTCACAAATTAGATATTGTCTCACATATCGATAATTAGAAAACTAATTGATATAATTATTTATATATAACTTTTGAATATTAATATAAATAATTTAATTAATTAATCACGCATAATTACCTCATAATTATGTACTTGCCCCAGAATAAAAATTTATTTTGCAAGTCAGTCCTTTTCTCATGTCCTGAAATATTCACATTCCAGACTGCATAGTACAGAGGTTACTTGTAGACCATGGACCTATAATCCTGAGCTCCAATAAACTAGATTATTAATTAAACTCTTTAACCAAATAATCTTATTCATTAATTCCATTATTAGTCCACTATAAATATGGAATTGCACTCTTAGAGATTATAGAATGTATTTATAAAGTATTTTCGTGTATTCCATTAATATAATCATTTCACGTAATTCTGTCCTCCAATTATTGGTTCATAAATTAGAGTCAATCAAAATTACCGTTTTACTATTCTAATTACCTATTGATCCTTAAGTACCATTAATTCACTAGGGAATGGCCAATTCATAATCGTTTTATAAATTTAAGCTCAATAACCATTCAGTTCCAGAATCAACACTTAAGGGAAACGATATACAATCCATTATGAAAGCTTGGATTCCAAATCTTGTAAGATCATGTTCTCAGCCATCCACATCATTGAATCTCCAAAACAAAAGTCACTCTCTTGTTATACAAACAAACCCTAATGAGTGGATTTTTTTTATACAACAGACATGTATAAGAATTCATAACTACTCAAGATTCAGACTGATTTATATATGATCATATGATTAATATATATTAAATCATTATGATAAATGGTAAGTTAATAAAGATATTAATTCACATCGGTCCTGTCATATATAATCATATTATATAATGTTCATTCACTAAGATGTCTATCTACATCAATGATCTGGATATAGATCACATGCATTCATAATGCTTAATGAACTGTACTAGCAGTCATTAATTAAAGAATACATACTTTAATATATTACTGACAATTTTATTCATTATCTTTGATCTTAAATCTCTCGTACTAATACAAGATCATAATCGCATTAATGAATATAGAATTTTCAGATATTTATATAAATTATTCAACAGTAATTTAAAAGAATAATTATAAAAAAATGTAATTCCATTAAATTTCATATTAAAATGTCAATACACATGTTTTAAGGGCATCACCCCAATGATCTCTCACTTGCCCTAAAGAAAATGTTGCACCTCTCTCAACTCATGTTATGCATATGACCCTCAAATGACTTCGCAGGAAGTGTCTTGGTAAAAAGATCAGTCAGGTTCTGATATGATGTTATCTTTATAACAGTCACATCTCCTCGATGCACGATATCTGTTACAAAATGATATTTTTTCTCTAGCTTGTTCTTCTTGTGACTCCTCGATTCTTTGGAATTGGCTACTGCCCTACAGTTATGACAGTATAGAATCAGTGGTTTGTCCATATCTGGAACTACTACCAGATCAATATAGAACTTTATGTTCCATACCGGTTCTTTCGCAGCTTCCAAACTGCTATATATTCAGCTTCCAAAGTGGAATATGCAATGCTAGATTGTTTGATACTTCTCCAGACTACAGCTTCTCCACTTAAGGTGAATACTAATACAGACGTTGACTTTCAACTATCTCGGTCTGATTAAAAATCATAATCAGTATATCCATTGGGGTTAAGGTCTACACCTGAATAAACAAGCATATAGTTTCTCGTTCACCTAAAATACTTGAGAATGTGCTTTACTGCAATCCAATGTTCCAAACCTGGATTTGATTGATAACGACTGATAATTCTCATTCTATAACAGATGTCTGGTCTCGTACACAACATGGCATACATGAGACAACCAACATGTGAAGCATAAGAAACCTTTCTCATATCCTCTTCCTCCTAAGGTGTCTTAGGACATTCCTCCTTGGAGAGGATAATCTCATGTATGTTCAGTAGTTGACCTTTCTTGGAATTCTCCATAGAGAATCTCTCCAACACCTTATCAATATAAGCTGTCTGAGAAAGTTTCAAAAGCTTGTTCTTTCTATCACTTAGGATTTGGATTCCTAGAGCATAGCTCGCCTCTCCCAAATATTTCATTTGAAATTTCTGAGCTAACCACTTTTTTACCTTTGACAAAGTTTCTACATCATTCCCGATGATTAGAATATTGTCAACATAAAGAACTAAGAAAACCACTATCTTGTTTTTGAGTATTTATAAACACAAGCTTCGTCAACAATTTTCTCAAAGACATATGATTTAATAATCTCAGCAAACTCTTCTAGTTGTATCATATAGATGGCTTTCTTCAAAAGAGTCATTCAGAAAAGCTATTTTGACGTCCGTTTTCCATATTTCATAGTCTAAGCTAGTGATAATGAACAAAAGGATGTGAATGGATTTTAGCATGGCAACAGGGGAGAATGACTCTTCATAATCGACTCCTTCCCTTTGTTCATAGCCCTTGGCTACCAGCTATGCCTTGAAGTCTCTACTTTTCCATCTGAACCTCTTTTCTTCTTGAATATCCATTTACATCCAATGGACCTGACATCTTCAGGTGGATCTATAAGTTCCCAGACAAAATTTGAATACATCGATTCCATTTTCTGGTTCATGGCATCTTTCCATTTCTCCTTTTCAGGATCATCTATCGCCTCTTTAGAGGTTAATGGATTGTCCTTATCAGTGTCAGACACTAAGACATGTGCCTCTAGTTCATAGTGAATAGGTTGTCTTACAACCCTCCCACAATGACGTTCCACCGAGGTTTCCTGAACAGCATTAGTAGTTTCTGTGGTTTGTCATTTATCAGTTGATGATGAAGGTGGTATGATCTCATCAAACGCTAATTCTTCAAAAACTACTTTGCTTCAAGGTCTGTAGTTTTCCATATGGTCGTGTTCAAGGAAGGTGGCTTTTGTCGATACAAATACCTTTTGATCCTTGTGGCTATAAAAGTACACACCTCTAGTCTTTAGAGCATAGCCAAAAAATATACACACTTCAGACCTTGAGTCTAACTTTCCAGTCTTAGGTCTAACAACGTGAACCGGACAGCCCCATATATGGAAATGACACAAACTAGGTTTAGAGCCATTCCATAACTCTAAAGGTGTCTTGGTTATAGACTTAGAAGGCATAAAATGTATGGTTTTGTGTGTAATGCATATCCCTAAAATTTTAGTGGTAGGGATGAGTAGCTTAACATCGACCCATTAATATCCAACAAGGTTCGATTTCTCATTTCTGAAACACTACTTTATTGTGGCATTCCAGGTGCTGTGAGTTGGGATTAGATTCGATACTCTGACAAGTAACCCTTGAATTCTAAATCCAAGTATTCACCAACTCGATATGATCGAAGGGTTTTCAATGATTTACATAACTGCTTTTCAGCTTCAGTTTTGATGTCTTTAAACTTTTCAAAAGTTTCAGACTTTCTATGCATTAGGTAAGTATAAACATATCTTGAGTAATCGTCAATAAAAGTGATGAAATACTCATCCCACCTCCAGCTTATGCATTGATCGGTCCATAGACATCACTATGAACTAACTCAAGTGATTCTTTGGCTCTTTGGCTCTTTGGCCCTTTCCAGTGAAAGGTCTCTTGGTCATTTTACCCATTAGACAGGATTCACAAACAGGAAGAGTATCAACTTTTAATTTTCTCAAAGCATCGTGCTTTGTTAACTTGTTTAACCTAGCTAGATTAATATGTGACAACCTTTGATGCCAAAGATATATGTTATCATCATCAAGAGAAACTATTTGTCGTTTGTTACTTTATGGTTTTGCTACTTTAAATGATTCAGAATTATTTAACGCGTGTTCCGTCAGTTTAAGCATATATAGTTTGTTTGAAACTTTTGCATTACAAATATTGAATACATTCTTAGAAATAGTGAACTCATTATTAATTAAAGTAACTTCAAATAATTGTTCATGCAAAAGAGAAATAGAAATCAAATTTCTCAAAAATTCAAGAATATAATAAACATCATTCAAAGCTAAATAATTATTTTCAAAATTAAGATGGATTTTTCTCAATGCTTTTACTAAAATGAGAGCACCACTACCAACTCTGATAATGACCTCAACATCAGCCGGCTCCATTGATGAATCAAGCATCCTCAAAGAAGAACATACATGGTTAGTGACTCATGAATCCAGTATTCAGGATGACAAATCATATTCCACTAAACAAGATTCAAGTACAAGTAAATCATATATACCTTCTTTTTCAGCTCGGAAAGAAACTTGTTACAGTTTCTCTTCCAATGATCTTCTACCCCGCAATGGAAACATTTTCCCTTGGGCTTGTTGTCGTTCTTGTTTTTTGGCTTCGGCGATGTCTTGGCTTTCTTCCCTTTCTTGTTTACCTTTGTGCTTACCATTGATCTTCTTCCTCTTGTTACATTTAACAACAATGGAAGAAGGCTTTTGCTCGGCAACATTTGCTTCACCTTCTTTGGTCATACTCTTATTGAGTGACTCAAAAGTCTGAAGTTCAGTCAACAATTGGATCATGTTGAATTACAACTTGTTCATAACATAGTTGGTGGTGAATGTAGAAAAAGCAGGGATGAGTGATTCAAGTATAATGCTAACTTGATTTCATTCATCAATGGTCACCCCATGTACTTCTTCCTCATGCTTTATGGTGATCATGTCCAAAACATGTTCACGCACAGAAGTACCTTTCTTCATCTTGGTCATCATGTGGCTCCTAGTAACCTCATGATGACTTTGATCAGACTGCTGCCCAAACATCGCCTATAGAGATTCCATAATTTCATCGGCAGTCTTCATGCTCTCATGCTTGGTTCTCATAACATCATTCATGCTCACAAGCATGTAGCACTTCACTTTGTTGTCGGATTGAATCCAAGCATCAAACTTGTCCCTGACATTATTAGGAGGATTGGCAGCGGGCCCCTCAGAACATTCCTCAGTAAGAACAAATTTGTTGTTCTCACAAATTAGAATCAAGTTTAAATTTGATTTCCATCTTATGAAATTATCACCATTCAATTTCTCAAGTACTAGTAAAGTAGTAATTGGGTTGCACATGTTAGACATAATAATAACTGAAAAATAAAACATACATAATTAAGTATAATTGAGATAAATATCCAGAATTCAGAAAGTAGACATGTTGCATGAATGCAACATATTAAACACATAAATTTAACATTTACTAATCCACGATAAAATAACCTAACAATTAATGTGCTGACTGAGGATCAGTCAGATTAATCTTAGACTGTCTGTGAGACATTCTTATCCTTACTAATTAAAACTTAAAATATCTCATATTTTCTCTTTCAATAATAAGGTATCGTTTATTTGGTGAAATCACAATTATCCACTCAAAACTTAATTGCGACATTGTGAGCGAACTCATTATTTCAGATTCCATGACTTGATTTAGAATATTCCACCTTAGGGTCATTCAGATTAATATTTATGAGTGTAACCCATGATTTAAAATCACCATATAATTAACGATCCATTATTTGACCATACATTTAAAAAACAAAACCATCCATTCATTCATACATATCAAATATATTATGAATAATGCAAGAAAATCCACACAGTATTTAATATACAAATATATAAGACTGCCCTAATACCAATTGTTGGAAACGCGGCAGAAGCATGGGGCTTTTAAAAATTTATTAAGAAATGAATATTTTTCGATAAAAGAAAATAAACGCGACGTAACAGTTTGCAAAATAAAAACTTTTATTGAAAAACTCTTTTCAATCAGGATTCATTATATGATTATATATTAAATCTAAGACATACATAGATTGGAATCATAAACCTCTTACAGACTATATCAAGCATCCTCGTAAATCAATAATCATGCATTCCCACGAACAATGAAATTCGGGATCCACACCAAAATTTTCCAAGCCAAACGTCAAGTACACGAGGACGTGTGTGGGCATGTAGACTAATTCAAAGACATTTTTTTCTATATCTAGATGTACTCATCACATGAGATCTAAAGATTTACTAAAAATGATTAATTTAGTGAGATAATCCTCTAAGAGAATACGATGATTATTCTTCCAGAGTTTTTAATTAATTTTTTAGCACACAGAAAGTTCACCTTGATAGCAATTATATTCTCAACACTCAACCAACCCTGAGACCATTAGAAATAAATCTATATATATTTTCTAGGCTCATGAGATTTTTAGGGATGTTTAGAAAATAACATTTAATCACCAAATTGTCATTGCAGTGGGACCCACTGTAATGTGGTGCACACCTGTAGTGGCACAAGATATTGTAGTTGCCGTGAACTAACAGAGTGTTTCACGGCGGTGTGTGCCACGGCACTACTGTAGTGTCACATGGCACTATTGTAGTGTCACCTGGCACTACAGTAGTTCATGCCAATCTTTGATTCCCAATCAGTGATTGGCATTTGGCAAGTACTGTGAATTGAATATTTATTTTAGTCAGATAAATATTCACATATCAATTAATTCAAAATTAGCTTATATGATTATCTCTATCAACTAGCTTATCTCTTAGTTCACAAATAACATATTTACTTGATTCAAATTTTGAATTATTATCTAATATTAACATTATCTAATTTCACAAATTAGATATAATGTCTCATTTATCGATAATTAAAAAATTAATCGAAATAATTATTTATACAATTTTTAAAATTAAAAAAAATATTTAATTAATTAGTTCTTAATTAATTAATCACACATAACTATCTCATAATTATGTACTAGCCTCAGGATACATTTTTTTTTTGCAAGTTAGTCGTTTTCTCATGTCCTAAAATATTCACACCCTTTGCATAGTACATGGGTGACTTGGATACCATGGACATATAATTTTAAGCACTAATAAACAAGATTATTAATTAAATAATTTTACTATTACTCCACTATGAATATGGAATTACACTCTTAAAGAATATAGAATGTATTTACAGTGTATTCTCGTGTAGTCTATTGATATAATCATTTCATGTAGTTTTGTCCTCCAATTATTGGTGCGTAAATTAGAACCAGTCAAAATTACCATTTTACCCTTCAAATTACCTATTGATCCTTTAGTACCATTAATTCAGTAGTGAATGGCTAATTTATAATCGTATTATAAATTTGAGTCCAATATCTATTGAGTTCCAAAATCAACACTTAAAAGAACTAATATATGATCCGTTTGAAAACATTGATTCCAAATCTTATAAGATCATGTTTTCAGCCATCCATATCACTGAATCTCCAAAACACAAGTCACTAGCCTATTTTACAAACAAACCTTAACGAATGAATTAAAAGATTCATTAGACATGTATAGGAGTTTGTGACTACTTAGGATTCAAATTGGTCTACATATGATCATCAGAGTGATGTGTATTAAATTTTTATGATAAACGATAAGTTAATAAATATATTAATTCACATCGGTCATGTCGTATATAATCTTATTATATAAACTACGTTCACTAAGATATCTATTCATAATGCTTAGTGAACCGTACTAGCAACCATTCATTAAAAATTTCATACTTTAATATGTTGAATGATAATTTTATCATTATCTATGATCTTAATCTTCTCTTATTAATACAAGATCATAGTCTCATTAATGAGTATGAAATTTTCAGATATTTATGTAAATCATTCAACAATAATTTAAGGAAAATGTAATTCCATTAAATTTCATATTAAAAATGTCAATACACATACTTTGAGGGAATCGTCCCCAACACCATCAATAAAGTATAAAGTGATATTGTTTCATTTTGCAATCTCACCATGAATTCCATATCTGTGAATCACATAACTCAAACATAGTTAAATCATGATCCCAACAGTTGAGGTACTGTTCAGCAATTCGAACTCACTCATTTGACATATCAAAGACCCTAAGCTAGTAAGTCAAGTTTTGTATTCACCTCAAGATTAAGGCAATCACGAAAATACCCTTAAGGTGTAAACAATTAGATTTAGAGCTAGATAAACGGTTTTGCTTCAAACTAATTTGTTACTGGTCTATTCAACATGTTCCATAATATGTCTAGGTCAACCGTTAGAGTCTCCACTCTCATTCCCCAAGACCAGCATCCTTTGGTTCAGCCTAACAATCATAATCAGACTGAATTTTCTAGTCGATCCTACGACTACGAATAATATTCTGACTATTTCATAAGAGTTTATCTGGAAGACCCCTCAGTCTTTAATCTTTTACGTTGCCAATAGTTTCAGGACTTAAATAAATTATAAACACACTTTAATTAATACAAAAACTTTCATTCATTCATTAAATTCACTAATGCAAAATGTTTGGAAAAGAACTAAATACTCATAAATAGTTATTACACCCTACTTTATAGACATAATTTTGATAATCTCTCACTTGGACTAAAGTAGGTGTGTACAATCCCGTACCCTCATGCCCTCCAGATGATCATCAAAGATTTTATTGCTTAAAGTCTTCGTAAATGGATCCGCCAGGTTATTGACTGTCGATATGTGTGTTACTACAATATCTCCACACTGAACAATCAGTCTAATCAGGTGATATTTACGCTATATGTGTTTGGATCTTTTGTAGCTCCTTGGTTTCTTCAAATTCGCTACAGCCCCACTATTATAACAATAAACTGTTATGGGCTTGTCAGCTTTTGGAACAACTTTCAGAGTCTTCAAGAACTTTCTCAGCCATACAGCCTCCTTCACTACTTCACAAGTTGCCACATACTCAGCTTCCATGGTAGAATCAGCAATGAAAGATTGCTTGATACTTCACAATACATTTACTCCACCGTTCAAGATGAACACCGATCCTGAAGTGGACCTCCCATAATCCTTGTCTACTTGGAAATCAAAATCATTATACCTCGTCATATTCAGGTCATTACCTGTATACACAAGCATGTAGTTCACTGTTCTCCTAATATACTTAAGGATATACTTTATGGAATTCCACTGCTCGAATCCAGGATTAGATTGGAAACATTTCACCACGCCCACCGCATAGCAAATGTTTGTCCTAGTGCAAAGCATCTCATACGTGAGACTTCCTACGGCTGAGGCATAAGGAATCTTTCTCATGTCTTCCTCTTCTTGAGGAGTCTTGGGAGACTGCTCCTTGGAAAGGCTGACTCCATGCCTGAAAGGAAGATATCCCTTCTTGGAGTCTTGCATACTGAAGCGATCCATCACCTGATCAATATAAAATGCTTGAAATAGTGGCAATCATATGTTCATATGATCCCCAAAGATCTAAATACCTAGGACAAAGGTAGCTTCTCCAAGATCATAATTATCAAATTACTTTGCGAGCCAAATCTTGACATAAGATAAGTTTCCTATATCATTCCCAATGAGTAGAAAATCATCCACGTACAAAACTAGAAACCCCACCTTCCTTTTGTGTATCGGCATATACATACAGGGTTCGTCCACTACTTCTCAAAACAAAAGTTCTTAATAGTTTTGTTGAATCAGTTATTTCACGATCGGGACGCTTGCCTAAGTCCATAAATTGACTTCAATAGTTCACTAACCTTGTACTTGGCCTTTCTCCATGACCCGTCTGGTTTAGCCATATAATTACACTCTTCAAGATTATCATTCAGAAAAGCAGTCTTGACATCCATCTGCTAGATTTCATAATCGAGGGCAACAGCAATGGACAGGAAGATTCTGAAAGATTTAAGCATGGCCACCAACGAGAAGGTATCCTCATAACCAATACTTCTCTTTTGGGTATAGCCCTTGACTACTAGCCTAATTTTGAATGTCTCCACATTCCCATCCGAACCTCTCTTTTTCTTATAAATCCATTTACACCCTACAGATTTACTCTTTGAGGAGGATCTACAAGTTTCCAGACTTCCTTCGAGTACATCGATTGTATCTCAACGTTCATGGCTCCTTGCCATAGATTTACTTCAGGACCAACCATGGCCTATGAGCAAGAGACAGGTTCATCATGATCCTTATCTGAGACTACTTTCAAGGCATCTTCATAAGACATGTACCTGTCAGGGTGTCTAACAACCCTTGACTACGTTGAGACTCTATAGGCTCTAGCTCTCCTGCTGTGGTTCATCCATTATTAAATCAGAAACAGTTCCTAATTGGGGAGTCGGTGTCTTCCCACTCAATTATTCCTCTAGCACAAGAGTCCTTCTCGGCTTCACACTTTTTATGTAGTCCTCTTTAAGAAAATGTGCGTTTGTGCTCACGAATGTTTTCTTATCAATTGGACTATAAAAGATGTATCCCTTCATTTCCTTGGGATATCCTACAAACGGGCATAATTGTGATCAACTGGCCAACTTGCATGTCTTCAGTTTCAGAACATTTGCTGGGCATCCCCATATTCTAAGGTGATTTACGGATGACTTTCATCCATTCCATCTTACATATGGCGTCCAAGGCACCGTCTTTGATGGAACTTGGTTTAGAATGTATGTTGTTATTTCCAAGGCATATCCCTAGAACGAATCTAGGATGGATGAGTAACACATTATGGATCTAATCATATCTAATAGAGTTTGATTCCTTCTATCTAACACACCATTCTTTTCTGGAGTGTCAGGCGTTGTAAGCTGAGAAAGAATGCCTTCTTCCTTGAGAAAATCTTTCAACTCTCCTAGCAAGTACTCTCCACCATGATCAGATCATTGCGTTTTGATTTTTTTCTCTAATTGTTTTTCAACTATAGCCTTGTACTATTTGAACTTTTCAAAAGTTTCAGACTTTTGGTGCATTAGATAAACATGTCCAAAACATGAGTAGTCATCAGTGAATGTTACAAAGTATTCATAACCTCCTCTTGTTTTGATATTCAGTGGCCCACTGTCTACAAGTTTGAGGCATTGAGTGGCTCTTTCACCCTTTGTTGAAAAGGGTCTCTTGATCATTTTGACTTCTATACAGTATTCACATGTGGGTAATGATCCCACACTAAAAGTTTGCAATGAACCATCATTTGTAAGTCTTTTAATCCTATTCAGGATAATGTGACCAAGACGTAAGTGCGGTTAAGATTGGTTGAGTCAGAATTCAACCTTTTACTATCCCTTCATAAATCAGTATTTACTTTAGTTGCACATATCATTGAAACTATTGGTTTTATGTAAAATAGTTTATTTATCAAATGTACAGCAGTAATTAAGCAATCATTTCTAAAAATATCAATATCTTTATTAATGAAATTCAAACTGAATCCTATCTCAATTAAACTAGCTACTGAAATAAGGTTATTCCCAAAAACTGGGATCTAATAAACATCACGTAAAACCATAAAACTATTATAGAATGATAATTTAAAAGATCCAACTCATACGGTCGATACTAGAGCTCAATTTCTCCAATGAAAGTTGAACTCGCTCTCGTCAAGTCTTCTGATTTTCCTGAACACCTGCAGGGAACAACAAATATGGTTAGTGGCTGTAGAGTCTACAATCCACGAAAAATTAGGGTCAGCCACATAACAGGCCTCAGTAATAAGTATTATACTTTCAGATCTCAACTCCTTGAGATAGCCTGGGCAGTTGCGTTTCCAATGGCTAGTGGCTCCACAATGATCATTTCACTATCCACTTTTACAGTGCCCTTACCTTTCACAGCTTTCGAGTTCTACTTCTTATCCTTCTTCAGACCTCTCTTGTACTTGCTTTTGGAGCCAGAGGTGTAAAGGCTTGCTTTCAGTAAAGTTTGCCTCTCTAGCCTTCCTCTTCCCCTTCAGAAATAGGGTCTCAGCAGCTTGCAGTTCCTTCATCAGTTCAGGAAATGAGTACCTCAACTTATTCATCAAACAATTAAGTTTGAAGTTCTCAAAAGTGCCAGGCAGAGTCTCAAGGATCATATCAACTTGTGTCTCGTCATCTACCTCAGCACCTATGATCTCCATATCATACATATAACTAATGATCAACACGATATGTTCTCTGACAGAAGTTCCAGGTTTCATCCTATTGTTCATGAAGTTTCACACAGCAACCTGTTTATGACCCTGATCTCCGAACATTTCAATGATGTTCGACATCATATCAGTGGAATTTTTCATGTTCTGATGATGTTGTTGCAACACATTGCAAACAGAAGCCAAGATGTAACATATGGCGATCTTGTCAGAACGCAGCCAACAAGCATAAGCATATTTTTCCTCTTAAGTCGATTCAGCAATAGGCTCAAGGGAACAAGGGGTGGTGAGTATGAACTTGTGCTTTTCTACCGTCAAAACGATATCAAGATTACGTTTCCAATCCACGTAATTTTCAGCAGTAAGTTTGTTCGCGTTTATGATAGTTTAGAATGGGGATAGCGACATGATTACTTAAAAAAATAAATAAAGTGGTATAAGTAAATACTCAATCATTTAGGAAAGTATGATGCAAGATGTAAATATTTAAATATTTAAAAATCTAATAAAAATATTTCTTCCATGATCTAACGATCAACAACGATAGCTTGTCTCATCTGAGGACAACGTCCAAGCTACCTCTTATCGCGTCGAGACTCATCTCGTTTGGTTAACACTTTTCAAGATGTCACTACATCTAGTTTAGCCAATCATCAAGTTTTGGTCACCTTGGCCCCATTGACTAGCCTCTATGAAGGATTTCAATGTGCTTCGTGCTGGTCGTCGAGGCACGTGCACGGCTGAAGTGTGGAGTCACGTGGCCTTTTAAAAAATTAAACTTTTAATAAAAATAAATTTTTTAATAAAACAAAACTTGCACAATGTCACGATAACCAAATAAAAGATTTTATTGAAAACTCTTTTTTAATCAATCGGCATCCATTCTTTATTTATAAGTTAAATCTACAACATACAAGGTTACAAATCATATACCTCTTATAGTCTATTTCAAGTGTCCTTGCAAAAATCGATGATCATTCGTTCCCACAAAATTATTCCAACGATCTGTAGACTCCGAGATCCACACCAAGATCTTCCAAGTCGATCCTCAACGCACTAGGACGTGTGTGGGAACGTAGAATATTACAAGACACTTTTCTGTCTCTAGATGTTCTTAACACATGAGATCTAGTGACACGATTCTCCAAAAGAACGTGATGATTATTCTTTTAAAAGTTTTAGTAACGTTCAAACGCAGATGAAAATCTCTCTGACACCAATCGTGTTCTCAATTCAACTCTTGATTGATGAACTAATGATCGATCAACTGATTCTCTCTTCTTCATTTAACTAAGGCCATTAGAATAATATATGTATATATCCTAGATAATGTTGTATCAGATTTTTAGGGATAAACTGAAATAATATTTAATTATAAAATTATCAATTGTAGTGGGACCCACTGTATTTGTGCACAACTGCAGTGCCACATGGCAGTGCAATATGTCGTGAGCCAGCCAGTGCCTCACGACACCACTGTAGTGCCATGTGGCACTCCAGTGTTGTAGACTCACTATTGTAGTGCTACTTGGCACCACAGTTGTCCATGCCAATTTATGATACCCTATTAATGATTGACACGTGGCAATTAGTGTGAATTAAATATTTATTTTAATTAGATAATTATCTACATATCAGTTAATTGAAAATTAACATATCTGATTATCTCTATCGACTAACTTATATGTTATTTTCCAAATAACAGATTTAGATATTCTGTCTCACTTATCGATAATTAAAAAAATTGATAATTATTTATATATATATATATATATATCATTCTGAAAATTATATTTAAATATATAAATAATTCAATCAATTAATCACTCATAATTATGTACTTGTCCCAAAATAAATTTTTTTGCAAGTCAGTCCTTTTCTCATGTCTTGAAATATTCACACCCTAGACAGCGTAGTATAGAGGTGACTTGGAGACCATGAACTTATAATCATAAGCTTCAATAAATTAGATTATTAATTAAACTTTTTAATTAAATAATCTTATTTATTTTTCATTATTACTCCAGTATAAATATGGAATTGCACTTTTAGAGATTATAGAATGTATTTACAGAGTATTTTCATGTAGTCCACTGACATAATAATTTCATGAAGTCATGTCCTCCAATTATTGGTTTGTAAATTAGAATTGGTCAAAATTACCGTTTTACCCTTCTAATTACCTCTTGATCCTTAAGTACCATTAATCCACTAGTCAATAACTAATTTACAATCTTATTATAAATTTGAGCTCAATGACCATTCAGTTCCAGAATTAATACTTAATGGAACCAATATACGATCTATTAGGAAATCTTAGGTTTCAAATCTTGTAAGATCATGTCTCCAGCCATTCCACGTCACTAAATCTTCAAAATAAAAGTCACTAGCCTAATTAACAACTTAACGAGTGAATCCAAAGATCCATTAGACATGTGTAGGAGTTCATGA
Source organism: Datisca glomerata (assembly GCA_003255025.1). Classification (NCBI taxonomy): domain Eukaryota; kingdom Viridiplantae; phylum Streptophyta; class Magnoliopsida; order Cucurbitales; family Datiscaceae; genus Datisca; species Datisca glomerata. The sequence goes on along the minus strand of QANY01013061.1, from coordinate 47,710 downwards.
CTACTTAGGATTCAGACTGATCTACATATGATCATCGAATTGATGTGTATTAAATCTTTATGATAAACAACATGTTAATAAAGATATTAATTCACATCTGTCGTGTCATATATAATCTTATTATATAAATTACCTTCACTAAGATGTTTATCTAGATCAATGATCTGGATCTAAATCATATGCATTCATAATGCTTAGTGAACCGTATAGCAACCATTCATCAAAGATTAAATACTTTAATATGTTGCTGATAATTTTATTCATTATCTATGATCTTAATCATTTCTTACTAATACAAGATCATAGTCTCATTAATGAATAATAATTTTCAGATATTTATATAAATTATTCAACAACAATTCAAAAGCAATTATAAGAAAAATGTAATCCTCTTTATATTTTATATCAAAATGTCAATACATATGCTTTGAAGGCATAACCCCCAACAATCTCCCACTTGCCATAAAGCAAATATGGCATCTCTCTTAATCCCATGTTACGCACGTGACCCTCAAATGACTTCCCAAAAAGTGTCTTTGTAAAAAGATCAGCCAGGTTCTGTTATGATGATATCTTCATAATAGTGAAATCCCATCGATGTATGATCTCTCTTACAAGATGATATTTCCTCTCTATGTGCTTGCCCCTATTGTGAGTACTCGGTTCCTTGGAATTCGCCACCGCTCCTTTGTCATCATAGTACATGATCTGTCTTATTGAAAATGACTTCCCAACTAGGTGAATACTGATCCAGATATCGACCTTCGACTGTCTAAGTCTTATTGAAAATCAGAATTAATATATCCAGTAGGATTTTGGTCTCCACCTGAATAAACAAGCATATAGTTTCTCATTCTCCTACGATACTTGAGAATGTGCTTTACTCCAATCTAGTGTTCACAACCTGAATTCGATTGATAACGACTGACGATTCTCACTGCATGACAGATGTTCAGTTTCATACACAACATCTCATACATAAGACTTCTAACTGCTAAAGCATAGGGAACCTTTCTCATATCCTCTTCCTCATGAGGTGTCTTAGGACATTGTTCCTTGGAGAGGACAATTCCATGTCTGGTTGGTTGTTGACCTTTCTTGGAATTCTCCATTGAGAATCTCTCCAGTACCTTATCAATATAAGATGCCAGGGAAAGTGCCAAGAACTTATTCTTTTTATCCCTTAGGATTTGGATGCCTAGAACATAGCTCGCTTCTCCTAAATCTTTCATTTAAAAATTTTCAACTAACCACTTCTTTACTTTTGACAAAGTTTCTACATCATTCCCAATGAGTAGAATATCATCAACATAAAGAACTAAAAAACCACTATCTTATCTTTGGTGTATTTATAAACACAGGCTTCGTCAACATTTGCTCGAAGCAATAAGACTTTATAATCTCATCAATAGTAAGATTTCAAGATCTAGATGCTTGGTTTTAATCCATAAATGGACTTAAGCAACTTGCATACTTTCTAATCTTGTCCCTTTTGTACGAGCCCTTCTAGTTGCATCATATAAAGGTTATCTTCAGGAGAGCCATTCAAAAAGCTGTCTTGACATCCATTTTCCATACTCATAGTCAAAACTAGCGGCTATGAACAAAAGGATGTGAATGGATTTTAGCATGGCCACATGGGAGAATGTCTCTTCATAATCGGCTCCCTCCCTTTGTGAATAGCCCTTGACTACTAATCATCCCTTGAAAGTCTCTACTTTCCCATCTGCACCTCTTTTCTTGTTGAAGATCCATTTACAACCAATGGGTCTGACATCTTCAGGTTGATCTACAAGTTCCTAGACGGAATTGGAATACATAGATTCCATTTTATCGGTACATAGCATCTTGTCATTTCTCATTTTTAGGATCATCCATTGCTTCTTTAATAAATAATGAATCTTCCTTATTAGTGTCTGACAGTAAGACATGTGCCTCTAGTTTTTAGCAAACTGGTTGTCTCACAACCCTCCCACTACGAGGTTGCACCGGGGTTTCCTTTGCAGGAACTGTTGTTTCTCCGGTTTGTCGTTTATCAGTTGAAATTGAAGGTGGTCTGATCTCATCAGTCACTAATTCCTAGAGAACTACTTTGCTACGAGGTTTGTAGTTTTGCATATAGTCATGCTCAAGAAAGGTTGCATTTATCGATACAAACACCTTTTGATCATTGTGACTATAAAAGTACCCACATCTACTCTCTAGAGAATAGCCAATGAATATGCATACCTCAATCCTTCAGTCTAACTTTCTGGTCTTGGGTCTAAGAACGTGAGTTTGACACCCCCATATACGGAAATAATGTAGACTAGGTTTGGAGTCATTTCATAATTCTAAAGGCGTCTTGTTTACGGACCTAAAGAGCACTACATTCAAAATGTAAGTTGCCGTGTGTAGTGCATATCCCCAAAATGTAAGTGACAATGATGAGTAGCTTAACATTGACCTAACCATATCCAATAAGGTTTGGTTTGTCTTCTCTGCAACACCATTTTGTTGGGGTGTTCCAGGTGTTCTAAGTTGGGATAGGATTCTACACCCCAAGAAATAATCCTTGAATTCTAAATACCAGTATTCACCACCGCGATCGGATCGAAGGGTTTTTAATGATTTACCTAATTGTTTTTCAGCTTCAGCCTTGAAGTTTTAAACTTTTCAAAAGTTTTAGACTTTCGATGCATTAGGTAACTATAACCATATCTTGAGTAGTCGTCAATGAAAGTGACAAAATACTCATATGCACCTCTAGCTTGTGCATTGATCGATGCACAAACATCACTATGTACTAACTCAATTGGCTCTTTGGCCCTTTCCTGTGAAATGTCTCTTGGTCATCTTACCCACTAGATGGGATTCACAAACCAGAAGAGGTCCAAATTTTAGCTCTCTCAAAGCACCATAGTTTGTTAACCTGTTCAACCTATCTAGATTAATATGTCTCAACCTAAGATGCCATAAATATGTGTTATCATCATGAGAAGCACTTTTTCATTTGTTATTTTTAGGTTTTGCACTTTTTCATCAGTCGGTTTAAGCATATACAGTCTATTTGTAATTTTAGCATGATAGATATCGAATCCATTCTTAGAAATAATAAATTCTTTATTAATGAAAGAAACTTCGAATAAATGTTCTTGCAAAAATGAAATATAAATAAAATTTCTCAAAAAATGAGGAATATAATAAACATCGTTCAAAACTAAGTAATTATATCCAAAAAGTCAATGGATTGTCCCTAATGCTTTAGCTGACACGAGCGCACCACTGCCAACTCTAAAAACGACCTCGCCATCATCCAGCTCCCTTGATGAATCAAGCATCTGCAAAAAAGAACATACATGATTAGCTCCTGAATCAAGTATCTATGAAGACAAATCATATTCCACTAAACAAGCTTCAAGTGCAAGTAAATCATATTTACCTTTTTTTTCATCTCAGAGAGATACTTGTTACAGTTTCTCTTCCAATCACCTTCAGTTCAATAGTGGAAACACTTTCCTTTGGGCTTACTGTATTTCTTGTTCTTCTTGGCTTTCGGTGATGTCTTAGCTTTATTTACTCTTTTGTTCTTACTCTTGTCCTTACCATTGTTCTTCTTCCTTTTATTGTTCTTAACAACATTGGAAGAAGGCTTTTGCTCGACAACATTTACCTCACCCTCTTTGCTTATTATAAGGTTGAGTGACTAAAAGGTTTACAGTTCATTCAACAATTAGGTCATGTTGAATTGCAACTTGTTCATTACATAGTTGGTCGTGAACGCAGAAAAAGTTAGTGTGAGCGACTCTAATATAATGCTACCTTAAGTCTGTTCATCAATGGTCACCCCATGTACTTCTGTCTCGTGCATTAAATGATCATGTTCAAAACATGTTCTCAAATGGAAGTATCTTCCTCATCTTAGTTATCATATAGCTCCCAGTGGCCTCATGACGACTTTGATCGGACTGCTGCCCAAACATTGCTTGTAAGGATTCCGTAATCTCATAGGCAGTCTCCACGCTTTCATGCTTGGTTCTCAGAACATCATTCATGCTCACAAGCATGTAGGACTTCACCTTGTTGTTTGATATGATCCAAGCATCATATTTGTCCCTAACATTCTTAGGGGCGTTAACAGCGGGCTCCTGAGGACATTTCTCAGTAAGAACGAACTTATGGTTCTCACAAATCAGCATTAAGTTCATATTTGATTTCCAACTAAGTTCATATTTGATTTCCAACGTATGAAATTATCATCATTCAATTTCTCAAGAGCGAGTAAAGCAGTAAGAGGGTTGCCCATGGTAAACATAATATTGATAACTAAAATTCAAAACATATTTGATCCAATATAATTGATAAATATCTAGAATTCGAAAAGTAAATGTGATGCATCAATGCAATCATAATAAACACATAAATTTACCATTTATTAATCATGATAAAACAACCCAACGATTAATGTGCCGCCTTAGGGTCGGTAAGATTAACCTCAGACTTTCTATGGGACATTCTCATCCTTATTAAATAAAACTTAAAATATTTCATATTTTCTCTTTTAACAATAATGTATCATTTGTTCGGTCAAGTCACAACTATCCAGATGAAAGCTTAATTGTGACTTTGTGAGTGTAACTCATCATTTCAAATTTTATGACTTCATTTAGAATATGCCGCCTTAGGGTCGGTCAAAACTAACTACATCACTTCCTCTATCTTCTTAAGAAGCCCAACCTTGGTACAGCTAAAACCTTCTTTAGGAGGATGAAAACAAAGTCATCTCGAGGCCCTCACTGCACTTCACATTGCTGTACTAATGATGAAAATCATAGGTTACATTGACTTATCAACCTTCTCCCACTCACTATTGTAGGATAATGTGTTTCTATTTTAACAAATCAATCAATTTCAAATTAATTACTAGTTAAAATAATAACCCTATGAATATTTAATTATCAGTTAATTCAATCTCATTGGCCTAAGTTCATTTAACTTTCTGAAGCGCCTTAGTCATAATTAGGTGAACTTAGATTAACTAATTAATTATATTCATCAAACCTTAATAAAACTCTTTTACTAAAGTCGATTAACCTGAAGGTTACTATAGCATTTAGTGTGGTGTGATTACCCAGTTTTAACTAGTTAACACCTAGCAGTTTACATGCAATTGATTTATTAATGTAATACATATAAGCATATTAGGAAAATCTTAATAAATCATGTTTCTACAGATGAGATGCATGATTAGATAAAACTGTGTGGGATTTTCATATAAGGCATGTGATCGACTAATGCATGGACATGTTATCAAACATAACAATTAAATATTTATTTAATAACTAAATAAAATAATAATGGACCAAGTGACTATTGGGTATTTCTAAATTACAAGCATTGAAATAAAGAAAGAATTACAAAGGGGACTTCAAGAATACATATTTTCCAAATATTACGTTCTCCTCATGATATCCATCTTCATAAATTTCAAGCTTTAAACAGAATCATTTTTAATTAGACAAACTATTTTTCTTAATTAAAATAATTTTTATAATTATCCCTTTTACTATAGTGGACTTTGACTTAGTCAAATAGACACTTTATTTGATTTGATCCAACTTGAGTCAAACCCAATCAACATATTAATTTTTAATTTTCATAAAATCCAAAATTAATAATTAATTTTAAAATTACATTAATTTTAAAATTTTAAATGGATAATTAAAATAGTTTGGGTTTTAATGAAACACTTAGGTGATAGAGTTGGTTGCATGGTTTGTTGGAACTTTCCTAAAACATGACAACAGTTGTCACCAACGAAAGAACTCTCTGATCGCCGCCCATCACCGCCGCTGCTCATCTAACCGCCAGCAGCTGCCTGTCGCGCCAGGACGCCACTGTTCATTGCGGTACAGTACCGCTGGCACTTTTGATCTACACAGGAACAGTAAATTCTGGCGTGAACAGTATTTTCGTGGATGAACAATATTTTGTGTGAACAGTAAATTGATTGCCATTCGTCTCGTGCATTCTTCATCTTCTCGTATTCAGAATAATTACAATATTTTCAAAATAAAATTACAAAAATTCATGCACCTTAATTCAGCTTACACAAGATCTAGGAAAAATTAAAATAAAGTCTACCCAATAATCACCATACAATTAACGATCCATTATTTTTCATACATTAAAAAAAAATAACCATCCATTATCATACATATCTTATATTATATGAATAATGCAAGAAAAACCCACACAACGTTTAACATATGAATATATAAAGGCCACTCTGATAGCACTTGCTGGTCGTCGCGGCGCGTGTGTGACAGAAGCGTGGAGGCGCGTGGCCTTTAAAAAAATTAAACTTTTACTAAAAATGAATCTCTTAATAAAACAAAACTTGCCAACGCCACGATAACCAAATAAAAAAATTTATTGAAAACTTTTTTCAATCAGTCAGGATCCATATATATTTATAAGTTAAATCTACAACATACAAGGTTAGGAATCATTTACCTCTTGTAGTCTATTTCAAGTGTCCTTGCAAAACCTTATCGATCCTCTATTCCCACGTAATCATTCCAACGATCAGTAGACTGATACACTCAAGATCTTTCAAGTCAATCCTCAACGCACTAGAACGTGTATGGGCACGTAGAATGTTACAAGACATTTTTTATGTCTCAAGATGTTCTCAACACATGAGAATTAGAGATTTACTCAGAAAGACTTTAGTGAGACGATTCTCCAAAAGAACGTGATGATTATTCTTTTAAAGATTTGATTAAGGTTTAATCACAGAAGAAAATCTCTCTGACACCAATCATGTTCTCAATTCAACTCTTAATTGACGAACCGATGATATGATCAACTGATTCTCTTTTTTTCGTTCAACCAAGGCCATTAGAATAATATTTGTATATATCCTAGATAATGGTGTATCATATTTTCAGGGATAAATAGAAATAATATTTAATTGTAAAATTATCAATTGTAGTGGGACTCATTGCAATTGTGCACAACTGCAGTGCCACATGTCACACGACACTACAGTGTTGCACACTCAACCATAGTAGTCCATGCCAATTTCTGATACTCTATCAGTGATTGACTCGCGACAATTACTGTAAATTAAATATTTATTTTAATCAGATAAATATCTAGATATCAGTTAATTCAAAATTAATATATTTGATTATTCTTATCAACTAACTTATCTGTTATTTCACAAATAAAAAATTTACGTGATTTAAATTATTATTCAATAATAATTTAATTATCTAATATATTTTGTCTCACTTATCGATAATTAAAAAAATCAATAATTATATATATATATATAATTTCTGAAAATTATATTTAAATTTATAAATAATTCAATTAATTAATTTTTAATTAATCACACATAATTATGTACTTGCCCTAAACTAAAAATTCATTTTGCAATCTTTTTCTCATGTCTTGAAATATCCATACCCTATACAGCCTAGTATAGAGGTGACTTGGGGATCATTGACCAATAATTCTAAGCTTTAAGAAACCATATTATTAATGAAAATCTTTAATTAAATAATATTATCCATTAATTCTATTAGTACTCCCCTATAAATATGGAATTGCACTCTTAGAGATTATAAAATGTATTTACAGAGTATTCTCATGTAGTTTTGTCCTCCAATTATTGGTTAGTAAATTAGAGCTCGTCAAAATTATCATGTTTACTTTCTGATTACCACTTGATCCTTAAGTACTATTAATCCACTAGTGAATGGCTAATTTATAATCTTATTATTAATTTGAACTCAATAACCATTCAGTTCTAAAATTAACACTTAAGGGAACCAATATACGATCTATAAGCTTTGATTCCAAATCTTGTAAGATCATTTCCTCAGCCATCCACATCACTGAATCTCCAAAACAAAAGTCACTAGCCTGATTAACAAACAGACTTTAATGAGTGAATAAAAAAATCCAGTAGACATGTATGGGAGTTCACGACTACTCAGGATTCAGACTAATCTAGATCATTGAATTGATGTGTATTAAATCTATATAATTAATGGCACGTTAATAAATATATTAATTCACATCGGTCATGTCATATATAATCTTATTTATAAAATACATTTAGTAAGATGTCTATCCACATCAATGATCCAGATCTAGATCACACACATTCATACCGCTTAGTGAACATTACTAGCAACCAGTCACTATAGATTCCATACTTTAATATGTTGCTGATAATTTTATTCATAATCTATGATCTTAATCCTCCCGTACTAATATGAGATCATAGTCTCATTAAAGAATATAGAAATTTCAGATATTTATATAAATTATTCAACAATAATTTAAAAGAATAATTATAAGAAAAATGTAATCTACTTTAAATTTCATATCAAAATGTCAATACACATACTCTGAGAGCATAACCCCCAACACTTTAGTCTAAGTGTTTAACCAAGCATCGTCTTTAAAGGTTGCCATGAACTAATAGTCCATCTAGGAGCAGTCCTGCCTTACAACTTCCTTTACAGGTTTTAGCTTCTTAAGCAACTCGATGACCAAAGTGACACGATTCTCAAGTTTCTTCCACCAAAAAGAGCACCGCTAGAGCAGCTCTAAATCATTCCTCGTGTCACGATCAAGTTTACGTCGGGGACTTTAGGAACATTTCAACGTAAACGATCATCCCACTTAATTTTTAGAAAGTTTTCGACATCCAAATTTTGGGTAAGTTTCGGTACTGAGATCAACTCGGTTTGATTTAAAACATTTACTGTATTATTTTTTATGTATCCTTAATAACTCAGAAAATTTTCAGAATTTTTTGATCAGATTTGCTTACTAAAACATATTTCCGAACGTTACTATTTGATTGGAGAAAAACAGTTTTATGTAACGATTTGATTTTCTTGTTTTCATACTTAAACGTCATCAGAATTGCATGAAATTTAATTTAAGAAACCCTAGTATACTCGGGGTCATCCTGTATGAATTTTAGAATTTTTTAGGAAACCCTAGTTTAAGTTGCGTTGGTTCTTACCGAGACAACGCATAGTGTTAGTTTTGGTTTATGGGTTACCATTTTGTACTGAATATATATAGTGATATTGTTTCAGGAGTTTCACTTTTATAGTTGTTTACGGGCGATTAGGTAAGTGAAATCTTACATATGTAACTACATAATTACTTTCTCGTGTCTTAAAAACATGGTTTAACTTCAATTTGTACGTACCTTACAAACTAAGAACTTATCAAAGGTTATCTCTGTTCTGCTCTGGGTGTGGTGGCAAGTTCTAACGGAAGTTGGCTAGCAAATTCTGTAAGAAAAGTTGTGAACGATCTGAATAAATGAACATTGTGTTCATAAAACTCAATAAGAATCAATGATGTACGCATTTTATGTGGTTGCCTTTGTGTTATGTTATGTATCTAGGATTTTACTTACTGAGTATATTTTTATACTCAGTCCGTTTTATTCTAAAATTTTCAGATAAGAAGGATTCTTTCGTATCGGATAAAGTCTAGAGTCTCTAGCACAGGAATAAAGTCAGGGTTTTTTTTTGGGGGGAAACATTTGAAGTTTTTATTTTGTTTTGTTAAAGTTGCGATTGCTTTTATTTATTATTTTTTGTTAGACAATATTTCATAGTCTTTAAATTCGTAGACTCCGTTAAACGATGTTTTAAAATCGTTCGTAATAAATAAGACTTTGTTGAAGTTTTAAATTTACTCTTCATTAGTTTTTTTTTAAATGACCTAACTTCTATGAGCTTTTTGCATTAAATACTAAGAAATGACGGATTTACATGGAAGATAAAGATGCAACTTTTGTGAAAATTAAATTATATCAAATCCTATGCCTCAATTTCGGTGTACATCAATTCTAAAATTGAAAATAAATACCTAGAGCCAATCGATCGGGATCCATTTATAAAACACATTCAAACATTATTTGAATCTACCATACAAAAACTATATGCCAATATCACAAAACCAATTATACATACGTCTAATTACTAAATATGCACAATCAAGAACTCAAGGCTCTGATACCAATTGTTGGATCAGGTTTTAAAAATTTCTGGAAAAACAATGAACCACGAATGGTTCGCGGGCGAAAAATAAAAAAAATTCACATAAACTATTTAATTATATTAAATATAAAACCTTTTATGATCATACATATTTAGATTGATGTATTTAGAAGAAGTGGAAATAATATAATACATTTCTTGTATCGGAGAAGTTCTGACTTGGTGGAATCCTATTGATTGTCTTCTTGTGTACTTCATTCTTTATAGAACTTGAATCATTCTTCAGACTGACAACCACTCATAGGATACAGAAGTATATCTCAATAGGATGTTTCAGTAATTGAGCGTGGGCTCTCAAAACAACAGAAGAAGAAAAACAAAATTTTTTCTTATTCCTCTAGATTTCAGTGGCATAGGGAGGGGAGAAAGAAACTACTTTCTTTGCTCTATGTAATCACACACTGTGATCAGGTTGTGTCAACACACTTACAAAGACAACCCCAATGCCATCCGTTGCATAAAGATTATGAAATTTACACATATACCCTTATACTGTAAATTGCCAAAATTCTCCTCCAATTACTGTAATTGTCAAAATTTTACATCTCCCTAGAGCCAATACTGTGTTCAAATTCATCTCTCCAAATTGATAAATTAAACTAATCTTCATCAATTAATTAATTAACTTTTTTAGACTTAGAGAGAAATCTCCATTCTGACTTGAACTCCATTTCCAAACATCTTGTCTTTGACATTGGGGAGGAGGAATTGGAACACTTCTAATCTCAAGAAGCTGAAAGGTGTTTGAAGTTGTCCAATGCCATTGATTGTCTTGAATGACAACACTCACCATAGAGTCCATAGTCCAAGAAGTTCCTGACAAAAGTCTTTGCCCAAATCTGGCCCAAAGGACACCTATAGGATGCCAATTATCTGTAAGAAGTTTCACAGTAGTACCATCTCCAATAGTTATAGAGAAAAATGGCAGAAACTTGCTCCTGAGCTTGAGAAGCTTTCTCCAAACCCAAGATGGGTTAGAAGGAATGGAAACCAAGAAAATTGAACTCTTTCTTATTAGGTATGTTTGACACCAATCTTTCCAAAGTGATCTTTTAGAAGGAAGTAGCAAGAACCATAAGTGTTTGGCTATAGCAACTTCATTAGCTAGAACTAGATCCCTAAGGCCCAACCCACCTTGTACCTTGTCAAAATATAGGTCTGCCCAATCTACCTTGGCCCTAGAAGCTTTAGTATCTTGGCCATTCCCTGGAAAATTTCTTACCAAGCATTGGACTGTCTTCACCACTTTTTTAGGGAGAATGAAGAGACCACTCCAAAAGTTGACCATAGCCATAAGGACAATCTTGATAAGTTGTAGTCTTCCTGCATAAGACAAATACTTTGATTCCCAAGACCTGATTCTCATAGTGAGTCTGTCAACCAAACCTTGACAATCTGATTTGGTAAGCTTGGTTGTAATGAGTGGGGCACCAAGATATCTAACCGGAAGAGACCCTACTGTAAAAACCAGTTCAGCATGAATGATAGAGGACATCTCTAGGCTCACCCCTGATAAGAACAATTGCCTCTTTGAAATATTTGGTTGAAGCCCTGATAGCTCTTGGAAAATGGCCAAAGCTTCTTTAAGCACATGTACGCTTTTTTTGTCTCCTTTACAGAACAAGAGTAGGTCATCAGCAAAGCATAGATTGACTAAGAAGTTAAGCTCCTTGCACCTCCAATGGAATTGGAACTCTAAGTGTTTGGCTGCAAAGCTCAAGATCCCTGTCAAGACCTCCATGATGATGATGAAGATGTAAGGAGAGATTGGATCCCCTTGTCTAATTCCTTTAACACCCATAAAGTAACCATGCAACTCACCATTTATATTAACTGAGTATGAGGGAGAAGAAAGTCACTCCATGACCCAAGAAATGAAAACATTTGGGAAGCCTAGGCATTGAAAAGCTTTACCTATTAGTCACCAGTTCACACTATCATAGGCTTTCTTAAGGTCTACCTTGAGAGCACACCTTGGCAAACCAAGTGATCTATGGTAGCTTCTAAGCAATTCTTGGGAGAGAAAAATATTGTCAGCCATTCTCCTTCCTAGGATAAAAGCACTTTGGTTCTGACTTACAATGCTAGGCAATACAAGCTTGAGTCTTTCAGCAAGTATTTTTGTGATGCACTTGTAGGCTACATTGCAGTAAGAGATATGTCTAAAGTCCTCAATACTAGTGGGATTAGGGACCTTTGGAATTAAGGTGATTGCAGTTGAGTTAACCTCTTTTAGGAGGTTACCTGTAGTAAAGAACTCCAAAACAACTTTGGTTACATCCCCACCCACCACATGCCATGCTTTCTTAAAGAACCCAGCTGAAAACCCATCTGGTCCAGGAGCTTTGCCACTTCCCATACTGAAAATAGCTTGCTTGACTTCATTTTCTTCAATGTGAAGAGCCAAAGGTACAGCCTGATCAGGTCCAAGCTTTCTTGGCAAAGCACAATCAAGTATACTCCAATTGACTCACATTTCTTCATTTGGTGTACCCAAGAGATTTTTTTAGTAATCCAATATATGATCCTGGATCTCCTCATGGGAGTAAGTAGAGAACATTGGTTGTCCATATGTGTAATCCTGGTTTTGAATCTATTCTTTTTCATGCTTTGAAAAAAGAAGGAAGTGTTATGATCACCCAACTGAAGCCACTGTACTCTTGACTTCTGCCTGTAGAAGCTCTCTTCAGCATGTCTAAGTTCAAAGAATTTGGAGCATGCATCTCTCTCCTAAGCCTGTAACAATGCATTTAAAGGATCATTTCCCAACAAGTTTTGAATTGACTCCATGTGTGCTTCAGCCAATTTAACTCTAGAAGGAAGTTCACTGCAAAATCTTTGGTTGAACCTCCTCAGTTCACCTTTGAGTGCCTTAAGCTTTTTACAGAGCCTAAACATTGCTGTCCCTAAAATCTCAACCCCCTAAATACTGTCCAAAAGCTGCCAAAACCCTTCTCTTTCAAACCAAAACTCAAAAAACAGTAAGCTTACTCTTGGTTTATAGGAGTCCTTCTCCATTTGTAAGACAATTGGACTGTGATCAGAGATGCCAGGAGAAGCAAAGAAACACTTTGTGTTGGGGAACGAGTCCATCCAGTGAATATTTGCCATGGCTCTATCCAACTTACACATAATAAAGGTTCCATCATGATGCTTGTTTGACCATGTCAATTGACAACCTGAGTATGCAAGGTCCTCAACCTCAATAATGAAAGTGCATTTGTTGAAGTCAAAGATGCTTTCATCCCATCCCTTAGCTCCTCCTGATTTCTCACTAGGGGAGGCAATAACATTGAAATCTCTGGTGATAAGCCATGGGGCATGAGAAGTGACTGAGTGGTGGGAGCACAAGGATTCCCAAAGCTTCTTCCTGATCACTTTAGAATTTGAAGCATATACGAATGTGATATAACATACAACATTAGAATGCTTAATAGTAAGCTTAAAAATATAACTTGATCAGTAGTATCCAAAACTATTACATCAAGTACTTTTGGGTCCCAAGCAACCCAAATTCTACCCCCTGCAGCAAAATTGTAGTTTGCTACCACCTCCCAATTAGGAAAAATGGCCTTAGCAAGATTAGTGAATTTAAAGTTTTTCACTTTAGTTTTATGTAAAGAACAAAGAGAAAGATTGAAATTCTTACAAAGCTTCCTCATAGCAGCTTGTTTTAAGGAGTCATTGAGCCCCTTAATGTTCCAAGTAGCAAGATTAAGCATGAATGTGTAAGTTATGGGTTTCCCCACTAGCTGCAACTCCTTTATTTCTACCCTTTCAGGGTGTGGTGTGCCATTGACCTTCTTCTTCTTCTTTCTCCTCCTTTTGCTTGAGCTGGGAGTGTTTAGAGGAGGAGAAGGGGTGGAAAGCTCTTCATTTTTTTTCGGTAAATTAAAATTTTGTATAAACTGAAGAGGAAAAATACAAATATACAAGGGGCATACCCCAGGAAAAAGAAAAAAAAGGAACCAACCAACACAGAAGATGGAGACACCCAAACACTAATAGAAGATTACAAGAGATAACAACCTAAAGAAATAGAAGAACCAAGCTTAATTGTCAAACTCAAACCCCAGGCAAACTGAATGGTTTTGGTTTCCTCAGTCACAGAGAATCCTTTAAGACTCAAAAATCTACATCTAATGGAATTTGTAATGCAAGCCAAGACCACTTTCTTGTCCCTCATTTTGCCCTCAAAGACTCGATTATTTCTCTCTCTCTAGATATGGTAGACAAATGAGCTGAACATCAGCTTCAACATAAGGCCCAAGAAGTAGCCTTTCTTAACTTTCACAAGGAGCCATGAGATAACTTGATTCTAGTTCCTAGGAGAAGACACCAAGCCACACAAACCAACCAATTTCTGCAAAATAAAACTAGAATAAGGGCAAGAAACAAAGAGGTGTTCAAAAGATTCTGAAGGATGCAAGCAAAGTACAGAACTACTAACATTGGAAGACCCAAGGTCCAAGCAGCCAATCTATCTACGGTTGCAAGCCTATTAAGAACAGCAAGCCAAGTAATAAAGTTATATCTGAGAATATGCTTCTTAAACCAAATAAGAGGAGCCCATCTCACTTTTTCACCAGCTAGAGCCAGTTTCCTATAAGTGTGCCCCACAGAGAAAAGTCCAGAGGGAGAAAGAGTCCAAATCCTAGAGTCCAAAGAGGACTCTTTAGGAGGGGGAAAATGGACCTCTCTAATTGTGATAAGCTCATGGGAGTTAGAGATAGGCCAGTTCTAAGCTACATTCTGGATGACTGAGCTCACCTTGGTAGTACAATCCCAACCAATACCAAAAAGATTTCTAGGCCCAAACCTTTAAGAAAGAGCCCCCAAAGGGTGCCAAGAGTCGAAGAGAAGAGAAATCTGCTCACCATTTCCCACAAGAGCTTTGCAATACCCAGCAAACTTGTCTCTGATTTTTAGAATTTTCCTCCAACTCCAAGAAGGATTTAGTGGCAAGCTTAACCAAGAAGATAGAGTTCTTCTTGATGAAGAAAAACTTGCACCAATCCTTCCAAAGTGAAGCTTTATCCAAAGAGATCAGAAACCAGAAATGCTTAGCCACAGCCACTTCATTAGCTAGAGAGAGATCTCTAAGGTCCAAACCTCCTTGGGACTTATCAAGGCACATGTCACTCCAAGCCACTTTAGCACCAGAATGCTTTACAGCCGACGCGTTCCACAAGTAATTCATAATAACCACCTGAATCATATTCAAGATCTTCTTGGGAAGAATAAATAAGCCAGCCCAGTATTGAAAAATAGCATAGAGCACAGATTTAACCAGCTGTAATCTTCCAGCATAAGAAAGGTAGTTAGACTCTCAAGACTTCACCCTAGTTGTGATATGGTCTACTAGAGTACAATGTGTTTTTCTAAGCTTTGAGGTAATCAAAGGAACCCCCAAGTATCTCATAGGAAGCTCCCCAATGCTGAAATTTGACAATAGCTGAGTCCCAAGCAACCCAATTTCTACCACTTGAAGAGGATGTGTATTTGGCAATACATTCCCAGTTTGGGAAAACATTGCTAGCAATGCCATTGAAGTTACTTTTAAGGATCAACCTACACACCAAGTTTTAAGGATTCAACATCTTTAAGATGAGCATGATCAAGAAGACAAGGAGTAAGTTCAAGAGGTTTTTAGCCCAAATAGCATGCCTCAAGGACCAATAACACGGTCGCGGTCTAAGAAGCTTCAACAAGCCTTAATCTATCATTTACAAGTCTTAATTAATTCAGCTAGTGAAGGTTTACAAGGACACCAAAGCTTTGGGACAAGTGCAGCTCGAGTTTAATACAACTTAATTCAAGTCCAAGTTACTAATGGGTTTAATTAAGTATGTAACGGGCCACTTTTTTATGTTTTCTATTGGGATGGACAAAATTTTACTTTATTTAGAGTCCATTATTTTTATTTAGTTTAATATAGTCTATTCTTAATTACTAAATTTTTATTTTTATGTTTAAAGGTTTTTAGTAAGCCTTTATTTTTAGGAAAACTTTTGTAAAGGCTGTAAATATGCCTTGGTAGAATGTTTTAGGGCCAAAATTTATTATTTTAAAAGCCTAAATGTTGTTTTTGCTTTTATCTTTGTGCTCTTGAGTAGAATACATGCATTAAAAAACCTTCAAGTAGACTGATCACCTTCTTGTGGAGTGTTTCAAAATTGGAATTCATAAACAAGTTTTGTTTATTCTAGTTCTTGATGATCTATCTAAGAAATCTATTTTTCTAGCCTTTCTTAGGGGTTGTTGCCGGTTTTTGGGGTCTTCATGTTAATGCTTTGAGGCTTTGTATACGTAAAGAGGTTCTCAAGCTTATTCTTGGAGGTTCTGTATCATTTGGTATCAAACATTTGGTTTCTGGAAACAGGTTAACTATCCTCTTCGTTCTTTATCTTCGTTATTGTGTTTTTCCCTTCCCTTCTACTTCTTTGTTTTTTCGATTCAGAAAAAAAATCTATTATTTTTTGTGTGAGTTTGTTGGCTAGTCTTAAAACAGCCATAAGTTTTAAGCCGGGAGTAAAAAACAAGCATTATTGCATATAAAATCGAACTGATTTTCGTTCCCTATGAAATTACTTCAAAGTTGGAAGCGATATTCTGTCTTTTTCGTCCATTTTTGAGGTCATTAATTTTTCTGCATCATTTAACCTAAAAATCTGAATTTTCATCATTTTAGCTATCATTTTATCCTTATCTTATCTCTATCTTTTAAATTATGTTATCCTTATTTGTTTATCTTATCCATCGTTATCCTTATCCTCATATCTTATCTTATCTTATCAGATCATATCTTACATTATCTTATCTTATCTTATCTTATCTTATCCTATCTTATCTTTTGAAAAAAATTGTCTTTCCTAAATTCTGTACTTTCCTAAGTTCAACAATTTCCTAAATTCATTACTTTCCAAAATTCTTTGTCTCCCTAAATTCGTTTCTTGCTCAAACTTGTTTCAAAAATTTCTGTTTTGGAATTCTACCCATTACAAGCTATTTGAATTATTTTAAAAGTGTGATTCACCTAAGAACATAAAAGAATTAGCTGGAGTGGTGTGAGAAAAACCTTGAGTGAAATAATATTTGAGTTAAACACGGGTGACCACCCCCAACTTTTGAGTGCAAACACGTGAGGGAGTGCTGGTGAGGTCCTGGAATATTTTTTTCTTTGTTTCTAACACTCTATTTCAACAATGTCAAACCAAAGTGGAGATAATGATGTTGATCATGTTCTTGAAGCTATTATATGTGAGGATCAACGAGGAGAGTTTGCACATTTTAATCGACATATGGAGACCATGAGGGACGCGTTAGAGCGTATGGATGCAAGGTTGCAAGGAGTTGAAAGAGAAACACAAATCACAACAAAGGGCGAAAAGGAGGTAGAAATAGAATACCTCAAGTTGATGACTTGGAAAATGAAGATTTTGATTATAATGAAGAGGATGATGATATAATTGTTGAAAGGGTCGTGCCTAGAGGAGGAGGAAGAGAAGGTCGCAGTTTTGGTAGAGGTAGAGGGAGAATGCGAGAAAATCAATTCCATGGTAGAAACCAAGGCAATGACGATTTTGTAGATAGAAATTTGGGAAACATTAAACTTAAGATACTTCATTTTCAAGGTAAATCAGATCTGGAGGCGTATTTAGAATGGGAAAAGAAGGTGGAACTCATATTTGATTGTCATCACTTTAATGAGGAGAAAAAGGTCAAGTTGGCGGCTACACAATTTTTTAGATTATGCTATAGCTTGGTCGGATAAATTGGTGACTAGTAGAAGAAGAAATTTGGAGAATCCTATTGAGACTTGGCATGATCTCAAGTCTACAATGTGGATGATATTTCTACCTAGGCATTTTCATATGGAACTTATGCAGAAACTTCAAGTTCTTAGACAAGGCAGTAGGGGTGTGGATGATTACTACAAGGAGATGGAAATGCTCATGACTAGGGATGATATAGAGGAGGATATGGAGACAACTATGGCACGATTCTTGGCTATTTTGAACAAGGAGATAGCTGACCGAGTGGATTTGCAACCTTATGTGGAGTTAGAGGAGATGGTGCACATTGCCATCAAGGTGGAAAAGCAACTCCAAGGAATAGGGGCATCAAGGTGTATTTCCAAACCTTATTCCAACTCTAATTCTACTTGGAAAAAGGATGGAAAAAGTGATTTTAAGGGTTGAAATGAGGTTACTTATGATGGTGTAAATGGAAAGGCAGATACGATTTTCAAAGAAAAATCTAAAATCGAAGAGCCTAAAGGGAGAAATAGAGACATTAAGTGTTGAAAGTGTCAAAGTGTAGGTCATATTAGCAAGGAGTGTCCTAATAGGAGAACTATGACCCAACAAAATGGTGAGATAGTGACTGATGAAGAAGAGGGTAACAATGAAAGCGATAAGGAGGAGATGCCCGAATTGGAGAGTTGTAGTGAAGGAAGCATTGAGGAACCGATTAGGGGTGATGTTTTGGTTACAAGACGTGCTCTTAACACCCAATTGAAAGAGGAATGCCATGAGGAGCAACGAGACAACTTGTACCATACAAGGTATCATGTTCAAGGCAAAGCATGTGTGTGATTATCGATGGTGGGAGTTGCACTAATGTGGTGAGTACATTATTAATTAATAGATTGGGGCTATATACTACACTACACCCATGACATTACAAGCTTAAGTGGCTTAATGATTGTGGTGAGGTCAAGGTGAATAGGCCATCTATTATCTCATTTTCAATTGGTAAGTATCATGATGATGTGTTGTGTGATGTGGTTCCTATGCATGCTGGGTATTCATGCATGATGGGTGCCTCAATAGGTATTCATTCACCAAGGATGGGCGGAAGACTATACTTACACCACTTTCCTCAAAAGAAGTGTATAAAGACCAATGTAAAATGGGAAGGATGAGAGTCGAGACTTAAAAGAAAGAAAAAGAGAGTAAGAAAAGTGCTTTAGAGAGTGAAAAGAAAGAGGGAAAAGAAATGTAGAGAAAAGTGCAAAGCGTGTGAGTTTAATAGCCAAGGCAAGTGAGGTTAGACATGCATTGTACTCCAATCGGTCTAAATTTGTACTCTTGTACAAAGGGGCTTATTTTGCAACTAATGAACTTAACCCCTCTTTGCCCAGTGTGTGTTGATCTTTTGAAGGAACTTGAAGACTTTTTTTTCGAGGAGATGCCAAGTGGTTTGCCACCAATTAGAGGCATTCAACATCAAATTGACTTCATTCCTAGAGCTGCCATACCCAATAGGGCTGCATATAGAACAAATCCAAGTGAGACAAAGGAGATCCAAAAACAAGTGGAGGAGTTGTTAGCTATGGGGTATGTGAGGGAGAGTCTAAGGCCTTGCTGAGTTCCTATTTGTGCCAACCAAGGATGGGACATGGAGGATGTGTGTAGACTGTCGAGCCATCAATAAAATCATTGTTAAGTATTGTCACCCTATTCCAAGGTTAGATTATATGCTTGACGAATTATATGGTTCGTGTTTGTTCACTAAGATAGACTTGAAATCTGGTTATTATCAAATTCGAATGAATGTTGGTGTTGAAAGGAAAATAGCATTTAAGACAAAGTTTGGGTTTTATGAGTGGCTTGTTATGCCATTTGGTCTAGCACATTCATGCGATTGATGAACCATGTGTTGCGTAGTACTTGGGAAAGTTTGTTGTTGTTTACTTTGATGATATTCTCATTTACTCTAAGTTCTTAGATGATCATATCATGCATGTGCGTCAAGTACTAGAAATACTTAGTCAAGAAAAGTTATATGCTGACCTTAAGAAGTGTAACTTTTGCATGGAAAGGGTTAACTTCCTTGGTTATGTAGTGTCTAGTCAAGGTATTGAGGTTGATAAGGACAAGGTAAGAGCCATTAAGGAGTGGCCGAGACCTAAGAATGCAAGTGAGGTGAGGAGCTTTCATGGGCTTGCTGGTTCCTATAGGAGATTCATTAGAGATTTCAGCACTATAGCCGCACCTTTGATTGAGTGAGTTAAGAAAAGTGTTAGATTTTTTTGGAGTGAAGCACAAGAACATGCCTTTATTGAACTTAAGGATAAATTATGTACTGCACCTTTGCTTGCTTTACTTAACATTGATAAGACTTTTGAGATTGAATGTGATGCTAATGGTATAGGAATTTGAGTTGTTTTGATGCAGGATCAAAGGCCACTAATGTACTTTAGTGTTAAGTTAAGTGGGGCAGTCTTGAAGTATCCAACATATGACAAAGAATTATACGCTTTGGTTCAAGCTTTGCAAACATGGCCATGAAAGTCTGTGCATTCCTGGAATTATACGCATTATTTGTGGCCTAGGGAGTTTGTGATACACACTGACCATGAAAGTCTAAAGCATTTGAAGGGTCAAGATAAGTTGGACCGTAGGCATGCCTAATGGGTGGAGTTGATCGAAACATTCTCATATGTAATTAAGTATAAACAAGGTAAATAGAATGTAATTGCAGATGCATTATTTAGAAGGTACACTCTACTTAACTCTCTTAGTCCTAAATTATTGGGCTTTGAGCATATTAAGGAGTTTTATTAACATGATGATGATTTTGTTGAAATTTATGCATCTTGTGATAATGGGGTTGTTTCAGATGATTTTTACTTGCTTGATGGTTTCTTATTTAATAGAAATAGGTTGTGCATTCCTAAGTGTTCTATGAGGGAATTATTGATTAAGGAAGCGCATGGAAGAGGCTTAATAGGGCATTTTTGGGTAAATATGACCTATGATATGCTGTTAAATTTCTTTTGGCCTGGTATGAAACATGATGTGTATAAGGTTTGTGAGCACTGCATTACATGTAAAGAAGCTAAGTATAGGTTGAAACCACATGGGTTGTATACGCCACTACTTGTTCTTAGTGACCTTGGACGGATTTGTCTATGGATTTTGTGCTTGGGTTGCCTAGAACTAGGAAAGGCCGTGATAGTATCTTTGTTGTGGTTTATAGATTTAGTAAGATGACTCATTTTATACCATGTCATAAAGCTGATGATGCTAAGTTGATTGTTGATTTGTTTTTTAAAGAATTTGTGTGATTACATGGCATACCTAAGAGCATTGTTAGTGATAGAGATGTTAAGTTTCTGAGTCAATTTTGGCGTGTATTATGGGGAAAGTTAAGACCTAAGTTATTGTTTTCAACTACTTGTCACCCTCAAACTGATGGAAAAACTGAGGTAGTTAATAGGACGTTGATTACTTTACTTAGGTAGGGCAATCATAGAAAAGAACATTAGGACATGGGAGGATTTATTTCATTTGTGGAGTTTTCTTACAATAGGGTTGTTCATAGCACTACTCATTGCTCTCCATTTGAGATTGTTTATGGTTATAATCTGCTAACTCCTATTGATTTATTACCATTGCCACCTAACAATTTTGTGACTGTTGATGCTAATTCTAAGGCTAATTTGGTGAACAAGTTACATAAGCAAGTTAAAGAGAGGATTAAAAAGCAAAATGCTCAGGTCGCTTCACGTGTAAATAAGGGACGAAAGCCAATGCTTTTTTAGCCCAGAGATTGGGTTTGGGTGCATTTTCACAAAGAGAGGTTTCCATTTCAAAGGAAGTCCAAGCCGAGCCCAATAGGAGATGGTCCGTTTCAAATTCTTGAAAGGATTAATGACAATGCATACAAAGTGGACCTTCCAGGTGAGTATAATGTTAGTGCTTCTTTTAATGTTGTTGATTTGAGTCCTTTTGATGTAGGTGATGCTTTTGATTCGAGCATGAATCCTTTTAAGGAGAGGGGAAATGTTAAGGATCAACCTACGGGGAAATGTTAAGGATCAACCTACACACCAAATTTCAAGGATTCAACATCTTGAAGATGAGCATGATCAAGAAGGCAAGGAGCAAGTTCAAGAGGTTTCTAGTCCAATTAGCATGCCTCAAGGACCAATAACAAGGTCGCGGTCTAAGAAGCTTCAACAAGCCTTAATCCATCATTTGCAAGGCTTAGTTAATTCAAATAGTGATGGTTTACAAGGACACCAAAGCTTTGGGACAAGTGCAGCTCGAGTTCAATATAACTTAATTCAAGTCCAAGCTACTAATGGGTTTAATTAAGTATGTAGTGGGCCACTGTTTTGTTTTTTATTGGGATGGACGAAATTTTACTTTATTTAGAGTCCATTAGTTTTATTTAGCTTAATATCGTATATTCTTAATTATTAAGTTTTCTATTTTTGTATATAAAGATTTTTAGAAAACCTTTATTTTTAGGATACCTTTGTACAGGCTAAAAATATGACTTGGTAGAATGTTTTAGGGGGCCAGAATTTATTATTGAAAACCTAAAGGTTGTTTTTGCTTTTATCTTTGTGTTCTTGAGTAGAATACATGCTTTAAGAAATATTCAAGTAGATTGATCACCTTCTTGTGGAGTCTTTTGAAACTAGAATTCAGAACCTAGAATTCTTTATTCTAGTTCTTGATCATCTATCTATGAAATATATTTTTCTAGCCTTTCTTAGAGGTTGTTGCCGAATTGGTTATTGGGGTTTTCACGTTAATGCTTAGTGGATTCCTATACATAAAGGGGTTTTCAGGCTTATTCTTGGAGATTCCGTATCACTCCCTCACGAAACCCTTTTGAACCAAATCATCCACTTGCCTTTGTATCTCCTTGGTTTCCTTAGGATTATCTCAATAAGCGGGTCGATTTGGCAAGGCAGCATCGGTTATGAAATCTATTTAATGCTCAATACCTCTTAAAGGAGGTAATCCATGGGGAATCTCCTCGGGAAATAGGTCCGTGAACTCCTGCAATAAAGACAACACAACATTAGGCAAATAGGGGTTAAGGTCATTAGTAGAAAAATAAACATCATTTTACATGAATACAAGTAGTTTTTGCCTTGCAATAAGAACACACTTAACCTAACTTTTTCAGAAAAAGCACTCACTCTCTTGTCTTTCTCTCCTTTTTGTACACTTTTTTGCTCACTTTTTCTCTCAGCCTCACTCTTCTCTTGAACTTTTTTCCCCTCGACCTCACTCTCACTCTCTCTTTTTCTTTCCCTCTTGATCACAAATCTGGTTTTCTCTCTTTTGCACTCATTTGCTATCCTAATCTGATCTTCATAAGCTTGCAATGGTGTGAGATGGGTTAATACAAAAAATTGGTTATTAAATGTGAAGGAATAATGATTTTTGTATCCATCATGTGAAACCTTCCTATCAAATTGCCATGGTCGACCAAGTAAGATATGACCAACATGCATCAGTGTCACATCATAAAGAAACTCATGCACATATTTTCCAATTGATAAGGAAACCAAAACTTACTTGGTTACCTTCACTTCTCCACATTCATTCAGCCACTGTAACTTGTAAGGTCAAGATGCCTCAAGACATTCAATTTCAGCTTATCCACCAACAACGTACTAGCAACATTAGTACAACTCCCAATATCAATAATCATTGTACATACATTGTCTCTGATTAAGCATCTAGTGTGAAAACTTTGTTCTCGTTTCTCTTCATCACTAGGTTGTATGCTTAGTGCTCTCCTAGCAACTAACAAATCAGCTTTAACCGATCCTTCAATTTCAACATCAGAACAATCCTCTAATGGTGGCATCTCATCCTCACTTGAACTATCACTTTCGATCTCACCATTCTCCATTACCATCATTACTCTTTTGTTTGGGCATTGAGAAAAAATTATGCCCAAAGCCTTGGCAACTAAATCATTTAATATCTTGTGATTTAGAAGAAGATTTCATTTACCTTTAACAACCTCAACCGACTCATTTGGCTTGGCTTCTTGTCTTGATTTTGAGGAGCTTTTGTGATCTCTCCAATTCGGCTTCCATGAAGACGAACCAGATCGGATTCCCTTTGATTTGAGTTGCTTCTCCACTTTAATGGCTTTATGCAGCAACTTCTCCATTTCCACATAGTGATGCAAATCCACCACATCAACGATTTATTTATTTAAACCTCCAATAAATCGAGCCATGGTAACCTCTCGGTCTTCGTCAACATTCACCCTTATCATTTTTATCTCCATCTGCTTGTAATAATCTTCCACGCTCATTGAACCTTGAACCAGACCTTGCAATTTTCTTTGTAAGTCTCTATAGTAGTGACTAGGAATAAATATCTTTTGCATTACCACTTTCATGTCCTCCCAAGTTCGAATATCCCTCTCCCCATTCCTCCCAAGTTCGAATAACATGTTTGACTTTTCTCAGTTCGGAGGCCTTCGTCAACATGTTAAAGGGCTCTAGTCTTCGGCGGGTCACCATTACTTGACTTATAAAGGCGAACATTTGGGCAAGGGAAAGCGCAGTGCGCCTGGTGCTGCTTTCTTTTTTAATGATATACCAATCAAAATGGAGGGCCCCCCTACGTAGTGATTCTATCAATCATGTACGTTGGGGGTCAGTCAACTATATGCGGGAAAGGCATGAGTGCAGTTCGATGTTGTGGTGTATTCGTTTGTAGTGAGTAGGGCCTCTTTCTCATTGATCAGTTCTCCTCCTCTCTATTGGAAGGTCTCCATTCCTACTTTTCTCTCCCACTCCAAATACAACTCCGGATCATTCTTCCCTTGGAACGTAAGAATCATCACTTTAATACTTCCAAGGTTGTTATCAATCTTTTCCCAATTCCCCCTTTTCGTCCTTGAACTAGAACTTTCATAATCAGAATATTCCTCCTCCTCTTCCTAAAACACAAGTCTTGTATTGGATCTAGAACCAGTAGAGGATTGTAAACGATCAAATCTCGCATTCAGAAACTTAAATTGAGCATTAACAGCCTTTATAAACACCTTCATGTCGATGTCTTATGGTTCTCCGTCGCTACTCATGTTGGCAATCTAAAAAAATAAAAGGATTGTTGTTCCTCACACACTCCCTTATGTGTTTACACTCAAATCAGATTCTTAGCACTTTTCACTCATAATTCACTCTATTTTGGATTTTTTCTCAAGATGATCTCATCACTCTTGCCTTTTACCACTCAAGCCAGCCTTCTCTCTGTTCTTAAGAAAATAAAAAATCAACAAATCCTAAGGAGCAAACGTTGGTGACAAATCTCAAAAATCAATATTAAAAAACTTAGTTGAAGCAAATGAGAATAGAAAGATAAGAAATTAACATTAAGGAGCCAAGAAAATAAGAAAACTTCAAAAAGAAGTAAAAGACATGTGAAAAAATTCACTAGAATACTCAATTGATGAATAAAGAAGCAAGGAAAAAGAGAGCAGCATTCTATCTACAACAATCTCCTTTTTTTTTAAGATAATTAGCTGCTCCAAAAAAAGAAAAAAGGAAAAAAGAAAAAGAAAAAATGAAAATTCAAAATTCAAATTCAAATTCAAATCAAATTCAAATTTAAATTTGAACTAAAGATAAGGATAAGATGATCAGATGATCAGATGAGATGCTAAGATGATAAGATGAGATGATAAATGAGATGATAAGATGGTAAGATAGAGATACGTTGTGATAAACAAAGGAATTTCAAAATTGAAGTTTAAAATTCTGAATTTCCGGGTAAAACTGCGAAGAAACTTAAAGAGCTCGGAAACAGCTCACAACGAAGGAATTTGGCTTTGGACTTTGAAAGAACGTTGTAGGGAATGGAAAACAGTTTGATTTGATATGTAATAATGTTGTAGGGCACAAAAGTTATGGATACTTTAAGATTAGCCAACAAAATCACACGAAAAAGACTAGATTTTTTTGTTTTGTTTTTTTACTGAATAGAAAGACAAAGAAGTAGAAGGGAAGGATAAACAACAAAATGAAGATAAAATAACAAAGAAGATAGATTACCTGTTTTCAGAAACCAATGCTCTGATACCACTTTGTCATGCACGTCCATGATTTTGACTTGTAAAGCCTCTTTCATCCTTTTTGTTCTAGCTCGAGTCATTGGACCACCATGTCCTTGTAATGGATTTTGCGAGTCTTTGGAAACAAAATCTTGATTCCCATCACATGCCCAAAAGATTCAAGTTTAGCCAAGTTCATCTAGTTTGGGCCTATATACGTCCCATAATATTGTTTTGACTTTGTGTGGAACCAGAAACACCTAAATTGAACCACAACACCAAATTATAATCCCAAATGTGTATTGGATGTCAAAACTCAGCTCGAGTACATGGCACGCCCAAAATATCCAAGTTTAGCCAAGTTCATCTAATTTGGACCGAAACACTCCAGATTCTTATCTGAAACTAGTATTGAGTGTCAAAAGTTAGTTCGATGCCATGCCCAAAAGATCCAAGTTAAGTCAAGTTCATCTAGTTTGGGCCTATTCACGTCCCATTTGGTCTTGTTGACTGTGTATGGCATTAGAATGACCTAAAATGACTACAATACAACAAATTGAAATCCCAAATGTGTATTGGGTGTGAAATTTCAGTTTGAGTACATGCCATGCCCAAAAGATCTAAGTTTAGCCAAGTTCATTTAGTTTGGGCTTACACATCCCATTGGATCTTTTCAGCTCTTTACGGCACTAGAAGCACCTAAATTGACCACAACACTCCAAATTCTTATCCCAAACATGTATTGAGTGTCAAAAGTCAGTTTGAGTACATGTTATGCCCAAAAGATCCAAGTTTAGCCAAGTTCATCTGACTTGGCGTAAACACATCCAATTGGATCTTTTTGACTCCGCATGGCACTAGAAGCACCTAAAAAGACTACAATAGTCCAAACTCTTATCCTAAATATGTATTGGGTGTCAAATGTCAGTTCCAATACATGTCATGCCTATTTAGCCAAGTTCATATCTAGTTTGGGCCTATATATGTGCCATTGGGTCTTTTTGATTCCATATGACACTGAAAGCACCTAAAATGATCAAAACACTCCAAATTCTTATCCCGAACATATCATTAGTCTCAAATTTTAGTTCGGGTACATTCCATACCCAAAAGTCCAAGTTTAGACAAATTCGTTTAGTTTGGGCCTAAACAAATTCCATTGGGTTTCTTTACGCTTTAAGGCGCGAGAAGCACCAACACTCCAAATTTTTATCATAAACGTATAGTGGGTGCCAAAAGTCAGTTCGAGTACATGCCATGCCCAAAACATCTAAATTTAGACAAGTTCATCTAGATTGGGCCTAAACACGTCCCATTGGGTCTCTTTTGACTCCATACAACACTAGAAAAACAAAAAATGACCACAACTCTCCAACCTTTTATCCCAAAAGTGTATTGGTTATCAAAAGTCAATTCGAGTACATGTCATGCCTAAACGATCCAAGTTTAGCCAAGTTCATCTAGTTCAGGCCTATACACATCCCATTGTGTCTTTTTGACTCCGTATGGCACTAAAAGATCCTAAAATGACACAACGCTCCAAACTTATCCAAAAGCGTGTAATGGGTGTCAAAAGTCAGATGTACATGTCATACCAAAAGATCCAAGTTAGGCCAAGTTCATTTAGTTTGGGCCTAATCACATCTCATTGGATCTTTTTGACTCTGTATGGCACTAGAAGCACCTAAAACGAGCACAACACTCCAAATTATTTTCCCAAATATGTAATGGGTGTCTAAAGTCAATTTGAGTACAATGCCAAAAAGATTGAAGTTTAGCCAACTTCCTCTAGTTTGGACCTAAACGCATCCCTTGGGTCATTTTGACTCGATATGGCACTAGAAGCATCTAAAATGACCACAACACTCCATATTCTAATGCAAAACATGTATTGGTGTCAAATTTCAATTCGAGTACATGCTATGCCTAACAGATGCAAGTTTAGCTAAATCATATAGTTTGTGTCTAAACACATCCCTTTGGGTCTTTGTGACTCCGCATGGAAGTAGAAGCACCTAAAAGAACCACAACACTCCAAACTCTTATCCAAAACGTGTATTGGTTGTCAAAAGTCAGTTTGACTACATGCCATGCCCAAAAGATCCAAGTTTAGTGAAGTTCATCTAGTTTGGGCCTACACGCGTCCCGTTTGGTTTTTTAGACTCGATATGGCAGAAGAAGCACCTAAAACAATCACAACATTCCAAATTCATATCCCAAACATGTATAGGGCCCAAACACATCCCATTGGGATCTTTTGACTCTGTATGGTACTAGAATCACCTAAAATAATCACGAAAACACCAAATTCTTATTCCAATGTGTATTGGGTGTCAAAAGTAAGTTCATGCACATGGCATGCCCAAAAGATCCAAGTTTAGACAAGTTCATCTAGTTGGGCCTAAACATGTCCCATTGGGTATTTTTGACTCCGCATGGCACTACAAGTACTTAAAATGAACACAACACTCCAAACTCTTATCCCAAATGTGTATTAGTTCTCAAAAGTTAGTTCGAGTACATGCCATGCCGAAAAGATACTAGTTTAGCCAAGTTCATCTAGTTTGGGCCTATACACGTCCCATTGTGCATTTTAGACTCTATATGGAACTAGAAGCACCTAAAACACTCCAAATTCTTATCACAAATGTGTATTGGGTGTCAAAAGTCAGTTCGAGTACATGTCATGCCCAAAATATCTAAGTTTAGCCAAGTTCATTTAGTTTGGGCCTAAACACACCCCATTGGGTCTTTCTGAATATGTATAGCACTAGAAGCACCTTAAACGATCGCAACGCTCCAAATTCTTATCCCAAACGTGTATTGGGTGTCAAAGTCAATTCGAGTACATGCCATGCCCAAAAGATCCAAGTTTAGCAAACTTATTCTAGTTTGGGCCTAAACACATCCCATTGGTACCTTTTGACTCCGCATAGAACTTCAAGTACCTAAAATGATGAAAACTATCCAAACGCTTATCCAACATGTGTATTAGTTCTCAAAAGTTAGTTCAATTACATGCCATGCCCAAAAGATACAAGTTTAGCCAAATTCATCTAGCTTGGGCCTATACACGACCCATTGTTCCTTTTGACTCCATATGCAACTAGAAGCACCTTAAACACTCCCAATCCTTATCACAAATGTGTATTGGGTGTCAAAAGTCAGTTCGAGTACATGTCATGCCCAAAAGATCTAAGTTTAGCCAAGTTCGTTTAGTTTGGGCCTAAACACACCCCATTGGGTCTTTTTGAATATGTATGGCACTAGAAGAACCTTAAATGATCGCAACGCTCCAAATTCTTATCCCAAAAGTGTATTGGGTGTCAATGATAGTTTGAGTACATGCCATGCCCAAAAGATCCAAGTTTAGAAAAGTTATTCTAGTTTGGGCCTAAACACATCCCATTGGTACTTTTTGACTCCGCATAGAACTTCAAGTACCTAATATGATGACAACTATCCAAACGCTTATCCCACATGTGTATTAGTTCTCAAAATTTAGTTCGATTACATGTCATGCCCAAAAGATACAATTTTAGCCAAATTCATCTAGTTTGGGCCTATACACGACCCATTGTGCCTTTTGACTCCATATGCAACTAGAGGCACCTAAAACACTCCCAATCCTTATCACAAATGTGTATTGGGTGTCAAAAGTCAGTTCGAATACATGCCATGCCCAAAAGATCTAAGTTTAGCCAAGTTCATCAAACTGACTTTGACACCAAATACACATTTGGGATAAGAATTTGTAGCGTTGCGATCATTAAAGGTGCTTCTAGTGCCATACATATTCAAAAAGACCCAAGTTTAGCCAAGTTCATCTAGTTTGGGCCTAAACACATCCCATTGGGACTTTTTGACTCTGCGTGGAACTTGAAGTACCTAAAATGATGACAACACTCCAAACGCTTTTCCCAAATGTGTATTGGGTGTCAAAAGTAAGTTCAAGTTTAGCCAAGTTCATCTAGTTTGGTACTTAACACGTCCCTTTGGGTCTTTTTGGCTCTATATCGCACTAGAAGCATCTAAAACGACCCCAACACTCCAAACTCTTATCCCAAACGTGTATTGGGCGTCAAAAGTCAATTCGAGTACATGTCATTCCCAAAAGATCCAAGTTTAACCAAGTTCATCTAGTTTGGGCCTAAAACAGGTTCCATTGGGTCTTTTTGACTCCGCGTGGCACTAGAAGTACCTAAAATGACCAAAAAACTTCAAATCTTATTCCAAATGCGTAATCTATTTTGAAATTCAGTTCGAGTACATGTCATACCCAAAAGATCCAAATTTATCCAAGCTCATCTAGTTTGGATTTAAACACTACCCAGTGGGTCGTTTTGACTCAGTATGGCACTAGAAGCACCTAAAACAACCATAACACTCCAAATTTTTTATCTCAAATGTGTATTGGGTGTCAAAAGTTAGTTTGAGTTCACGCTATGCCCCAAATATCCAAGTTTAGCCTTATTCATCTAGTTTTTGCATAAACTCATCCCATTGGGTCTTTTTGAGTCTGGAAGGCACTAGAAGCACCAAAAAGGACCACAACACTCCAAACTCTTACCCAAAATGTGTATTGGGTGTCAAAAGTCATTTCGAGAATATAACATGCCCAAAAGATCCAAGTTTAGCCAAGTTTATCAAGTTTGAGCCTATACAGGTCCCATTGGGTGTTATTGACTCCATATGGCACTAGAAGAACCTAAACTGATCAGAACAGTCCAAATGCTTATACTAAAAATGTATCGGGTGTCACAACACTCTAAATTATTATCCCAAATGTGTATTGGGTGTCAAAAGTCAATTCTAGTGCATGCCATGCCCAAAAGATCCAAGTTTAGCCAAGTGCATTTAGTTTGGGCCTGAACACATCCCACTAAGTCTTTTTGACTTTGTATGTCACTTGAACTTCTTATCCAATACGTGTATTGGGTGTCAAAAGTCATTTTGAGAATTTGGTATGCCCAAAAGATCCAAGTTTAGCTAAGTTCATCTAGTTTGGGCCTATACACGTTCCATTGGGTGTTATTGACTCCATATGGCACTAGAAGAACCTAAAATGATCAGAGCACTCTAAATGCTTAATCCTAACAATGTATTTGGTGTCACAACACTCTAAATGATTATCCCAAATGCGTATTGGGTGACAAAAGTCAGTTCGAGTACAAACCATGCCCAAAAGATCCAAGTTTAGCCAAGTTGATCTAGTTTGGGCCGAAACACATCCCATTAGATCTTTTTTAATCCACATGGCACTACAAGCACCTAAAACGGCCATAACAGTCCAAAATCTTATCCAAAACGTGTATTGGGTATCAAAAGTCAGTTCTAGTACATACCACGCCCAAAAGATCCAACGTTAGTCAAATTCATCTAGTTTGGGCCTAAACACGTCACAGTTGGTCCTTTTGACTCCGCATGGAATTAGAAGCTCTTAAAATGACCACAACACTCCAAACACTAATCTAAAACGTGTATTGGGAGTCAAAAATCAGTTCGAGTACAGGTCATTGTCAAAAGATCCAAGTTTAGCTAAGTTTGTTTAGTTTGGGCCCAAACAGATCGCACTATGGCCTTAGAAGCATAAAAAACAACCACAAAAATCCAAATTCTGATCCATAATGTGTATTGGGTGTCAAAAGTCAGTTCGAGTACATGTCATGCCCAAAAGAACCAAGTTTAGTTGAATTCATAAACTTTTGGCCTAAGCACGTGCAGTTGAGTCTATTTGTTACTGCATGGCACTAGAATCACCTAAAAAGACCACAACACTCCAAATTCTTATCCCAAACGTGTAGTCGATGTCAATATTTAGTTCAAGTACATGCCATGCCCACAAGATCCAAATTTAGCCAAGTTCATCTAGTTTGGGCCTAAACACATCGCATTTGGCCTTTTCGGCTCTTTATGGCACTAGAAGCACCTAAAACGATCACAACACTCCAAATTTTTATCCCAAATGTGTAACCGGTGTCAAAAGTCACTTAAACTACATTCCATGCCCGAAAGATCCAAGTTTAGCCAAGTTCATCTAGTTTGGGCCCATTGGGTCTTTTTTGACTCCGCATGGCACTAGATGCACCTAAAAGGACCATAAAACTGCAAACACTTATCTGAAACTTGTATTAGATGTCAAAAGTTAGTTTGAGTATATGCCATGCCCAAAAGATCTGAGTTTAGCCAAGTTTATCTAGCTTGGGCTTAAACACGTCCCATTGAGTCTTTTTTTCTCCGCATGGCACTAGAAGCACCTAAAATGAGTACAACACTCCAAACTCTTATAATAATGTGTATTGGTGTCAAAAGTTAGGCCGATTACGTGCCATGCCCAAAAGATCCAAGTTTAGGCAAGTTCATCTAGTTTGGGCCTATAGAAAATCCATTTTGTCTTTTTTACTCTGTATGGCACTAGAAGAACCTAAAACAACCACAACCCTCCATATTCTTATCCTTAATGTGTATTGGGTGTCAGAAGAAAGTTCGAATACATGTCATACCCAAAAGATCCATGTTGAGCCAAGTTCGTTTAGTTCGGGCCTAAACACATCCCATTGGGTCATTTTGACTGTGTATGGCACTAGAACCACCAAAAATGACCACAACACTCCAAATTCTTATCCCAAATGTGTATTGCATGTCAAAAGTCAGCTGGAGTACATGCCATGCCCAAAAGATTGAAGTTTAGCCAAGTAACTCTAGTTTGGGCCTACGTACATCCCATTCGATATTTTTGACTCGCTATGACACTAAAAGCAACTAAAACCACCAAAACACTCCAAATTCTTATCCCAAATGTGTATTGGGTGTCGAAAGTAATTTTGAGTACATGTAATGCCAAAAAGATCCAAGTTTAGCCAAGTTCATCTAGTTTGAGTCTAAACACGTCTCATTGAGTGTATTTGACTATGTATCGCACTAGAAGCACCTAAAATGGCCTCAACAGTCCAAATTCTTGTCGTAAATGTGTATTGAGTGTCAAAAGTCAGTTCGAGTACATGTTATACCCAAAAGATCCAAGTTTAGTCAAGTTCATCTAGTTTGGGCCTCAACACATTCTATGGGGTCATTTCGGCTCTTTATGGCACTAGAAGCACCTAAAACGACTATAACTCTCCAAATTCTCATCCCAAATGTGTATTGGATGTCAAAAGTCAATTCAAGAACATGCAATGCCCAAACGATCCAAGTTTAGCCAAGTTCATCTAGATTGCGCCAAAACACTTTTCATTGGGTCTTTTTGACCACGTAATGGGCCTAAACACATCCCACTGGGTCTTTTTGACTCTGTATGACACTCCAAATTAGTATCTCAAACGTGTATTTGGTGTCAAAAGTCAGTTCGAGTGCATGCCATGTTTAAAAGATCCAAGTTTAGTTTGGTTGTATACATGTCTCATTGGGACTTTTTTGCTCAATACGGCTCTAGAAGCACCTAAAATGATCACAACACTGAGGATAAGGATAAGGATAACAATGGGTAAGAGTTCAAATTTAAATTTAAATACAAATCGAATTCAAATTTAAATTCAAATTAAAGATGAGGATAAGGATAATAGAATTTTAAAGATAGAGATGAGATATGGATAAGATGATAAGATGATAAAATGATTAGATGATAAGATAGCTAAAACAATGAAAATTCGGATTTTTAGGTAAAACGACACAAAAAAATTAATGACCTCAAAAATGGATGCAAACAATAGAATTGGGCTTCGAACTTTGAAAGAACTTCGTAGGGAATGAAAATCAGTTTGATTTGATATGCAATATTGCTTGTTTAGACTCCTGGATCAAAGGTTATGGCTGTTTTAAGATTAGCCAACAAAATCACAAGAACAATAATAGATTTTTTTTATAGAATCGTAAAGCAAAGAACTAGAAGGGAAGGAAAAACACAATAATGAAGATAAAGAATGAAGAGGATAGTTAACCTGTTTCCAGAAACCAAAGCGCTGATACCAAATGATGTGGAACCTCTAAGAATAAGCTTGAGAACTCCTTTATATATAGGAACCCGTGAAGTATTAACGTGAAAACCCCAATAACCAATTTGGCAACAACCCCTAAGAAAGGGTAGAAAAAATAGATTTCTTAGATAGATGATCAAGAACTAGAATAAAAAAAACTTGTTTATGAATTCAAACAAGATGAACATGGCTCTTGCATCGTTTGGGTATGACATTTACTGGAACTGACTTTTCACATCCATTACACATTTAGGGTAAGAAGTTGAACTGTTGGGATCATTTCAGGTTCTTCTAGTACCATATATAGTTAAAAAGACCCATTGACATTTGTTTAGGCCCAAACTAGATAAACATGGCTAAACTCGGATCTTTTGGGTATGATATGTACTGAAACTGACTATTGACACCCAATATGATATGAACCTCACCATCGCTTTGCAATGAAACCCGATAACAATGATGGTTCAAGAACCCAAGGATCAATTTTAAAGAAGAAGAAATCCCGACCCGTTTTCTATGACACAAAGAGAACCTTAGGTATAAGACCTAAGCCCAAATTGATGCTTCAAAAAAAACCAAAGGTATGGTTTAGACGCCACACTCAAGAACAAGAAGGAAAAGTGAGTGATAAGTCTAGGTTTTAGACGCCACAAGAATATTCTTGATAAGTCTGAAAAGTTCTAAGAAGAACCAAAGAGAAAACTCTCACAAAGAAATTATATTCATGATCAAAGTTTTATTTAATACATTGTGAAACCGTGCTTAAATAGAAAAACTAGAAGCCTAAAGAGTTCGAAAGTGTTTAAACAACCTAAACTAAATATAAAAGATAAAGAAATATTAATTGCAATCAATATGGAACTTGTAATCCACCTAAACACTCCTATTGGTTGTCCACTTCTAGGTTATGATTGCCAAGTTGTCTTGCTTCCTTGTCAACTGCCATATTGAATGCCACATCATGCTCCATGTAGGATGATGCCATGTCATCTCCATATGGGCTGCAATGTTGAATGCCACATCATGCTCCATGTCGGCTGCCATGCTGGTTGCCATGTCATGGTCCATGTAGGATATCATGTTGGACGCCACATCATGCTCCATGTGGACTGCCATGTTAGACTCCACGACAAGCTCCATGTAGGCTGTCATGTTGGATGGCCCATCATGCTCCATGTAGGCTGTTATACTCCATGTCATGCTCCACGTCATACTCCCATTGAGTGCTTTATCCATCCTCTTTTCTCTAGCTCTTATGATTTGGCATCTTGGTACTTGAAATAGATCCATCCCTTGAGGTTGTGCAACCGGATCCTCATCACAATACATGTTGGGATGAGAATTTAAAGTTTTGTGGTCATTTTAGGTGCTTCTAGTGTCATACAAAAAGACCCAATGGGACGTGTTTAGGCACAAACAAGATGAACTTGGTTAAACTTGGATCTTTAGGGCATGACATGTACTTGAATTAATTTTTGACACCAGATACACGTTTGGGATAAGAATATGGAGTGTTGTTTTTATTTTAGGTGCTGCTAGTGCCATACAAAGTCAAAAAGATCCCAATGGAACGTGCTTAGGCCCAAAGTAGATGAACTTGGTAAAACTTGTATCTTTAGGACATGACATGTACTCAAACATACTTTTGACACCTAATACACATTTGAGATAAAAATTTGGACTGTTGTTATTTTAGGTGCTTCTAGTGCCATACAGAGTAAAAAAGACTCAATGAAATGTGTTTAGGCCCTAACTAGATGAACTTGACTAAACTAGAATCATTAGGGCATGGCATGCATTCAAAAGGACTTTTCACACCCAATAAATATTTGGGATGAGAATTTTTGATACGGAAACTCCAAGAATAAGCTTGAAAACCCCTTTATGTATAGGAACCCACGAAGCATTAACGTGAAAATCCTAATAACCAATTCGGCAACAACCCCTAAGAAAAGGCTAGAAAAAAAGATTTCTTAGATAGATGATCAAGAACTAGAATAAAGAAAACTTGTTTCTGAATTCTAGTTTCGAAACATTCCACAAGAAGGTGATCAATCTACTTGAATGTTTCTTAAAGCATGTATTCTACTTAAGAACACAAAGATAAAAGAAAAACAACCTTTTGGTTTTTCTTTAATTACAAATATGGCCCTTAAAACATTCTAGCAAGACATATTTATAGCCTTTACAAAGGTTTCCTAAAATCCTAAAACTCAAGAATAGGAAACTAACCTAATTATATTTTAAAAAAATAATTAAGAATAGACTATATCAAGCTTAATAAAACTAATGAACTCTAAATAAAGTCAAATTTCATTCAGCCCAAGAGGTAACAAAAATGGCCCATTGCATACTTAAATGGCCCAAAGCTTTGATATCCTTGTAGACCTTCACTAGCTGAATTGACTAAGCCTTGAAAATGGTGGATTAAAGCTTGTTGAAGCTTCTTAGACCGCGACCTTGTTATTGGTTCTTGAGGCATGCTAATTGGACTAGAAACCTCTTGAACTTGCTCCTTGCCTTCTTGATTATGCTCATCTTTAAGATGTTGATTCCTTGGAACTTGGTGTGTAGGTTGATCCTTAACATTTCCCCTTTCCTCAAAAGGATTCGACCTCGAATCTAATGCATCACTTACATCAAAAGGACTTAATCAGCCACATTAAAAGAAGCATTAACATTATACTCACCTGGCAGGTCAACTTTTTATGCATTGTCATTAATCCTTTCAAGAATTTGAAAAGGACCATCGCCTCTTGGGCTCAGCTTGGACTTTCTTTGTAGTGGAAACCTCTCTTTACGAAAATGCACCCAATCCCAATCTCTCGGCTGAAAAATCATTGGTTTTCGTCCCTTATTCACACGTGAAGCTACTTGAGAATTTTTCTTTTCAATCCTCTCTTTAACTTGGTTATATAACTTCTTCACCAAATCTACCTTAGAATTAGCATCAACACTCACAAAATTGTTAGGTGGCAATGGTAATAAATCAATAGGAGTGAGCGGATTAAATCAATAAACAATCTCAAATGGAGAACAATGAGTAGTGCTATGAACAACCCTATTGTAAGCAAACTCCACAAATGGCAAACAATCCTCCCATGTCCTAATGTTCTTTTCTATGATTTCCCTAAGTAAAGTAATCAATGTCCTATTAACTATCTCAATTTTACCATCAGTTTGAGGGTGACAAGTAGTTGAAAATAATAACTTAGTTCCTAACTTTTCCCATAACACACGCCAAAAGTGACTTAAAAACTTAACATCTCTATATCTAACAATGCTCTTAGGTATGCCATGTAATCGCACAACTTCTTTGAAAAATAAATCAGCAATCAACTTAGCATCATCAATTTTATGACATGCTATAAAATGAGCCATCTTACTAAATCTATCAACCACGACAAAAATACAATCACGGCCTTTCCTAGTTCTAGGCAATCCAAGCACAAAATCCATAGACATATCTATCCAAGGTTCACTAGGAACATGTAGTGGTGTATACAACCCATGTGGTTTCAACCTAGACTTAGGTTCTCTATATGTAATGCAATACTCACAAACCTTATGCACATCATGTTTCATACCAGGCCAAAAGAAATATGTAACAGCATCTCATAGGTCTTATTTACCCCAAAATGCCCCATTAAGCCTCCTCCATTTGCTTCCTTAATCAACAATTCTCTCATAGAACACTTAAAAATGCACAACCTATTTCTCTTAAACAAGAAACCATCAAACAAGTAAAAAAACATCCGAAACAGCCCCATGATTACAAGATGCATATATTTCACCAAAATCATCATCATATTGATATAACTCCTTAATATGCTCAAAACCCAACAATTTAGCAATAAGAGAATTAAGTAGAGTATACCTTCTGGATAATGCATCCGTAACTACATTCTCTTTACCTTACTTATACTTAACCACATATGCAAATGTTTCAATGAACTCCACCCATTTAGCATGCCTACGATTCATCTTATCTTGACACTTTAAATGCTTTAGACTTTCATGGTATGTGTGTATCACAAACTCCCTAGGCCATAAATAATGCTGCCATGTTTGAAGAGCTCGAACCAAAGCATATAATTCCTTGTCATATGTTGGATACTTCAAGACTGCCTCACTTAACTTCTCACTAAAGTACATTAGTGGTCTTAAGTCCTGCATCAAAACAGCTCCAATTCCTATGCCACTAGCATCACATTCAATCTTAAAAGTTTATCAAAGTTAGGTAAAGCAAGCAAAGGTGCAGCACACAATTTATCCTTAAATTATTTAAATGCATGTTCTTGTGCCTCACTCCAAACTAAACCAACATTTTTCATAACTAACTCATTCAAAGGTGCGGCTATAGTGCTAAAATCCCTAATGAATCTCCTATAGAAACCAGCGAACCCATGAAAGCTCCTCACCTCACTAGCATTCTTAGGTCCTGGCCATTCCTTAATGGCTCTTACCTTGTCCTCATCAGCCTCAATACCTTGACTAGACACTACAAAACCAAGAAAATTAACCCTGTCCATGCAAAACTACACTTCTTAATGTTAGCATACAACTTTTCTTGCCTAAGTATTTCTAGTACTTGACGCACATGCATGATATGATCATCTAAGAACCTAGAGTAAATGAGAATATCATCAAAGTAAACAACAACAAACTTTCCCAAGTACTCATGTAACACATAGTTCATCAATCTCATGAATATGCTAGGTGCATTAGTAAGACCAAATGGCATAACAAGCCACTCATACAACCCATACTTTGTTAAACGCTATTTTCCATTCATCTCCAACATTCATTCGAATTTGATAATATCCACATTTCAAGTCTATCTTAGTGAACAAACATGAACCATATAAATCGTCAAGCATGTCATCTAACCTAGGAATAGGGTGATGATACTTTACAGTGATTTTATTGATGGCTCGACAGTCCACACACATCCTTCATGTTCCATCCTTCTTAGGCACAAGAATAACGAAACCGAGCAAGGACTTAGACTCTCCCTCACATACCCCTTAGCTAGCAACTCTTCCACTTGTTTTTGGATCTCCTTTGTCTTACTTGGATTTGTTCTATATGCTTGCCTATTGGGTATGGAAGCTCCAGGAATGAAGTCAATTTGATTTTCTATGCCTCTAATTGGTGGTAAACCACTTGGAATCTCCTTAGGAAACATGTCTTCAAATTACTGCAAAAGATCAACAAACACACTAGACAATGATGGGTTAAGTTCATTAGTTACAAAATAAGCCCCTTTGAACAAGAGTACAAATATTGGCCGATTGGAGTACACTTTTCTCTCCTTTTTCTTTTCCCTCTTTTTTTCACTCTCTAAAGCACTTTTTTTGCTCTCCTTTTCTTTCTTTTCAGCCTCCACTCTCATCCTTACAATTTCACATTGGTCTTCATACACTTCTTTTAAGGAAAGAGGTGTTAGTATGGTTTTTCGTCCCTCATTGGTGAATGAATACCTATTGGGGTACCCATCATGCATAGCTCTCCTATCAAATTGCCACGACCTACCAAGAAAAATATCTCCTGCATTCATAGGAACCACATCACACAACACCTCATCATGATATTTACCAATTGAAAATGAGATAATAGATTTCCTATTCACGTTGACCTCACCACAATCATTAAGCCACTTAAGCTTGTATGGTCATGGGTTTAGTGTAGTAGACAGCCCCAATCTATTAATCAAGATTGTACTCACCACATTAGTGCAACTCCCACCATCGATAATCACACTACATCCCTTGCCTTTAAGATGACACCTTGTATGGAACAAGTTCTCTCGCTGCTCCTCATGACAAGCCTCCTTCAATTGGGTGTTAAGAGCACGTCTTGTAACCAACACATCACCCTTAATCGGTTCATCAATGCTCCCTTCACTACAACTCTCCAATTCGGGTATCTCTTCCTCATCGCTTTCATTGTTACCCTCGTCTTCATCAGTCACTATCTCACTATTTTGTAGGATCATAGTTCTCCTATTAGGGCATTCATTGCTAATATGGCCTACACCTTGACACTTCCAATACTTAATGTCTCTATTTCTCCCTTTAGGCTCTTCGAGTTTGGATTTTTCTTCGTAAATTGAATCTGTCTTTCCTTTTGAACCATCATAAGCAGCCTTATTTCCACCCTTAAAATCACTCCTCCCATCCCTTTTCCAAGTAGAATTAGAGTTGGACTAAGGTTTGGAATCATACCTTGCTGCGCCTTTTCCTTGGAGTTGCTTTTCCACCTTGATGGCAATGTGCACCATCTCTTCTAACTCCACATAAGGTTGCAAACCAGCCAAGAAACATGACATAGTGGTCTTCGTATCCTCCTCTATATCGACCATAGTCATGAGCATTTCCATCTCCTTGTAGTAATCATCCACACCCCTACTGCCTTGTCTAAGAACTTGAAGTTTTTGCACAAGTTCCCTCTGAAAATGCCTAGGTACAAATCTCTTCCTCATTGTAGACTTGAGATCATTCCAAGTCTCAATTGTATTCGCCAAATTTCTTCTTCTACTTGTCACCAATTGATCCCACCAAGCTATATGCATAATCTGAAAATTGGGTGACCGCCAACTTGACATTCTTCTCCTCACTAAATTGATGACAGTCAAATATGAGTTCCACCTTCTTTTCCCATTGTAAATACGCCTCCGGATCTGATTTACCTTGAAAATGAGGTATTTACCTTGACTTTCTCGCATTCTCCCTCTACCTCTACCAAAACTGTGACCTTCTCTTCCTCCTCTAGGCATGACCCTTCCAACAATTGTATCATCATCATCCTCATTGTAATCAAAATATTCATATTCCAAGTCATCAACTTGAGATATTCGATTTCTGCCTCCTTGTCACCTCTCGTTGTAATTTGGTGTTGTTCTTTCACCACTTGCAACCTTGCATCCATATGCTCTAATGCATCCCTCATGGCCTCCATATTTCGATTAAAACCTGTAAACTCTCCTCGTTGAGCCTCACATAGCATAGCATCAGGAACATGACCAACATCATTATCTCCACTTTGGTTTGACATTACTGCAATAGAATGTAAGAAACAAAAATAACTCAAGGACCTCACAAGCACTCCCTCATGTGTTTACACTCAAAAGATGGGGGTCGCTCGTGTTTAACTCAAAACAAAAAAAATATTTCACTCATGGATTTCCTCATATCACTCTAGCTTATTCTTTCATGTTTTTAGGTGAATCACACTTAAAAAAATTGAAATAGCTTGTAATGTGCAGAATTTCAAAACTGAAATTTTCAAAACAAGTTGAACAGGAAATAAATTTAGGAAGTAGTAATGAATTTAGGAAACTAACCAATTTTAGGAAAGTAATGAAATTAGGAAAGTAAATAATTTAGAAAAGTATCTAATTTTAGGAAAGTATTGAAGTTAGGAAAGTAACTAATTTTAGGAAAGTAATGAAGTTAGGAAAGTAAAGAACTTAGGAAAGTAACTAATTTAGGAAAAAATGAATTTAGGAAAGAGACTAATCTAGGAAAGTAGTGAATTTAGGAAAGTATGAATTTAGGAAAGAAAAAAAAATTAGGAAAGTGACCAATTTAGAAAGTAATGAATTTAGAAATAAAGAACTTCCTAGAATAGGAAAGCAACAAATTTAGAAACAAATAACTTCCTAGAACTAGGAAAGTAACTATTTTCCTTCCCTTCTTTTTTTTCGAACGAAATTCTCTCTTTTTCTTCTTCTTTTTTAATACGTGCTCTTTCTTTTGCACGATTTTTCTTCTTTTTTTTCTTTTTTTTAACTACAACTATAAAACCAAATTTGAATTCAAAAGAACAAGAAAAATGAAAGAAAGAAGAATTAAAGAAACATAATTTTAAAGAGATAAAACCTGATCTAGAGCCAAAGCTCTGATACCAAATGATACGGAACCTCCAAGAATAAGCTTGAGAACCCCTTTATGTAAAACCATGAAGAATTAACGTGAAATCCTCAATAACCAATTCGGCAACAACCCCTGGGAAAAGGCTAGAAAAACAGATTTTTTAGATAGATGATCAAGAACTATAATATAGAAAACTTGTTTCTGAATTCCAGTTTCAAAACACTCCATAAGAAGGTGATCAATCTACTTGAATGTTTCTTAAAGCACGTATTCTACTCAAGAACACAAAGATAAAAGCAAAACAACCTTTTGGTTTTTCTTCAATTAAAACTCTAGCCCTTAAAACATTCTAGTAGGGCATATTTATAAACTGTCTCCTAAAATCCTAAAATTCAAGAAAAGGAAACTAACCTAATTATATTTTTAAAAAACATTTAAGAATAGAGTCAAATTTTGTTCAGCCCAAGAGGTAACAAAAATGGCCCATTACATACTTATTTCAACCCATTAGTAACGTTGACTTGAACCAAGTTGTACTGAACTCGTGCTGCACGTATCCCAAAGTTTTGATGTCCTTATAGACCTTCAGTAGCTGAATTGACTAAGTCTGGAAAATGGTGGATTAAAGCTTGTTGAAGCTTCTTAGACCGCGACCTTGTTATTGGTCCTTGAGGCATGCTCATGCTAATTGGACTAGAAACCTCTTGAACTTG
Source organism: Datisca glomerata (assembly GCA_003255025.1). Lineage (NCBI taxonomy): Eukaryota > Viridiplantae > Streptophyta > Magnoliopsida > Cucurbitales > Datiscaceae > Datisca > Datisca glomerata. The sequence continues at coordinate 5,234 of QANY01013061.1, read as the reverse complement.
CTCCTTGTCTTCTTGATTATGCTCATCTTTAAGATGTTAAATCCTTGTAACTTGGTGTGTAGGTTGATCCTTAACAATTTTGACTGGCGTTGTCATTTTAGGTGCTTCTAGTGTCACATGGAGTCGAAAAAACCCAATGGGATTTGTTTAGGCCCAAACTAGACAAACTTGGCTCAAGTTGGATTTCTTAGGCATGACATGTACTCAAACTGAAATTCATCTTGTTTGGGCCTAAACACGTCCCATTGAGTCTTTTTGACTCTGCATGTGTCTAGACTCCACAAAACTCCAAACTCTTATACAAAATTTTTATTGGGTGTCAAAAGTCAGTTCAAGTACATGACATGCTCAAAAGATCCAAGTTTAGCCAAGTTCATCTAGCTTAGCCCTATACACGTCCCATTAGGTCCGTTTTATTCAATATGGCACTAGAAGCACGTAAAATGATAGCAAAACTACAAATTCTTTTTCCAAAAGTGTATTGATGGTCAAAAGTCAGTTCGAGTGCATGCCATACCCAAAAGATCCAAGTTTAGCCAAGTTCATATTGTTTTTTCCTATACACATTCCATTATGTCTTTTGACTCGATATGGAACTAGAAGCAACTAAAATAATCACAACAATCTAATTCTAATCCAAAACATGTATTGGGTGTTAATATTTTGTTCGAGTGCATTCCATGCCCAAAAAATCCAAGTTTAGCCAAATTTGTTTAGTTTGGGCCTAAACACTTCACATTGGGTTTTTTTCACTCTATATGGCACTAGAAGCACCTAAAGTGACCACAACACTCAAAATTTGTATTCCAAAACGTGTATTGGCTGTCAAAGTTAGTTCAATACATGCCATGCCCAATTATCCAAGTTTAGCCAAGTTCGTCAAATTTGGGCCTAAACACTTTCCATTTGGTTTTTTGACTCCGCATGGCACTAGAAGCACCTAAAATAACTACAACACACTAAACTCTTATCTCAAATGTGTATTGGTGTCAAAAGAAGGTTCGAGTGCATGCCATACCTAAAAGATCTAAGTTTAGCCAGGTTCATCTAGTTTGTTCCTATAAACCTCCCATTGTGTTATTTTGACTCCGTATGGCACTAGAAGCACCTAAAATGACCACAACACTCCAAACTGTCACCCAAACTTGTATTGGATGTTAAAAGTCAGTTCGAGTACATGCCATACCCAAAAGATTGAAGTTTAGCCAAGTTCCACTAGTTTGGGCCTAAACACACTCCATTGGGACTTTTTGACTTAGTATGGCACTTGAAGCACCTAAAACAGCTACAACACTCCAAATACGTATCCCAAAGAAAGCTTTGCAAAATTGAAAAGTTGTCTTGTGGGTTTCTTTGTGGGTAAGTCCTCTCCTTTGCGTTTGGTTAAGACTATTTCCATGCAATTATGGGGCAAAAAAGGTTTAGTTTAAATGTGATTCTATTGAAGCTAGAGATGATGTTCTTGAAGCTGGACCTTGGTAAGCCCATTATTCTCCAAAAATGGCAGCCTAATGTAAAATTTTGCGACGAGAAGGTCTCTAAGATCCCTATTTGGGTAAGGCTTTGGAATGTTCCCCTTGAACTAAGGTCATAGGAGGCCTTGCGGCACTTTGCTAGTGTTGTTGGTACTCCTCTCTATACTAAATCGTGATAGCCAAAGGGGGTAAATATGAGTATGCTCGAGTTTATGTTGAAATCACTACCCAAACTAGGGTGGTTAAGCCTTTTGATATTGATCTTGGATTGGATGGGTGGTTCCCTAAAAGATGCCACAAGTGTAACATCTTTGGCCATGATTGTAATGCGGTTCCCTTAGTCCATAAACCTAAACCTTCCCTTCCCCCTCAAGCCCCTAACCAACCACATACTCCCCCTCCCCTCCCCACTCCCCCAAAGAGACCTCATCTCCATCTCCTAGCCCCAAAAAAATATCAACCCCCCGAGCTCCCTATAATTCCCATTTCCACCATTAACCCTCCTCATCTTATCCATTACCACTCCCACTGAATCTGATTCCGGAGAAGGATGGACAGTGGTCACAAAAAAGAAATTTGGGAGAAAGTCTCCTTTAGCGGAAAAGAGCTTAGCTATTGTTTCAAGTTTCAATGATTTGGAGCCTAGGTCTTTGGATAGCCCTATCCATGCTCCCTCCTATAGAATAGGCTCCCCATGGTGAGGTGGAGATGAAGATCGGTACTAATGAAGACAATGAATCCCTCACCCCTGTGGCTCCTAATTCTGTGGGCCAAGATTCTAAGAGCTCCAAGAAGAGAAGAAAGGGAAAGGTAGCCCTCACCCTAGTAAGGTGAAGGGGAAATTGGTTATCAAAGGTGGGGTAACCCACTGTCCAATCAATCAATCAGGAAGTTGTGTAGATACTTTCAACTGAATTTGTGCTCTTTGGTGGAAGCTAAGGTGAAATTCCCTAAGTTTTCTTCAATTGCTCAAAGTGTGTTCCCTAATTGGCAGATTCTAGCTAATTATGATTTTTCTCAAGGAGGGAGGATTTGGGTTTCTTGGGATCCAGAAATGCTTGAGGTGGAGTCTGTTTTTAGCTCCAATCAGACTATTTTGTGTACAATCACTTTGAGGCTCTCAGGAATGGTTTTCTTTGCTTCTTTCGTGTATGCTTCAAACTCTAGCTCTGAGAGAACTGAGGTTTGGAACAGCCTTGTTCAGCACCATGGAAAGCTTGCTCAATTCCCTTGGATTATCACCGGTGACTTTAATGAATCTTTACACCCTAATGAGAAGGTAGGAGGTAGGTTTGAATGGGACACTGGAATGAGGGAGTTTGGAGAGTGCTTATTCAGAATCGAAGTGGAGGACCACCCTTATAGTGGTTGCTAATTCACTTGAAGCAATCACCATGATGATGGTACCTATATCATGATGATGGTACCTATTTAATCAACTATTTATGGTTAGACTTTTTCCCTTCTTCTACTTGCACTTTTCATTCTTTGGGTGCTTCTGATCATAGCCTTATCATTATTAAGGGGGGTGGAAGTAATGCCAGACCTAAGACTTGCTTTAGATTCTTTGATTTTTGGATTGATAGAAAGGGTTTCGGCCGGTGGTCGAAAGAGCATGGGGAGTTGAGGTGAAGGGTTCAACCATGTTTAAGCAAACTTCTAAGCTTAAATCACTTAAGAAAGCTCTCAGGAGCTTTAATCAGGCCTCTTGCAATGATATTTCAGCTAGGGCTCAGCTAGCAAGGAGTAAATTGAGTGCTATCCAAGGTGCTCTTGCTTCTAACCCTTCTAATGCTTCTCTGCAAATCGAGGAAAAATTGGCTTATAGTGACTTCATTGAGCTTAGAAGCACATAAAATGATAACAAAACAACCAATTATTATTCCAAAAGTGTATTGGGGGTCAAAATTAAGTTCAAGTACATATCATACTCAAAAGATCCAAGTTTAGCCAAGTTCATCTTGTTAATATTTAGTTCGAGTGCATTCCATGCCCAAAAACAAGATGAACTTGGCTAAACTTGGATCTTTGGGCATGGCATGTATTGAACCAAATTTTGACACCCAATACACGTTTGGGATACAAATTTGGAGTGTTGTGGTCGCTTTAGGTGCTTCTAGTGCCATACAGAGTCAAAAGACCCAATGTGATGTGTTTAGGCCCAAACTAAACACACTTGGCTAAATTTGGATTTTTTGAGCATGGAATGCACTCGAACAAAATATTAACACCCAATACATGTTTTGGATTAGAATTTAGATTTTTGTGATTATTTTAGGTGCTTCTAGTGCCATATGGAATCAAAATACCTAATGGAATGTGTATAGGCAAAAACAAGATGAACTTGGCTAAACTTGGATCTTTTAGGTATGACATGTACTTGAACTGACTTTTGACCCCCAATACACTTTTGGAATAAGAATTGGTTGTTTTGTTATCATTTTACGTGCTTCTAGTGTGGTATTGAATCAAAAAGACCTAATGGGATGGTTATAGGGCCAAGCTAGATGAACTTGGCTAAACTTGGCTAAACTTGGATCTCTTGGGTATGGCATGTACTCGAACTGACTTTTGACACCCAATAAACATTTCGTATAAGAGTTTTGAGTTTTGTGGTCCTTCTAGGTGCTTCTAGACACATGCGGAATAAAAAAGACCCAATGGGACGTGTTTAGGCCCAAACTAGATGAATTTACTTAAACTTGGATTTTTTGTGCATGACATGTACTCGAACTGACTTTTTTTTCTGTAAGCAAAAAAATGTATTAACCTAAAAAATACAAACAAATATACAAGTGGCGTACCCCAGGAAATACAAAGCGACAAAGCCAAAAAAGAGATATGCCTACCAAGATATAGCCAAAACAAATCTAACCCAAAAAAATAAGCCAACTAAAACTCAACGCATTACAAAAACAAACAAAACTCCTCAATACAAAGAAACAAATTAACATACTCATCCCCTAAGGAGGCTCAAAAATCAAAAGGTTGAGATCCCAAGTAGCTTGGAGAGACAGGTTCAACTATGAGGCAAGGACAACCCTAAGCAACCAAAGCCTATCCTAATGGAGCCCGAGATAACCTTGATCAAATTACCATTATCCCTGATTTTTCCTTGGAAGATTCTGAGGTTCCTCTCTCGCCAAAACACCATAAAGGCCGTGAACAGAAGCTTCAGAATGGAGCTAAAAAGAGACTTACCTTTGGCCTTAACTAGGAGCCAAGAGATCCATTGACACCAGTCGGAGTGCGGGCTGCTCAAACCACATTTAGCTAGAAGAGTGTCCTAAATTGACCTTGTGGATTTGCATCCCACAAAAAGGTACTCAGCTGACTCACACCCACCCACACAAAAGTACACACGAAGGGCTAATAGATGTAGGCACGGACCAATGTTCCATTCTATCCTTAGTCAGTAACTTGCCTTTGATACCCACCCAAGAGAGGAAGCTAAACCTAGCCACATGGAGATTGAACCAAATCAGCTTAGCCCACCTCACACACTCCCTATCCAGAGTAAAGGCTTTATAGGTATCTTTAACAGAGAACATCCCTTTCTTGCTAGGGGTCCAAGCCTAAGAATCCCTCACTGGACCCTTGGGAGAGGGGAGAGGGGTATCTTTAATCTTCATAATCTCAAAAGTGTTTGAAGAGGGCTAATTCCAGCACCCATTTCGAATCACCTTACTCGCTCTAGAGGCAATATCCCACCCTGTACACGAGAGAAGCCTTGGGCCAAATTTGGAAAAGAGAACCCCC